>JAXIVH010000483.1:53397-88346 GCA_036785325.1 Urophycis tenuis | reverse complement strand
AGGTTGTCATATGAATAATACCATTAAGGTTTAGGGTAAGGGTAACCAGACAGTGTGTGTGTGTGTGTGCGTGTGCGTGTGCGTGCGTGTGTGTGTGTGTGTGTGTTTTGTGTGTGTTTTGTGTGTGTATGTGGGTACAAGAAAAAAGCACTGTTGGTTTATAGGTCCACCGAGAGTTGAATATTCCCAGGAAACATGTTTTTTTTTATCCAGCTCTATATTTAAATATACAACTTTATATATACAGTACAGTACACACTATATTTACATATATATATATGTATATGTGTGTGTGTGTGTGTGTGTGTGTGTGTGTGTGTACTGTATTAATATGCGTACACTGTTACATAGTTTTTTATGTGCATCTCAAGAAATCTCTCCAAAATGTATCTCAAGTTTCAGACTGACTGTCCGCTCAAAAACTATTTGTCGAAACTACTGCCATGAAACAAAACAATTACGAGAACGAATTAGAGAGATAACGAGACGATGAAGATGATGGCGACGATGAAGGCTAATGAAGGAGCAGCAGAGATGTGTGGCTGTGGGGAGACGTCTGCACTGAGATGAGATGAAGCTTCAAACCAGTACACTCTCTCAAGATGAGAGAACGAGGCGGCGTGGAATGAGAACGAGAGAGACGGGGGCGGTTGACGGGGAGAAAGAGAGAGCAAGGAAGAGATGCAGAGAGAGAGGGAGAGAGAGAGAGAGAGAGAGAGAAGAGAGAGAGACACACACACAGAGAGAGAGAGGGAGAGAGAGAGGGGGGGAGAGAGAGAGAGAAGGGGAGAGAGAGGGAGAGAGAGAGAGAGACAGAGAGAGAGAGAGAGAGAGAGAGAGAGAGAGACAAAGAGAGAGTGAGAGCGAGAGAGACAGAGAGAGAGACAGAGAGAGAGAGAGAGAGAGAGAGAGAGAGGGGGAGAGAGAGAGAGAGAGGGGGAGAGAGAGGAAGAGGGAGATGGGGGGGGATGAGGAGTGGGAGGTGTGTTTCAGAGGAGGCGTTCCTGAGAGGAGCTGCGGAGGTCCTGAGAGAGGTGGAGGTGTGAGGGGGAGAGTGTGTGGGGGGGGGGGGGAGGTGGGGGGGGAGGTGGGCTGGGAGAGGAGGGGCTTCAGACAGGAGGCAGTGCCGTGAGGAGGAGTTACTCTGGGTGCTGACGACAGAGAGTCCCAGCGGTGGGATCGTCAGACTCTGGGACCAAATTAAACTCCGGCGCTGACAACTCCGGCACTCTGTCCTGCTCCTAATGTCTCCCCCCCCCTCACTCTGTCTCTCACACCCCCCCACCCCCCCCACCCCACCACCCACTCTCCATCCCCGCTCCTGTCTGACTCCCACCCTGACACCCGCTCAGGACGGGAAGCGCAGGATGGATGAACTGCAGACCTCCATATATAACTTCTAGAGAGGCGACGGCAACCCTCTGCTCTCTGCACTCTGCTCCCGCGACATCCATCCCCCCTCTCCACCTGACCGCACCAGGCTACTCACTGTGTTCACCACCAAACATGAAACAAACCCAAAGCCCAGCCCAGAAATGTCCTCAACGCAGCACCCTGCAGAGAGACAGAGAGAGAGAGAGAGAGAGAGAGAGAGAGAGGAGAGAGAGAGAGAGAGAGAGAGAGAGAGAGGGGGGGGGGGGGGGGGGGGGTGGGCAGGAGAGGAGGAGGTAAAGACAGGGGAGACGGGGGAGAGACGGGCAGAAGGAGACTCTGGGGCTTCCGTGATGTAGAATAGTGTACGTCTGCAGTCTTGTGCGTTGGAAATGTTCCGCGCTGTCAATTCATCAGACAGATGAGAGGCTGGAGCTCTGATTAGAGGCGAGGAGAGATCGCTCGCTCTCTCTCTCTCTCTCTCTCTCTCTCTCTCTCTCTCTCTCTCTGTCTCTCTCTCTCTCTCTCTCTCTCTCTCTCTCTCTCTCTCTCTCTCCCCTCTCTCTCTCTCTCTCCCTCACTCCCTCCCCCTCCGTCTGTCCAGAAGTCATGCGCTAATTATCTTGTTAGTCCGGACGGTTTCCTCCGGACCAGAGCCACTGCTGTGGTCCATCACAACATGGGATGACGCCTCGCAAAAGCCGGCAGCTCCTCTGCAACCATGCGGTATCTCACCCACACACAGGCAACCTGTGAAACCACGCAACCAGGTGACCATGCAGCCCCGAGACAATGCAACCATGCAACCACGCATCCAGCCCAAATCACAGCCAAGGTGGCCATGCAAGCGCACAAGACCACAACCGTGCAACGCCGCAGCAGGCAACTGGGCGGTCGTGCGGCGATGCATCCAGGCCAAGCGGGGCAGCTTCGACACGGTGCAACCATGCAGGGCAAGAATAATGTGCCAACCGCACGGGATCACAGAAGACTCAAGGTTCAAAAAGCATCCCGGCCGCCGCAACAGCAAGGGCGACCACAACACGTTGTTGCTGTGGTTGTTGTTGTTGTTGTTGTTGTTGGAACCGTGCAGACCACAACAATGCAAGCGCGCAGCCGGTCTGTGTGTGGAGTTGTTTACATGGAAGCTAGAATCTTGTGTACTACAGACACACAGATACACAGACACACAGACACAGACACACACACACAGACACGCACGCACACTCAGATGAACAGATGTTGTAGGGTGCTCTCTGTGTGGGGAGTCAGAGCGGGTGTTAAATGGGCGAGCGGTGTTGGGCGGGAGAGCGGATGTCAGGTGTGGAGCTGACAGCTATCATGCATACATTATGTTTAATGTTCATCCAAGCACGTATTCATCCCCCCCCCCGGTCTCTCTCTCTCTCTCTCTCTCTCTCTCTCTCTCTCTCTCTCTCTCCCTCTATTGAGGTGTCATGTTGAGAAAACTGCAAGCTTTGGAGGGCGGCCTTCAGAATTCAAAGACTTATTTTGAGTGTGTGTGTGTGTGTGTGTATGTGTGTGTGCGTGTGTGTGCGTGTGTGCGTGCGTGTGTGTGCAGGAGTGTGCGCGAGTGTGTTTCAGAGAGAAAGTGTGTTTTGGGAGATTTTATTTTTATTCTTTCTGTGCTCATGAAATATCAAAAGTGTTATTTTCCCTCATGATACTGCCCAACTTCAAAAGACCCCAACACACGCGAGCGGGCACACACACACACACACACACACGCACACGCACAAACACATCCACAGTTCTTCTCTCTGATGATGACTTTAGATTCTTTATACATGTTGAGAGGCTGTTGTCATGCCGATGGCACCGCATTAACACCTTCTGATTGACAGGTCCTTCTGGCTGGAGGATGCACATTCAGGCGTGGGGCTGGGTGTCGGGGGAGGTGTTGTGGCGCGCGCGTGGGTGCCGTGCGCGGGCGGACGCTAGGTGTCTGCGTGGATGAATGATGAATCCTCAGTAGCCCACCCTCAGCTGTTGGGAGACTTTTCTATTCTCCTGCTTGTCAGGATCGAGCAGATCAGTTGTGATATGTTGCAGCGTATCACAACGCCGTGTAACATATAATTATACAGAATGTTGACTTTGCTGTCTTTCATCTGATACCCGAAATCACTTTTTACTTTTTTCATAGAAGTGTATTTCACACAGGGGATGACGGTCGGTGTGGAACCGTTCTACGTGTGCCCTTGGCGTGTTACTGAGCCGTTCTAGCCGTTCTAGCCGTTCTATGTTAGTGATGTATTCTTAGCATGTTCTTAGGCTGCTCATGAGTCTTCTGTTGGCATGTTCCTGAGCCGGCCCTGACATGTCCTAGGCATGTTCTAGGTAAAGGGGCATTTAGCAGACGCTTTTGTCCAAAGCGACTTACAATGGGCGGCGGCACGGTGGTGCAGTGGTTAGCACTGTCGCCTCACAGCAAGAGCGTTCTGGGTTCGAATCCACCTGGGACCCGGGACCTTTCTGTGTGGAGTTTGCATGTTCTCTCTGTGCTTGCGTGGGTTCTCTCCGGGTACTCCGGCTTCCTCCCACAGACCAAAAACATGCAGGTTGGGGATTAGGTTAATATGTGTCTCTAAAATTGACCATAGGTGTGCATGTGAGTGTGAATGGTTGTTCGTCTATATATGTTAGCCCTGTGATAGGCTGGCGACCTGTCCAGGGTGTACCCCGCCTCTCGCCCGTTGCAGCTGGGATTGGCTCCAGCCCCCCCGCGACCCTCATAGAGGATAAGCGGTTTCGATAATGGATGGATGGATGGACTTACAATGGCGTTTGACATGTGGAGGTGGGGGATCGAACCGCCGACCCTCCGGTTGGCTGGACGACCCGCTATGTTTCTCCGGCTCTACCCACTGAGCTACTGCCGCCCCAGGTATGTTTTTGTTCACGCGGGTCCCATGGCGTGTTCCTCAAGTATGTCTAAACATGTTTTAAGCGTGTGTGTGTGTGTGTGTGTGTCGTGTTCTCAACAGGCAGGGCGCATGCTCCGGTCGTTGTTGTTGTTGTCGACGTGCTGCGGGTGGGAATGTTCCGCGCGGGTTCTCGCGGCGTTCCCGAGGCTGCGAGGGGGGGGGGGGGGAGGTTGCGATCCTGGCGCTCCGCGGGGGGGGGGGGGACGAGGTGTCCGGGGGCTCCCCGAGGACACGCTGTCATTCATATTTGATCACCTGAGAGCCAACGGCGGCCGCGGCGCCCGCGGCCCTCGGAGACGGCTCCCCGCGCGTAATTAAAGGCGGAACATGACTTCACTGAAAGTGGAGCGGAGCCGGCGTCTCATCCACTCTGAATTATTCACCTTGTTTTCCTCCCCGCCGCTGTGGCAAATGCATGCCCGCGACGTCAAGAACCGGGACTCTTAAGACCACGGCGGCGGTGGTGGTGGTGGTGATGAAGAGTGTAGGTGATGATGAGGATGGTGGTGATGAGGATGGAAAAAAAAAACGAGGAGCGGGGTTGGGGGGGCGGGGGGGGGGGGGGGGAATCTTGATGTCAGCATGGATTATGGAAACACAGAGAGGAAGAAGAGAGGAGACGAGGGGAGAGAGGAAGAGAGGAATGACAGAAGAGTGGAAGAGAGGATAGGAAGAGAAGACATCGAGGAAGACAGAATTAGGTTCTAAGTGATAGGACGATGTTTTTTTTAAATCAGGCAGCAGCCGACTAATGTGATTCAGACTGTCAGACACACACACACATACACACACACACAGACACACGCACACACACACAGACAGACACACACGCAAGCAGCACAGACAGACACACGCACGCACACGCACAGACAGACACACATGCACGCACACACACACAGACACACACGCACACACACACACACAGACACACACACACACGCACACGCACAGACAGACACACGCACGCACACGCACACATGCACGCACACACAGACACACACGCACGCACACACACACACACAAAAACACACACACACATCTCACTTGCTTTCTCATGGTGTTCTCATCCTCTCTCTCTCTCATCCATTCTGTCCTCAGATCAACGATCAATAGAACATGATTGGCTGTCGGCATGAGCCTATCTTTGGGTCAGCTTTGGAGAGGACAATGTGAGGGACGGCACATTTTTTGTGCAAGAATTTCAGCGCAAATGTCGTTTTTGGAGTGGGCTACCGGATAATCAGGCTGTAAAACACCACTAAACCCCAAATACAAAACCCAAACCCTAAAACAAATCCCGAATACAAAACCCGAACCCTAAAACAAATCCTGAATCCAAAACCCGAACCCTAAAACAAATCCCGAATACAAAACCGGAACCCTAAAACAAATAGCCTACCAAATACAAAACCTGAACCCTAAAACAAATCCTGAATACAAAACCCAAACCATTAAGTCCGACCCTGAAACCTGACCATGCGCTAACCGGAATCCTTTTGACGGTTTGTCAAGTTGTAGATATAGATTAGCCTATACAGTAGTCTACAGTTAAAACGTAATTTCAGGTATTAAGAAGACCTAAGAGCTGGTTAGGTTTGGAATTAACTTGTGGAAGAAGGGCGCCATCATGTGGACACATGAAGAATAAGTCAAACAAAAAAATACAGAAACGTAATCAAAGGTATTTTATTACCCGACATGATCAATTATTTTATCGAACTGGGGGGATCACAGAAAAAAAAACTTTGACCTCAAACCAATCGTGTCGATGGATTCTGCAAAAAAGAATCAAAATCACATGTCACAGGAAATAAAAATCCAAATTGATGTATTACAAATAAATACATAAATAAATAAATAGACAAAAAAACAAACTGTAAACCTTGTCATCGTTTGTTATCAACACGAACCAACTCTAAAGTGCTTTAGGCCTACCTCGATGGTAGGCCTTCCTGCGGTAGAACGCTACCATTATAGAGGAAGGGCTGCGTTGCGTTTCTAACGTTACTCATTGATCTAGACAGCAGATTGGGCTCAAAATAGGCCATCTCGACCACGCCGCCGGCAGGAGCCACAACTGGTCAGCTGACGTCGGGGAGCAGCGTTCGTGCAGGTGAAATATTTGCGGCTCAAGCTAAAAACACTTCTTCACACAGGATTGACTGACTTCAGTGGGTACTTCGATGATTTATTGAAATGAGCAGAAAACCTGCAGGTCGGCGATCATAATCTCACCCAACGTCATTATTAAAAAAAAAAAATCTGATAAATCTTTATACAATCAATGATGTGATGAGTGTTTTTTTTATTTTTGTTTATTTTACTATTCAAAATTGCAGTGAAGCATGGAAACTCGTCTGCCCATTGTTTTTAAAGGTTTGGAAAAGACGGAGAAAGGCAGTGGGTCAGACTGGTTGCTGTGGATCATTCCACCGATGAGCCTGGAATGTTAAACCACACCCACTGACACCAAGACACGCCCACAACACCGACAGCATCACGTACACAACCGCTCTGGGCCAACAAGTGTGCAACTTTTGAGCCACAGGTACAAACACGGCCAAAAGTTGTCATTGTGAAGTGACAAGTTGGTATAAAATCCACGGATGGATGTGTCGCCCGGATGAGGAGAGGTGTCTCTTTCAGAAGACAAATGAACAAAGTAGAGAAAACATCAATTTGCAAGTGAATTGATTTACTTTGAGGTGAATGAGCAGTAAGTAGCATTCATACAAAATGAATATATTACTCTGAGGAAATGTGCAAACAAAGCATTAGTAAAGGATGCCTAAACATGCTCTTTGATGCTGGCATTTGGAAAAATATACACTTAAAAATATAGACACATCCAAAAGTAGCAGTTATACATACTCAGTGTGGCCATTAGCAAGTATTGCTTGCATAGTTAACTGCATGCATAAGCAATTTATCATGCAACAATTGCTGTCATACATTTCATAAATGACGCGATACTATTCTCCGATTCTGTGCATTCCAACGTGGATCAGACCGCAGGCGCAAATAAGCTAATGACGTGTACAAGCTGTGATATCTAGAGGGGGGATGAAGAGAAACCAAAAGCACCATAATGCTGTATGGACATGTATGGTGCGGGACGGCGCGGCGCGCGTCCCGATAACGGCGATAACCCGGCGGGTCATCATCAGTGAGGAATGTTGAATGTCGCCGCCCCGTCAGGACAGGCGAGACGGTACGTTAAAGAGCTGCGCACCACCGCAGTGATTTTTGTACCAGCAAGGTACCAGGCAGGGAGGGGCCACCTGGTCTGAAGGGTTTGTAACGACAGCCGCCTCGAGACTTTAAGACGTACCGTGTTTGTGTAAAGGCTCTGGCTCTCTACAGTATCGAGGAGTCTGTCTTCGGCGTACCGACCGGCCAAACAGCATTTTGTAATTAGGTAGGATGTGTTTTTGTGGAAACTCTATACGTTAAACTGCGTTTAATAAATATCAAAACTGTATTTAGAAATTGTACCAACACCTTGAGTTTTATACCATGTAGATACGAAGCGAGGATTTGTCTGAGGCACCAAAGTTATGTTAAAACTCCCGAGACCTCTGGAGAGAACCACAGGAACAACAAGATCCTTAAAATAGTTATACAGCTTTCCTGTCTTTAGACCAATCACATTCTTCGTGGACAGGACCTGCGCTTAAACGCCCGGCAACTCATCTTAAAATACTTCTCAGGTTAGTCTTTGAACAGCCCCTCCTCAACTCCCGCTATCCAGTCGTGATACAGACAGACCTAAGCTAATATATCAATACATGTGCAGTTCATAAATATATACAAGAACAATAAATATATATATATATGTATATAATACAAAAATCAATTCAAGCAATCGATACAAAGTGCCTTGTTTACATTTTTAAATTCATTCCTATATAATTATGTAACAGTTTGGTGGACAACCACAGTTCAACATGGCAGGCGCTGGCGCTGGCCCACCTAAAGCCTCCGGTGCTTTGGGAAGGTTCTTCTCGACCGAGAACCCCGCACCTCTGGGTTTGCCCCTGCAACACTACTTGGGCTTCTGGGAGGTTCTGGTGGAGCTGATGGGTATCTTCCTAGAGGGCATGGTCTTCTTGGTCGTCTCCTTCTTGGCCGCCTCCTTCCCGTTGGCCAGGGTCTGAGTGGCCGCTCCTGCCGCCGAGCCCTTGCTCTTGTTGGAGTTGAGCAGGGACCTCTTGGTCGGCGCCGCGGCCGCCGCGGGCTTGGAGGACTCGTTGTCTTTGGCAGAGTTCTCGGCAGACCCGCCCGGGCCCGCCTTCCTGCCGGCCCCCTCGGAGGACGCCTCGTCCGCCGCGTCTCCGGAGGCCTCGTCCGGGCTGCGGGCCTCGGCCCCGGCCCCGGCCCCGCCCGCCGCGCCCCGCCGGCTCTCCTTCTGCCGCAGGGCGCTCTTGAAGAAAGACAGGCCCTTGTCCTCTGTCCTGCTGTTCCCCCGCGGGCCCCTGGGGGGCGGCGGCGCCCCGCTCGACGACGACAGCCCGACGCTGGAGGAGCGCAGGCTGGTGATGGAGGAGCTGCTGCTGGAGCTCCGCCCCCCGGCCCGGCCCTCCGCCTTCCCCGCTACCCCCGCTCCCCCCTCGCCGCACCGGGACGCTGCGGCGGCGGCGGCAGAGGATCGGGGCGGGGCTTTCCTCTCCGACGCCAGCACCCGCAGGGAGTCCCGGCTGGCGCTGCGCTCCTCCCCTTTGGTCCTGGCCGAGGAGGAGCTCCTCTCGGCTCCTCCCCTGGGGGACGGCCGCCGGTGAGGCTGGGAGCCCTGCGACCCGGCGCCGCCGCCGCTCTTCTTCTGCTGCGCCGACTCCACGCGCAGCGTCTCCTGGGTCTGGGAGGAGCTCTTCTTGGAGGGCGTGGCCGTCTTGGAGGAGGCCGTCTTGAGGCTTTTACAAGGGCCGTCGCCTTTGGTTTTGGGGTGAGACGCGGCCGAGCCCTTGGCCTGCGTCCTGGACGGCGACTTGTCCATGGCGGCGCGGGACGGCGAGCTGGAGGAGGTGGAGGAGGTGGCCGGGCGTTTCTTGGGACTCTTCTCTTGGGACTCCACGGAGGTCTTGGCCGCCGTGCGCTTGCCGCCTCCGGAGCTCTCTCCGTCCCCGCTCCTCTGTTTGGAGTCCTTGGCAGGAGAGACGGGTCCCGGGGCGAGCGGCTCCCCGCCGGCCGAGAGGTTGTTGTTCTCGCCGGCCTGCTTGGAGCCCCACGACTCCGCCGCCCCGGTCGAACCCGCCTTCATCACGCCCGGCTGCTCCGGCAGTCTCCTCCACGCCCCGCCGCTGCTCTCAGCGCCGGCCGCCACCAGCGAGCACTTCCCCCCGGACAGCTTGTCCTGCCGGGCGGCACCACCGCCGGCGGCGACCCGGTCGTCCGCCGCCTCCCCGATGCGCTCCAGCGTGGGGGAGGAGGAGTGGGAGTCCAGGGAGAAGCGGGAGGGCGAGTTGGACCGCAGCTGCAGCTTGGCGGACAGCGGCCACGAGGGCTTGGCGCCGTTGTTGTCGCTGAGGGCCAGAGGGCTGGCCATGGAGGAGCGGCTGGACAGGGGCTGCCTCTGCATCCCCCGCATCATGGACCGCGTGGAGAGTCCTGGTGGACCGACGGGAGCACACAACACAAGGCAACGTGAATGCTGGATTCGCGGGGAACAACGACTGGCGGAGGCACCGCCAGCGACTTACGCAGCAGCTGCTGCTGTAGCCCGGATGTAAGGCAAATTTAACAAGAACATTTTTAGTTTTTTTTAATGGGCACGGAAATGGCTGCGGAAATAGACACGGAGGTAGGCGGATCTGGGTTGCGGGGTGTCCACGCGGGGGTCAGACCCCAGGGGAGCGTAGCACAGGAGCCCTGGTAGTCACGCTGAGTGGCGCTCCCAGGCCTTTTAGCCCGTTGGTTGCACGTGGTTCGAGGAAGCTAAATGCACCAGATCGACTGCGCTGCTGCTGAACACTCAGGGAATAAGCGATCAATAGCAAGCAACGTCAATAACTCATCCTGTCTTTTGGAGGGGAACCTGCGCTCTTCAGCATCAACACTTAAACGGTACCAATTACATTTATTTAAGGAGAACCAAACCCCTTGATCCCGCTTTTAAAAAACACTTAGCGTTTTTTTTTCCTCACTTTGGGCTGCCGGCCCCTTGTAAACAGCCCTTCTCTTTCAATAAGTGGAGGAGAGGCGGAAAACGGACAACCTTTCTTTTGGAAAATAATGTTGAAAATTTTTAAAGGACATTGTGTGTGATGATGGAAATATTATGACATACTGCCAATTTGTCAAGATCTATGGAAACATCTGCTCCATCCAGAATTTCAACCAGCTGACTGCATCCCTTCCCACAACTTGAAAGAAAAAAATCAAGGATGGTCTTCCAAAAACATCAGTGTGTCTGCCATATATAAAAAAAACTTAATTGGTTAAGAAATATTAAATAAAAGTACATATAATTTTTACATGATTTCAAACTCACTTCTGGTTCTCTCACACAGAGTACACACAAAATGGGAGGATTTGTTAGATTGTCCAATTCCATGGAAACACGTCTTTAGACTAATATATAATAATAAATAAATATAATATATAATAATATATAATATATATAATATATAATATATATAATATATAACAGTTGACTCTTCCTCAAGATACTTTCAATTCAAATTAATTCATGCCTTTTTGCCAACAAAAATAAATGTAAACATTTGGGGTCTAGATCCATCTGACCTTTGTAGGTTTTGCGAACAGGAAAGTGAATCATCACATCATCTTTTCTGGTACTGTCCCACAGTAGCAAGTTTCTGGATACAACTCCAGCAACTGTATTCTAACAATAAAACTGGATTTAATGAATGTACTATTGGGAGATCTTGAGGAAGAAAATACATTCATAAATAATATAACAATTTTGTTCGTTAAAATATTTATATTTAGGACCAAATTAGCTGAATTTTTACATAATAGAATCACACATTGCAGATAAGAATGCACCAAATGAACAACTTTTGTCTCAGTGGGATGCAGTCAGTCAGCAAGAAGTTCTTGACATGCTCACATAAGCTGTTAGTTGTAATTATACAAGTATGCCTCAAATATGTACATCAACAGCAACTCCTGATGCTGCAGATATTTATATTTATTTTGAACTAAACAGACTGGTTTTGTTTTTGTTTTGTTTGTAGGATTGAGGTGACTCTGTATAAGAGCTCTATTTTTTGTTCTGTTGTTTAATCCTGAAAAATTGTTAATTATTGTATTAAATTACAACAATTAAAAAAATTTAAAAAAATTAAAAAGTGGAGGAGAGGCGTGGTGCTTAACGCTTAATCAGCAGGTCACTGGGTAACTACATCAGTCAACCAGAGGTTTTTGCATTCAATGGTCTTATAAAACTAGAGAAGGAGTCATCCAATGCAGGGAACCCATCTGGTGTTCGGTTCTCACACGTCAACTGTCAACTCAATCCGCGGGGCGTCCCGCGGATAGCGAGGTCATCACTTACCGTCATCTTCGCTCCGCTCGGCGGCAAACTCGGCGGACTCGGAGAGGGAGGCCAGCGAGGTTCGTCTGGAGGAGCCGGAGGAGGCCTGGCTGGGCGGCCTGCTCCCCATCAGCCGGTTGATCCAGTGTTCACACAGCGAGGAGCTGGTGGACCCTGGAGAGGACCGGCAGACGCCACAGATCAGGTTGCCAGCAACAACCGAGCACAACAGCACTGACCGCTGCAACATTTCGGTCTGACACTCTGGACAAGTGATGTAGATGTTGGACGCACGATGATTTGGGAAGATTGACAAGACGGACAGGACGTCTTCAAAATGCATTGAGAAGATGCAAAGCACAAAGAGGAAGAGGAAGAATTGAGGGAGGAGTTCATAGCCAGGTATAGTTTGTCATGTAAAGCCATGACCACAGGTGTGGAGAGCAAGATCTGTCCACTAGGGCCAAACTACAGGACAAGAGAACAATTTGTATATGTAACCCTATATGTGTCCATATAGGGTTACATATTTGCTAGTCAAAGACAAAAACTGACAGCTGGTACACTCTTCATAGGCAAAGCAGTGCATTTTGACTTCAACCAATCTAGACTTCTACAATTTACTCCAAAGGGATTGGCTACTCGACCGCCGACTGACGCAGACGTTGATTGAAGGAGAAGGCCGGACGTACCGCCCACAGAGCTGTTGGCAGACCACGAGGGGATGGTGGCGCGCCTCTGGTAGAATAAGATGTACGCCGTCTGCTTGCACACGTGGTCGTCCGCGATGGAGTGCACGTCGCTGTCGTCGAAGCAGTACCACTGTCCGTCGATGGAGTTCTTACAGTGGGCTGTGAGGGAGAAAACCACACCGAAACAACGATAACTCACCCGTGTCGCTATGTATTGGTCAAAGGGTATCACTCATGGGTCTCTGCTCAGGGAGGGTTTTGCTGAGAACCCCTTTAACCAGGTCCTGGGAAGCCTGTGAAACGCCTAAGAGATGCTGAAATGAACGGGAACATTTATCCTCCCACCCATCACTCCTCACCGGTGTAATGTCCGCCCTGCATGTTGCCGTGGTGATTGCACACGGCGTACAGGTCGTACAGGTAATCCTCAGGGTCGCGGCCCATGCCGTAGGGTCGTCTCCACGGTGACCAGTGGGAGGGGAGGCTCCAGCTGCTCTGGCTCCGCTTGACCATGTGGGGCGCCATGTCCATCCCCACTAGCGGGAATCGCACCATGTTCTGCATCTTCATCCGCCGGTCGCCGTCCTGGGAACCAGCAGAGCACCACAGAAGAAGAACATTACAGTCACGTTCCATCCACAGTGGGTCAGCTCGCTGCAGTTAGCCTCGACCAAAATGCGGCTAACAGTGTGTGTTCAGGTGAGGGTTACCTGTCGGAAGCGTTTGAGGTGGAGGATGAGGATATCAGGGAGGGTCCAGAGGCTTAGCTTGATGCTTCCCTGCTGGAGCTGCTTACAGTGAGGGCAGCGCCAGGCATCGTCTGGAGCCAGCTGGGGGGGGTTACCATGGAGACTCAATGCATCGCCTGTACGTAGCTTCTGCGGCATGACCTACATAGCTAGCTAGCATAAACCTCGATAGCTTGTTAGCATGAACCTCGATAGCTTGTAAGTGTGAACCTAGATAGCTAATGTTAACCTACCTAGCTAGCTTTGGTGTAGAGCTGGAAGCACTGTGCTAGCCCCAGTTAGTGTTGGCCTACCTGCTCTTCTTTGGTGTAGAGCTGGAAGCACTGCGCAAGGGAGCAGCTCTGTGGTTGCAGGTGCTGCTCCTTCATCTGACGGACGCTCTCCGCATCGGGAATGTACTCATCCTCCGTCCGCTTAAACAGGCTGCGCACAGAGGTCAGAGAGAGGTCAAACATAGGTCACTAAGAGAGTTCAGATAAAGACGACCAATATAGGTCAGAGTGGCATCAAACATCAAACAAGGCTCACAGCTATCTGAAGTTCAATGAAATGACTCCCCTAAAACCAAGCATGTTCTACTGGCTGGCAATTGTGATTAGAATGTACTATAGGTTTACATTTAAGAACCAAGCTCAGCCTTGACTGCGTGATCTGAGAATGAATTAGGAACGATTCTTACTATTACTACTTCATTACCGCGGTAGCTAATTTCAATAAAAGTCCGGCGAACCACGCCCTGAGCGAGGCCGGCAAGACTCATACCAAGAGGTGACGAAGATGGAGATGACAAAGACTTACTGGTCCTTGGTGTCCTTGTCCCACTCCACCACTATCTTGACGTGGGGGGGGCCCCCTGGACCGCACGACTTATACGCCCTGGGGGGGAACGAGACACCGGGATGAACGTACATACAAACACATGGTGTTGGGGGGACGCGATGACAACACATTGGGGGGGTAACAGTGCCCTCTAGTGGTCCAATGCGGGACGTTACCTTTCGACGGATGGATGGCAGAGTGGCTGGTCCTCTTGAGGGAGGAGGTACGTGATCCCGACCACGCCCACCACACGCAGGCTGAACGGCCGCGCCTATGTCACAAACACAACAACACAGTGAGACCTTTAGGAGTCGCCCATCTATAACTGTCCTAACTGGTCTCACTCCTGTCCTCAAAGTGCTTTTATTGATAAAACGCCCAGTGTATTCTGGACAATGGGATTGCTTGACAAGGCAGGGCTCACAACTATGTAATGAATATAAAATGACCTTGAAATGTGAGGGGGGTCATGGGGGGGAGGGGAGGTGGAGGGGAAGGGAGGTGTGTACCTGGACGAGGACTCCTGGTCTCTGCAGGAGCTTCATCTTCTCCAGGATCTCCTTCTGGAGGCCGTCCCAGGTCACCGAGCGCTCTACAAACAGCATGAAGGGGTTCCCAAACCTACACACAGATATACATATAGTATTTAATTAATTAATTAATTATTGGGACCTTGTGGTCTTTATTTGTCATTCCCATGTGACATGGGAACGAAATTTGTTCTCTGCATTTGACCCATCCTATATTGTACATAGGAGCAGTGGGCTGCTATGATCAGCGCCCGGGGAGCAAGTTGGGGTTCAGGGTTCAGTGTCTTGCTCAAGGACACTTCGACATGTAGACAGTTTTGGGAGTGGGGATCACAGGGATCGAACCCCCAACCCTACGGTTAGTGGACGACCACTAACCACCCGCTCTACCCACTGAGCTACATGCCGCCACATAAATATACATGTACACATACATTCATAAATATACCCATATATATAGGAATGTACACAAAAGCATGAAAGGGTTACCAAACCTATGCAACACATATACACACTCTCTGGATTCAATGCAAAAAAAATGACATCACCAACACCGCCTGGCTGCAGAGCTCGTGATTGGCTGGTACCTGCGTCCCTGCTGCCCGGCGCAGGCCCGGTTGCAGACCAGCAGGACGATCTTGTCCCCTTGGCCCGTGTTCTTGTTGGGGCTGAGTGGGGGCGTGGGGGGGTCCGGGACCTGCGGGGAGATCCGGTTGTTGTCCGGTCCGTACTTCAGCTGGTTCTGGTTCAGGTTCAAGTGGGGGCTCCCTGGAAGGAGGCAAGGGAGGAGGGTGGCGCTCATCTACTCTGTCATCTCATATAATCTGGTATAATCTAATAAAATCTAATTTAATCTAAAGTAATCTCTAATCTGATTTGATGTAACCTAAAAGACATCATCTGACGTGATCTAAAATAATCTGGTCTGAATGAACGTAACATGATCTAATTATAACATGATCACATCTAATCGAGCATAATCTCATCTAATCCACTCTAATCCAGAATGAGAGCAGCAGGTACCGCTGCGCTGCGAGCGGATCTGCTCGGGCCTGAACTGCTCGGGGGTCTCGAAGGCGAAGATGGAGTCGCTCTCCTGGACGCTCTCCAGGTCGTCTTCGTCGTCGCAGAACGAGCGGTGGAACCCGTCAAAGTACATCTCCGTCAGGGCAATCTGACCCGGGGAACAGAGGGGATGAGATTAGGGAAGACGTGTCACACCAGGAACATCCTTGAGCAGCCATGTGGTGTCTATTGCTAAATTGCTAAATAGTTGTATCTCTTGTGTGGTTGTCTGATTGATTGATCAATTTGAACACACTGAGTCATTGTTTTAACATGATCACACCGCTAACACCGTCATGTGAAAGCCTCCTGTGCCGAGGGCCAGGTGGTCAGGGTGAGTGTGCTGAACTCTGACCTCACGGTGCCTACCTGCTGGGTGGGTATTTTGGTTTCCTGGGCGACAGCGTGGCGTAGCCTGGCCACGGTGCCGGAGAGAGGCACGGCCACGCCCACTCTCATACAGTGGGAACACTTCCCCTGGTACACCACTGTCACGTAGAGCGGTCTGCAACACACATGACCTCAGATTAGACCACATTACATGACCTCAGATTAGACCAGATTACATCACCTCATATTAGACCAGATTACATTACCTCAGATTAGACCATATTACATTATCTCAGATTAGACCAGACAACATGACCTCATATTAGACCAGATTACATTACCTCATATTAGACCATATTACATTACCTCAGATTAGACCATATTACATTACCTCATATTAGACCAGACTATATTACCTCAGATTAAACCAGACTACATGACCTCATATTAGACCAGATTACATTACCTCAAATTAGACCAGATTACATTACAATATATTAGACTAGATTACATCAGGTTAAACTATATATCAGATTGGATCAGATTTTGTGACAAGAGAGGTCTGGTGCAACACCGGACACATTCGATTTGATCAAATTAAATCAGAATTTAGATTAGAAAACATTACATCTGATTAAATCGAATTAGATTATATGACACAAAAAGGTCAAATTAGATGGGATGAGGTTGGCTCAAAGCAGAGGAGATCCCAACAGATTAGATGCGATGAATTGAGATTAGCACAGATCACATTAGATGAGATTAGCGCAGACCAGACGAGATGAGTTCAGAACAGATGAGATCAGATTACCGTGTGTGAGGCACAGGGATGGGCAGTGAGATGCAGAGGAAGGGGTCAAAGGTGTTGCTCTGTTTCTGGCAGTGAGGACACGTCAGGGATGACCTGCAGGACAAACAACAACAACAACAACAACAGCACAGTTACAACAACGACAGCAGCAACAACAGCAACAATAAGCAACAATAAACACATCATGGAAGGCCTCAAAGAGAAACGGCAAACAACCTCAAATGACAAAAAACAAAACATGAAAACGGATTATGGTGACGTGAAACACACGTCACCATATTACACTTCACAATAAGGTAATTAAACAATGAAAAATTAGTTAATGCAGTGATGAGCATTAAAGAACAGTTAATTAACAGTTAACTAATGGTCGAGTAATCGTTCACTTCATTATTTAATTAAACCCAGTAACCCCAACACCTAACCCTAACCCCTATGCTAATGCTATATTATAATGCTTATCACTGCATATACTAATGCTAACTAAGGTACCCTTATTGTGAAGTGCTACCAAGTAGCGGTGTGAGGCGTGAGCGAGACCTGTATTGTGCCTGGAACAGCTCCTGTACGAAGGATGCGGGCGCTGGCAGTGGGGCTCCCTCGGGTACGCGCTCCTCCTCCTCCACCGGAGGCTGGAGGAGAGGAAGTGATGTCATAGGCGAGCGAACGCACATCCAGCTCGCCGTCTCAACATGCATTGACCTTCTTAACCTAGCGGCCATCTTGGTTCCATCTGGGAGCTAAATGCTGAATTGCGCATTCGGTTCCAAGATGGAGCTGAGCGTGGAATTCCGCGTTCAGCTCCGGTCACCACTGCTGGTGTTAGCTAGAAAATCAGCCTCAAACTACACGCTCATTAAAACTTATTGAAACAATAATTCACATTTAAATTGTTTGTTTCATTTGCACTGCTCATGTTAACAAAAACGTAAAATAAAAACAACAAAAAAACTCAAATAAATACTCGATACTAGTATACTTCATGATGTTATCTGTAGTATTAGATTAGATCATCCGTTGCATTAGATTAGATTATCTGGACCATAGGGGCGGATCTGGGTGCGTCCCACATTGTTGAGGGGGGGGTCTACCTTCTGGGGCAGTCTGGTCTCGGGCTGGACCAGATGGTTCAGGTCTTCATGGACTCTGTCCAGAAGCCAGAGGAGGAACTCCTGGGCGTCATGTTGGGCCGTCCCGCGGAACTGGAGGGCGCTCTTAGACACCACGTTCTGTCACACGGGAAACAGGATGTACTTTGAGACACTGACAGGAAGTGTATAAGTGTTTATTATTTATAATCACACCCAGCCATTTAGTCGTTGAGCAAACACTTTTCTCTAAAGCCACAAGTGAGGCGGAGAACAATAAAAGCATGACATCTAAATATAATCTCTGCAAATAACTGTTTGGATATGGTTAGGTTAAGGTTAGCTGTGGGTTAGTAGGGTTAGGTTTGGGTGGGGGTTAGTTAGCTCCTAACCATAACCCTAATGCCTAGGTTCGGCCCTGAATAACTCCAGCCCTGACGATTAAAGAGGGTTAGGGTTAGAGTTAGGTTCGGGATATGTTAAAGTCAGGTTATGTTATGGTAGTGTTGTAGACCAAGCCCTGTCTCCAGAGTGTCATTATACTCCGAGAGGCAGGGAACTGCCCCGTCTCACTCATACATTTCCTTCTGGACCTAACCTGACACAACGCTCGACAAACTGTTCAAAAGGGCGGCGAACACGCAAGGAACTAAATGAGTTTTTGATGGATTGTGGTGAAAGGAAGAAAGCTTTTTCAAGGGAAGCCATCGTTTCTTTTACATTGCGTTCTCATGAAATATTCAGTTTTCTCCAGAAGAGTCCCTGATCAGCAGAACCTCCAAGATGGATGAGAGGACCGATGGTCAGGACGGTGGCACAGGGGAAAACCAGGACCTGGACTAAACACCGGACTGGGTCCTGAAAAGGTCTGGAATTACTCTGACAAGGGAGTACCATAACCTGTGATTACTCAGATCCGCGATTACTTACATGTGGGATACGCAATGTTTTCTGTACACAAATGTTAATAACAACATTACTTATGTGTTAAACCGGTGGTCCATCCCTTTGTCAAACTCTAAACATCGTTCCTAGCGATGCACAACGTTGGGAGTGACTAAGTATTAATAAATGAATATTAATAGCAACCACTCAGCAGAGCAAAGCATCTTGTCCAGGTGTCTCCCACCTACTTATGAGACGACCAAAAAAGACAGCAATAGAAGAAGACAAAAACCAATGTATGTTCTTGTCTTCTGTCCCGGCTTAATGAGAGAAGGTTGTGTGTGGTCATCACAACCTTCCCTCATTAAAGGTTGTGATGACCACGTGCCGGGGGGGGGGGGGGGGGGGGGGGGGGGAGAGTGACCCGGCCCACAACATTAGAGCCCTTAATAAGCTCCTAATGTTGTGGGCCGCGTCTCCCCTTCCAGGTCACTGACAGCAGGACATGGGATCACATGGCATCATCCCCCCTGCTCCCACGTCTCCCACGAACATATCACCAACACGCCACTGGACTTTAATTAGCCTCGTTTAAGCTCCGCGAAGCAGAGCACGGCCGTGGGGATGAAACAAGCACCCTGCTGATTTCCCGGGGACGTCCGCGTAGCGCTAAATCAAAAATGTATTTAATATTTTTTCATGCATAATATAATATCCCACTTGTCTGGACTACGCCCTCGGGTGATATTGTGACACCGTAAATCAAAGCGAACCTCGCGTCGGACCGTTCAGAGCTGCCGGTTAGCGATGCCTGGGGGGGGGGGGGGGGGGGAAGGCAATCAATTCTGTGGTGACATTGTCCCTTTCTCACGTTAAAACAGATCTGCCACGCTTGTTATTATTTGACAATGCTAAACGGACACATGAACACACACACACACGCATTGACATGTGCTCGCTCTTACCCACTCACACACACACCCACTCTCTCACACACACACACACACACACACACACACACACATCGCGTCACTATTGATTCCCATAATTAGAAGGCGGAAATGAGCTCCACTACACACAGCGTATGGGCCATGTGAGTAATACACCAGAACCACAGGAAATACAGTGTTTTTAGTAATAGAGTAGACTCTGTATAATATTATGTGTGCATACTGGTAGTATTCACTGCATCTAAGGGACGGAGAAAGAGAAGCGCTGAGAAAAACGATTTTGGCACGCATAGTGCATTTACGTAACTAAGTAAGCAAGTAGGCCCTATATGTCACATTGGCACCTTTTCTTTGAGGTTACATTGACAAGTCTGACAAACGTTTAAACCGGAGTCAAACCCGTTTTCACTTTTCTGGCTTGCATTGGAACTGGCATATACAAAAAGGGTTGTTTTTTTGGCACTTGTTTTTCTGAATTAACAAGATTACTTTCTCTGAATTCTGGACAAAGGGTTTTCATGAAAAGAAATACACTCGCTCTTGTAATTCTGAATGACGTGAGATTTTAAATGAGTTATGGTCTGTCGACTCAGAAGGAAACCCCCATTCTGACTTAACTCGGCATGTCAACAGACAACTCCTCAGACACCAGTCAGTGTATTGCGCACGTACTTGAGATCTGACAGCCAGTGCTGCGGTCGTCCACACAGGTCAAAGCGTCTCACAGGATTTTTTGAGGCATCTTGTTAATTCAGAAAAACAGAGCAGAATCCTTTTGTCCCCCCATTAAAAAACTTTTCTCTACATTCCGAGATAATCGCTAGTTTAGAAAAACAAGAATGGCCTTTTTTTCCCCCCTCACTAAAACTTTTGTCAGAGTTGTGAGATAATAATCTCATTAAAGCTGAAAAACAGCAGACTTGTGTGAAAACTCTTCACAGAGTTCTGAGAAAATAATCTCATTAATTCATAACAACTGAGCACATTTGTCGTCTCAAGTCAATGCGTTACGCTTCTGTAGGCGTACATATATTAATTATTTTACCTTTATCATAACCCTATTGTTCTGTTATTTAATTGTGTAATGACTGATTGGTTTTGTAAAGAATGGACAGGGTGCTGTGAATGTTGTCTGAATCAGCTATCCGAAATAAAACCATAACTGAATCCATCGTCGACAGAGAATAGCCGGGAGGTTGTGAACTCGCTGTCCAGATGGGTCAGCTGACACCGATCTGGGCTCTGATTGGACAACGGAGGAGGACTGCCTGACGACAGCAGAGCCATCAATCAGTGCATTGTTATTCTGATCCCCTGAGTTAACATGACCTTTTCTCATGTAACCTAACCCAATCTAACATCATCTTCTAATGTATACTCTTATCTTATCGCATGTAAACTAACCTTATGGTATGTCATTGTATATAATCCAATCTAATATCATTTAACATAAAATTTCAATCAATATCTATATATTCTGATGGAATCCAACATCTAATCAAATGTAAATAAATCTAATCATCAAAAGTAGTAATCTCATTAAATGTAATATGACCTGGCTAGGTATGTTACCATCGATCACATCTCTCTGTGATGAGAAATCTATTTGACTACATAGCCAGATCTCCAGTGTATGTGTCATTAAGGAGCAGGTAGAGGGTCACAGGGCATCTGGCAACGGGATGCCTACAGGCTGCCCCCCCCCCCCCCCCCCCAATCCCAGAACCTTTCGGCCTGGTAGTTAAAACACTCTTCCCTGCTGGACTATCCTGCTCTCTGATTGTATTACTCTTCAGTCACATGGACGAGAGAAGCTCGGAGGCTGAGCCACGTGTGGGGGAGACGGTAGTAAAACATTTGCCAGATGGCCCGCTGGTTTCGACTCTCCGGTGATGAGTGGAGGAGCTTTCCTGGGTCGATGAACCACTTGATGGGAATGATGTCCTGTTGTCACAGCGTCTGCTGTGGCGCAGCAACAGCGGCTCGGTCTCTCTCCGATCAAACTTTTCCGTTACTCGCGGAGTGGACGTTAAAGTTGCCTGTTTTTAAAACATCCTGAACATCACACCACATCTGAGCGTTTATGTGCAGTCGTTCTCTTACTCATTTGTTTTTGCTAGAGTTCTGATAAGTAGGATGGGGCTGTGGTCTGTGGCCTGCTAGAAGACTAAACCACCCATAATGGATACCATGTACACATGTCAGACACTTTTATCCAAAGTCCCATGTAGACAGTGGGGTTAGACAGTGAATACAGAGTCAGGCCATTAAAGGAGCAGGTAGGGGTTAGACAGTACAGAGTCAGGTCATTAAAGAAGCAGAAAGGAGTTAGATAGTGGATACAGAGACAGGTCGTTAAGGAGCAGGTAGGGGTTAGACAGTACAGAGACGGGCCATTAAGAAGCAGGTAGGGGTTAGATGGTGGATACAGAGTCAGGCCATTAGAGGAGCAGGTAGGGGTTAGACAGTGGATACACGGGCCATTAAGGAGCAGACAGAGGGCTAGGAGACATCGTTGCTAGGCTGTCTCCAGGTAGATTGGGGGGACATTGGGGGATAGAACCCCAGAACCTTTCGGTCTAAATCAACAGACCAGCGTGAGTTTGTGTGTGGCGGGCGTGGGGGGGGGGGCGAGGGGGGGGGGGCGGGGAGGCGGTCCCTACCTTGAACTCGCGGCTGTGCTGGGGGGTGTACTCGAAGGTCCAGAGCGCCCGGACCAAGCCCGACAGCTGCTCCGTCACCTCGCCGCCGTCGGCCTGCTGGCCGCCCCCCCTCTTGGCCGGCAGCACCACGGCGCCGTTGGCCTTGGCCTTGTCGCTGTGGGCGCCCGTCTCGGCCCCCTTGAACTGCTCCAGCGCCAGGTACTCGGCGAACAGCTCCGTGTTGCTGAGGCACTGCAGGATGGCGTTCATGAAGCAGGTGTTGCCGTGGTTCTTCAGGCCCGAGACGCCGGGGATCTTGTCCCCGAAGAGGAAGCCGCCGCAGTCGCTGTCGTCCGACGGGACCGAGCCGGCGGTGGTGGACGAGGGGGCGAAGGTGGCGTCGTCCTTCTCCTCGTCGGCGGCGTGCTCCTCGTTGCCGAAGTGGGACAGCGTGGACAGCGTCCGGAGGACGCGGTTCATGAAGCTCCCCACGGAGCGCACCGAGGAGCGCCTGAACAGCTTCTTGCTGAACGACTTCTTCTCCTTGTTGCTGGCAGCTTTCGACATGATGTTGTTGTTGTTGTTGTGGTTGGCTCCTCCGAGCGCGAGAGAGAGAGAGAGAGAGAGGGCCCGATGTTTCCACAGAAGGTCCGGGCTGGGCTCCCGGTCAACCCCGGCGTGTGACGAGGAGACGCTCCTCGCGAGGGTTCGTCAACATCATCTTCATCGTCGTTGTCGACAACACGGAGATCATTTGCGAGCGATCCGGACCAAAGTGCTCTGGCGTGGACGTGGACGTCATGGCAACGCTATTGTTCTTAAAAGCACGGCGGGAGCGATCGGTCCACTGGCAACACTGCGTCGGATTGCATAAACACGCGCCGCGGAGCGCTTCCCGTCAGGAGCCCGGTCGGTGCCGCCGGAGACAAGAGCCGCCATGGGCATCATCATCATCTCGAGGAGGAGACGGCGCGCCTCCGGTCACAAAGCATCACACGCGCGCACGCACACGGTGTTACGGTTAAGCACACGGGGGGTGTGATGATGGGCAACCCACGCAGGGATCTGAGCATCCACGGGCGATGTCAACATCTAAGGAGGGGGGCAGGGGGGTGGGGTGGGTGGGCTGCACGGGTTGGACCCCGCCGTCGCGAGAGGGTCACCCACCCCTCATCATTTATTAACCCGAGGCGCGAGGCGCGACTCCACCCTTCGCACCGATCTCCCCCCCCGCTGAAGACCCGTTCAGTGACAAGAGCGGTTACCGTCTTTGTGTCCACAGGCGGTCCAGGGGAGGCCGTTTGTCGATTCCGTCTGGGATCGTGTTGACCGGGGACACCTCCTTTTCCGACACCTCCGCTCCAAACCGAGGAGTTCCCGACTAGAGAAAAAAAAATCGTCGCGTTTCCGTTTGAAGCGTTGCGGCACCTGGCCACCTGGGGGGGGGGGGGGAGAAAAACCAAAGCAGCGATGGAGTGTCAATCGAGGAGTTTAGATCGTAGTTTCCGTGTCCCAGGGAGGGGTGTGTTGCGTCCCGGTTCTCCGGTTGTTTTTCCACCGCGAGGCCTCGTCTCCATCACCTCGTACGGATACCGCAGGCAGGGCGGGGACGGTGACGTCACGGGCAGAGGAAGCTGTGCTTGATGATGAAGGGGAGTGGAGGGGGGGCGGCTCGGGGGACGACTGTCCCACCGATAGATGAATAATAAAACCACGCATCAGACAATCACGCGCCTAATAATAATCCACATAACTATGTATATCTTTTCGTGTGGAACCTTTTGAAGAAAAGAAAAAAAGATCGTTTATGAAAGGAAAACCCAGATTTGTACCGCCTCTCTTTCTGTCTCGTCGTGTTCTCAATGAACTGGAATTAGTGGAACACATCCGACTATTAATTTGCGCACATGGTGAACTGAGTTTGACCTCCAAATATAATCACTCTAGTAATAGATCATCATCATCATTCAACCCACCATTATGTTCTGAATTGAAAAATTAAAAGCTTTTAATGGTTTTATTCAATATGAACACGAATAAAAAACGTTTTTGGAGTTGTCAGTTAATTTATTTAAAATGACAGATGAATAATTTCCTACGAGATGGATAAATATATATATTACAGTCTACTTCCCAAAAGGAAGTTACAAAGTCCCACAATGCACCTTCAGAACAACAACATTACCCACTACCCCACCCTCTTCCGCCTGAAACACAAATAAGCAAAGTAAATAAAAAATACATGGAAAGAATCAATGGCAAGTAGTATTTGGGAACATCTGCTGACTCCCAGCCCCCACCCCCTCTGTCCCTGGCTGCTGCCCCCCCCCCTCCCTCCCCAGGAGAGAGGTCTCTCGCTGGGCAGGGCTCAGTAATCGAGCCCCCGGATGGCGGCGATTGTGGAGGCCGTGCGGCGGGGCAAGGGCTTGGCTGTCTGCCTGTAGTCCTCTGGACGAGACCTCAGCAGGGTCAGGATGTGCTGCAGCGAGCGGGATGGCTGGAGACCCAGGGCGTCCATCACATTGCTCAGGTACTCTGGAGGGAGACGGTCACTGATCAATACCTAAACAGCAATACTAAATATAGATCTATCATGTTAAATAAATATATATCAATCACTGATAAAAATGGAATACATGAATATTCATATATTCATATTAAATATTGAGTTATTAAGTATTAATATTAATATTCACATATTAATATGGACCAATACTTTATCAATACTGTGGGGCCGGGGGGGCGTGGTCACTCACCGATGTCGGTGATCAGCTGCTTAGTGGCGCGGGGGTGCAGGTGGGGGACCTGGAGGATGGCGTCGCAGTACGTCTGCATGGTCGCCCGGGCGATGGAGCCCAGCCAATAGTCAGCCGTGTTGTCCAGCTCGGGAAGATCGTCCCCTGAGGACGAGGACCGGGGAGTTGGGAAGAGGAGGAGGGAGATAAAGAGGAGGACCGTGAAGGGGGCAGCGGTGCGTGAGGAAGAGGTCGGTAGATGAAGTTAAGGAAAAGTATGAAGAAGAGTATGACGATGAAGACGAGGGTGGTGGGGGGTGGAGGGTGGAGAAGTGAAGAGAGGAGGAGGAGGGAGGGTGGTGCGATGAAGACTGAAGAGTTCAGTCCAGTCACAGAGTCGGCAACAAGACAGATAACAGAAGGGGCTGAGGATGAGGAAGACGACGGGACACTCACCCTGCTCAGGGGGGAAGGGGAGCTTCCCAGCATGCAGTGCGAGCTCCAGTGCCGGGTCTTCCTGCGTCACGAAGGGCTCCAGGTGTAGTGGTAGAGACATGATGTACTGTCCGATCTGATGGGCGTCATATTGCATTACTACAGTACACAACACCCAGTGCTACAGTGCACATGTGTTGGTTAAAGCTATTTTGAACTTGGTTGTGTGTGTGGTTGTGTCGTGTGTTGGTGGCATTGTGTGTTTGTTGTGTATGGTTGTATCGTGTGTTGGTGGTATTGTGTGTTTTCAAGACTCAATTCAAGATTCAAGATTCTTTATTATTTTACAGCTCAAGTAGACTTAAAAAAAACGTACAAATAAGAAATAAGTAATAAGAAATAAGTCAAGTCAGTCAAGTAAAGGCAAGGTCCACATTTATGTGCTGTAGGTTCCACACACAACGTTGGTTGTGTGTGGTTCTGTCGTGTGTTTGGTTTTGTGTGTGTGTGTGTGTGTGTGTGTGTGTGTGTGTGTGTGTGTCATACGTTGCTGATGTATTCCTGTGGGGACAGACTGAAGGTGGGCAGGTCGTCTGTGTAGCGGTCTTCCACGCCTCCATCACCGCTCTGGTAGAACAAACGACATGTTATTGTTTACACACACTCTGTACAGTAACACAGAGACACACACACACACACACACACACACTCTGTTAGGAGGACAAAATACACACACACACACACACACACACACACACACACACACACACACACACACACACACACACACACACACACACACACACACACACACACACACACACACACACACACACACACACACACACACACACACACACACACACACACAGCACAGCACAGCACAGCACAGCACAGATCCCTGAGGTAACCAAGACAACGCGGTGCTGATGCTGACCTCCATGCGGTGCAGCAGATGGATCTGGTGTTTGATCTGCAGGAAGACGGAGTCGAAGGCCAGCCGGTTGGCCTGCTGGTTCAGCCTGGTCAGGGCTGCCCGTGGCTCCGCTAGCAGGCTGGACGCGCCCGTAGCCTTCTCCTGCAAAGTCACGACACGGGTTCAACGCAAAAGGACAGAGGAGACACGGGCCTCATAATGAAAGTTCCCACAGAGACACAGGGCTTCAAAATAAGAGTCGCACAAGGAAAAAAACGTTGCCTTTAGGCGTGTGTACTGGGCGTCGAGCAAGCCCCTCCCTACCTTCAGGGAGTACAGCAGCTCCATCACGCTGTTGTATTCCGCCGTGTCTCCTTTCTGCAGGTAGTTGTACTCCTGCCAGGGGCTGCGGCCCGAGCACTTCCTGTCCGACAAGCTCACTTCCTGTATGGCCGGCAGGCTACGCGGGCTGTAGGAATCTGACAGGTACTTCCCTGCTGTTCCCAGAATCCTTTGGGAGCAGCAGAGGTGAAAGGTCATGGGACAGTAGGGATTGGTAAATAGATCAAATAGATAAAAGAGATGAATTACATACAATTTTTTATTAAAAAGGTGCATTTCAGAAGGAACCTGAAATGCCATGCACCATACATAAGTAGAGATGTACATGGGACTACGTCTGTATTAGACCGGACACATGTTACTGATGTCAGTGTGATGTCATGGCATGAGGACAAAGCCAGGCCACGTGTCTCTTACTTGTTGGACAGCTGCTGCTCGAAGGCCCCAAACTGTCTCAGCAGCTCTCCACAGGTGGCAATGATCCTGGGAAGCACACCACACACACCCCTCATTCATCACTCACCCGGAACACCGGCTCGCCACCCGTCAGTGACTCACCGCCTCTTGGCCCCCAACTACGTGATTCTCAAGAGAGGCCCCTCCCACCTGACAGAGTTCTGGAAGGCCGTCCAATCCTCTTGGAAGACGGAGGACGTGGGCATTTCCTCCAGTTTACACTTCCTCCTGATGGACTGCAGCGTGGTGGAGAAGTCTGACACGTACCTGCACACATACACATAGTATACATAATATTATTACAGACAGACAGACAGACAGACAGACAATCTACGTATAGTAGTGTTAGAATATATAAATATATAATATAAACCTATGTAAACAATATACAAAAAATATATATAAAGAAATATAAAAATATACATAAAGGTACGTACATCCAGGCATACACTAAAGAGGTAATAGCAAACACAAAGATGTAGCATGTCGAAATTAGGGTAAAATGTTATTGTCGTGCATGCAGTAGTGTGTATATATATGTATGTGTACATATATATATATATTACTTTGTAAAGAGGGCTTTGAGCGCGTGCAGTAGCCCCCGCACTGCCAGGCCGTCGGTGAGGCGAACGCAGCGCTCCACGGCTCCTCCTGCCAGAGAGAACAGCTTGGCCACAGAGTGGCTGAGCTCCTGCACACAGTCCATGACCTCACCGTGCTCCTGCACCGATGACATCACACCACACAACGACCGTCAGCATAATGTACATCACTGTGGGGTGTGTGTGTGTGTGTGTGTGTGTGTGTGCGTGTCTGTGCGTTCGTTACCAGGGGTACAGCACTGATCTGGATCAGCAGGTTGACCTCTTCTAACTCGCCGTACTGCAGCTGGTAGGTCTTGTAGGGCTCCATGAGAACACACACCAGCTCACACAGCTTCATAGGGTTGGCCTCTCCTGCACACACACACACACACACACACACACACACACACACACACACACACACACACACACACACACACACACACACACACACACACACACACACACACACACACACACACACACACACACACACACACACACACACACACACACATATATATGCATATGTATCAATAATCAATATACACACAATATATTACACAAACAGTCTTGATTAATGAGTCATCTACAAGCTGGCCTTCAACCCTGTGAACCCGCTACGTGCCGAGGTGCGTCACTGTGTTGACCTTTAACCTTTAACCCCATGACCCCAAGGGGCACGGCAGCACTTCGTCACTCCAAGACCCCCGTGGCCCCCCCCCCTACGCATGCAGCCAGATGACCTCACTCCGTACCGAGGTGGGGCTGCGTGGCGGCCTCCAGGCTGTGCGTGAAGGTGGAGGTGGTGTGGTGGAGCTCCAGCAGGGCCTCCAGCCGCGTCTCCGGCTCACAGCGCTGCAGCGCCGAGCTCACGCACAAGGGCACCGAGGGCACCATGGCCCCCAGGGTCTGGATCAGCAGCACCGTCACCACTTCGTAGGGCCTCTTGAACACCTGCGACCAGAAGGTTTGTGACCACATATTATGTGGTTGCGAGGTCATTTCTTCCAAGGTCGATAACATTCTCTATAGCTTTTCTCCCTAAACAATATAATGGTAACTTTTTGGCCGTAACCCTGCCCTGAACCGACTTGTCTTTTTTTGGTATGGCTCTTGTTAAACACCGCGTGGGGTTGGCTGTGAATCCTGGAGCGGATTTTGAGGTGACTGACCTGGCTGGTCCAGTGGATCTGGGCATGCCAGGCAGACAGCAGGTTGTCGTAGAACTCTGACAGCTGCTGGTTCACCGTCAGCTCGCTCTGGGACAGGTCCAGCCAGGAGGATAACAACTGACCCTGCACACACACACACACACACACACACACACACGCGCACGCACACACGCACGCACGCACACACGCACGCACGCACGCATACACATATTTATAGAGGCACACAGAGGTTCAAGGGAAATCACATGTAAATCAGGGAGGATGTCGCTGATGTCTGTAGGTTTGGTGTAGTTTTAACGTAGTTGTGTTGTTGTTTCCTCTACCTTGTGACACTTGTAGTAGTAGGCCAGCAGCTGGGGCATGCGGTCCATCTCTGAGAAGACTTTAACAAACAGCTTGGCTTGGTCTGCAAAAAAACAACACAATGTATTTTGATGAACAAACCTGAATGAAGGTAGAAGTGTGAGTAGCATGAAATGCTTGACTACTCCTACCTGTAGCCATGGAGTTGAAGGTGGAGACGATCTGAGTGCTGGCCAGTGCTTCCAGCCGGTTCTTCAGAGCCTCCAGGTGGACACACTTATCAGAGTAGTCTGGTGTGTCCACCAGCATGGCCAGACTGCCCTGCATGCTGGTCAGCTTGGACGAGATCACTGCAAAGTCCTGCAAGACAAGAGGACTCATTTACTTATAATGTGATTTATATGACCTATAACTTGACTTACAATGTGACATTCAATGCGTCTTAAATGAGGCCTATAACATGACTCATGCCATGTCCGCTGGGCTGTGCCATCACGTCCTGCTACCTGAGTCTTGAAGGTCTCCTCGATGTCAGCACTGAGCGTGCTCCACTTGTCGGCTTCCTGCAGCGCCTCGGCAGAGAGCTGCATGCGACTCTTCACCTGGTCGATCGCCACCAGCACCTGAGGAGAGAGGAACACAGATCACGCATACACACACACACACACACACACACACACACACACACACACACACACACACACAGATCACGCACGTACACACACACACACACACACACACACACACACACACACACACACACACACACACACACAGATCACGCACGTACACACACACACACACACACACACACAGAATACTTACACTACCATCCTTAATTGTAGGTCAACACTAGGTCATTGATTAATATATAAATAACCTGAATGTGATATTACTTTTATGCTTCATGCATAGTTATTTATGTACATGCAGGGGTTAAATTGGGCCGGGGCTATCCGGGGCTCAGGACATAAGCCTGCCTGCTCGTTTGCGGAAGAGCCTGCTTGCTGTCAGTTGCCTACTGGAAATGTCACACAACATTTGTTGAAAGTAATGCGTTTGAAAATATGATACTTCTGACAATAAATGACCGTGTTTTTCTTTCTAATGGCATGTGCTATTTTGACTCGGCGGAGCTGAGATGAGAACAATTGGAACAGGATCGTATTCTTGTTCAGCATAAAATATCGTTGCTGTCAGTCGACCGGATCCAACACCGAACGCAAAGTACGCATAAGTGGCTAGCCTATCCTAAAAATGCAACAGAACATGAATTCATCCAATTAATTTATCCTCTCGACTCAATTGCTAAACAAAGAAGTGATTTCTCAGCTGTTGCTACTACTGCTATATGCTGCACTGTCTCTGCTGTATGATTTACTGATGAAGCATCTCACTTTTCTTGAGCTTTTTTCAGATGCGACACATTATGTTTGGCACATTGTATGGGTCACTTCTTATCTTCATAACAAGGTAATACAATGCATTATCAAGTGATGGCTAATTAACAGTAATATAAATGCTAAATGCCCTAATACCCGTTGATACTAAAACAATGCAAAGTATAGGCTCTTAAAATTGCAGTTTTGCACATATCATTTAAGACTCAATTTCTCAATTTCTCTGCACAAAATTCTCCAGAAAGTGCCATTTAATGGGTTACTTCTCAAAATTTTCTCCTGGGGGGGCATACCCCCGGACCCCCCTAGGGAGGGGCCCCCCACATAACAAATCCCAATTTAACCCCTGTGTACATGTGTTATTAAATGGCCCTTAAATGTTTTTAGATTCATGGATTTATGGAGGGGATAGATATATTAACCCACAACATGAACCAAGACAGAACTGTCCTGGTCCAGGACCAAGACACAGCACTTCACTGAGAGGACTTCTGAAAGATCTCACCTGCATGGACTGCACCGTGTCCTGTTCAAACTTGCGGATGTCCTCCTTGACAAGAACCATCTGCTCCTTGAGGAACGAAGCCTCCTGCTTCAGAGCCTCCACGTCCCTAAGAACCCTAGGCATGTTCTGTAGCGCCTGGATACTGCTCTCTGTATGTACGTACATACATACATACACAATCAAACGATGAAGCGTGAATTGGAGGACATGTCAACCGTAAGTTGTGTGTCAACCACTGACCACCGTAGGACCCATAAATGTAGAGTCACTGTAGGACCCATACAGGTTGGTTGCCTGCAGGACCACCCCCCACTCACCCTCGATGGCATTGTTGACCTCCTGGATGAAGAGCTGCAGCTTCATCACAAGGGTGGCGGCGTGCGCATCCGGCTTCCCCGGCGCCTCCTTCTGCGCCACACGGAAGGCACCGTTCACCCAATCCTTCACCTCGAAGTCGTCATCCAGGAATTTAGAGAAATCCATGACGTCTTGGGCTTTTCTTCTTCACTAACTTTTGCCCAGCACGGGCTTAGAGACGAAGATAAAGTACACCGCCCAGGAGAATGAAATAATCATCACCACCAAGTAGATCTCCAACAGGACAACGGCCTCCTCCAGAGTTACACCCGAAACGACAGCGGTATTAAAGAGGAAAATGTAATTAAAGGCTCATCTCTGGTGGGTTTGTTTGTGAAATGGCGAGACTTGACAGCAAGTTCCTGTTTGTGCTTTTTATTTACCTTCCCGGAAAACAGACACCAAGGTTTTAGTTCCGCCCTGGCTATCGTGTCTTATTATTGGTGTAGGAAGGAAGTATCATGCTTATGGTTTCAAATAATTCCAATAGTTAATATTTATCCGTCTACTAAAGCATGGATAAAATAAAAAAAAACATGTACAAAATAAATTAGAATGGAAGCAAATAGAATACGTTTACAACTCATGAGTTTGAAGACAGACTCCTCTCTCTGCTACCCTCTTGTGTCTCGGAGAGGTGTCTGGCTGCAGACTTATGGGGGACCGGAATGAGTGTTGTTACGTATTTGTTATATGTATGTGGAATACTCATATGTAAACATAGATCAGGGTATTTTAATGTTCTGTTAATCTATGTAATCGTACGTTTTACGTGTTTTCCCTCTGAACATCCACCGATCGTAACTAATGCAGTATACGAATTAGCCATGTGGGCTACGATTAAACATTATTTAGGATCAGATCAAGATAAATAGATATTATAGATAAATATAGATAACTTTATTGATCCCTATAGGGAAATGCAGGGTCCAAGTAACTTAGAGACATAGATACATCACACATAACATACACATACAACATACAACAAGCAGGATTGCAAAAAGGAAGTTTCTAGGAATACAAGACCCCCGTGGCCCCCCCCACGCATGCAGCCAGGAATACAATCAACAAATAAGAATAAAGATACTATACAATAGACAATAAGGATAAAGATACTAAGAGAAAGATACTAAATAACAGACAACATACAAACAAGGTCCACATTAATGTGCTGAGGCAGTGTGATAGCGGTGACAGGGCAGGGATTATGGTACAGAAGAGATCTAGGCATGATTTGGTGAGGTGCAAAGAAGTAAGGCAAGACAGTGCAAGTATGAGTTAGGAGACCAGCATCAGATTTTAAATATTAAATATGGGCTAACTAGAGTAGTTATGTGGAACTATTAGGAGCGGCCTGTGGCAGCGCAGGGATGGATTGAAGATATACAACAATAAATAAATCAATATGGGCAATAAAGTGTACAATGTAAACATTGGAAGAAAAAAATAAATAAAAAATAACAGTCAATCACAAGCAATACTAGAGTTTAAAGTGAATTTAGTCCAGGTTGTTTGGAGGGAGGGAGAGGCAGTGCATGAGGGCTACCATAGCCAGTAGACATTGTAAATAGTGAGTTAAAACAAAAAACATTGAGGTACAGGACAGTGATGTGACACAGAGGATGGATATTATGCAGAGAAGTCTATGTCTTTACCTTTAACTCATCATGCTCTTCATCATGCTCTTCCACCAGCATATTTTTGCTTGTTTCCATCAGCTATTTGGTACTTTTAATAAAGAAACCAAATGCAATAAGTTATTGTACTGTTGTGTTTTGCTATACTCGTCAGTTAGATAGAAGATCAAATCATATTTTAGTGAGCATAGTGTGTTTGTGCATCTAACTAACCCCTTGAATTTCTCTCTCCAGTATGAGCACATCTGAAGTGGTTCCATGCAAGTAAAGCTGATTTCAAGCGGAGGGAGTCATCGTCTGATTTCAGACGATGCCACCCTCTGCCTTCCTTAAGCAACATCTACACTTCCCGCTGTCTCAACAGGGCCAGAAACATCCTGAAAGACACCACCCACCCCGACTTCCATCTCTTCAACCTCTTGCCCTCTGGCAGCCGCTTCAGATCCATACATGCCAGAACAAATACACTCAGGAACAGCTTCTTTCCCAAAGCTGTCATCATATTGAACTCAAATCTGCACTAATACAAACTGTACTGCCATATTTGCACTGACCCACTGCACCACCAGACATTATCTACCTCTATTGTTCAATACGCTGCTAACCGCTCTTGGACTCTGCTCAATGTTTGATGCTGTTGTCTGTCTGTGGTCTTTCACTGTGTATTTAAATTTTACTGTGTATTTCATTTTTTTACTTTTTATATTGTGCTTACTATGTGTGCACTTTTAAGGAGCTGCTCATTCAATTTCATTGTACTGTGTATAATGACAAATAAAGCTTTCTATTCTATTTCAGCCATTGTGCTGTGATGCTTAGAAACCCCCTCATCTTCTGGACGGACCATATGTCCACAGTCACCAACACACTACCTGCCTCTGTTAGGTCTGCTTTTAGCTTCACCTGTCTCTCAGTCACTACCTCATCCAGCTTTGTTGTCATTGTTCTTCGACTCACAGGGGACCTGGTATCCACTACAGATAAAAAGTGCTGAAAGCTTCCATGTTATTGCATGTCTAATATTGTGAATGTCATTTTCTTCATCCAGTTCTTTCCATTTCTGCCTGTGCTGGTCAAATGTCTTACATTTAAATAAGACATGATTAACATGCTCTACAACATTGCACTCAGAGCATACACCATTACTTTTACCTATTATTGCTAGAGTGGAATTAAGTCCAGTATGACCCAATCTCAACCTTGTTATTACAACTTCTTCATGTCTGTTTAGCCTCTTTGAGGTTATTCGTTTCCCTCCAACACTGCTCTGGTTCCTATGATAGTATCTGGCTGAGCTCTCTGACTCCCATTCCTCTTGCCACTTTGACATAACCTCTGATTTAATTAATGATATAGCATCACCTTTGCCTAATGGAATGTGAATATCTGCCTGGTCTAATTCCAGTGTTTTTTTAGTTAATTTATCAGCAATTTCCTTGCCATAGATTCCACGGTGGGCTGGAATCCAACAGAACTGAATAACTAATCCAAGGCTTATAATATTTAAAAGAAGATGCTTTACATCTGTTACCAAATCTTCACGTATTGAATTATCTGTTATTAAACGTTGTAGTGCTGCCATAGAATCAGTACATATTACTGATCTAAGAGGTTTAGTATCTACAACCCATCTAAGAGCTGTTATTATTGCAGTCATCTCTATTGAGTAAACTGATAAAAAGTCACTCACTCTATATCCATATCCTTTTTCAAATTCTGGAATATATAT
>JAXIVH010000483.1:43397-48397 GCA_036785325.1 Urophycis tenuis | reverse complement strand
ACAGCACGCCCCCTCCTCAATCAACTCCCCTCCCCCAGCTCCTCCTACTCATATTCAGCTGACCGTGCAGAGCGGGGGATCTGAGATCCAGGCAGGGCCTGCATACTAAATCAGCCCACTGCAGGACTCTCTGTTAAATGCTGCAGAGGGCTTGCTTTTGAGTCTTCTCTGTAGACTGTAGACCACCTGTAGGTTTCAGGGAGGAGATTGGCCGGAGGAGCACAGGGGGGGGGGAGGAGCTAGGGTGCAGGGTGAGAGGCTAGGGGGCGGAGCTATCGACTTGCACTCGAGTGACTTTGAGGTTTCGTCTCCTTTAGTCTGATCTGATGGAAAAACAGCAGCATCAGTGATGCGCGCGATCAACGTTCGATTTGTCGTCCGTCTGCCTCCCATCCCTAATTGCTGCTTATTGATCGGGCGACGTCATCCATCCGCTCTGGCCAATCGGAGCAGAGACCAGCTGATGTTGAGGTATGGCTCTCTGGCCCTGATCTCTGGCCCACTCCTTCATCACTAGATAATAACTCTGCTGATGCGGTGGATGCAGGTCAGACGTAGAAGTTAGAACACAACAACACTGCACCTCCCCCCCTAGAGATGCATTCCTAATGCACGGCAGGGCTTTCACCACCGGGGTTACAGAAACACTGGGTTGTGCAGAACGTGTTACCAAAGCAGAGCACACGTCGTCAATACGTTTGGTCGATACGTATTGACGATGGCATACCGACAATCTGTCATCACGTGTCTGTCAACATGGGTTCAGATGATGGTATTAACCGACAGACACACAGCAAACACACTCACAGGGTGGTTGATGATGGTGATTGTGGTGATGATGAGAATGATGAGGATGAGGATAATGATGGGGATGATAGCAATGATGGTGACGACTCAATAGCGGATGGTAGATGACAACTGACAACTCTCTCTCTCTCTCTCTCTCTCTCTCTCTCTCTCTCTCTCTCTCTCTCTCTCTCTCTCTCTCTCTCTCTCTCTCTCTCTCTCTCTCTCTCTCTCTCTCCTCTCTCTCTCTCTCTCTCTCTCTCTCTCTCTCTCTCTCTCTCTCTCTCTCTCTCTCTCTCTCTCCAGAACACGATGAACCTGCCTGCTGATAAAGCCAGGATGCTGAGTCAGTACGACAAGGAGAAGAAGTGGGACCTCATCTGTGACCAGGTCTGCTTCCTCCTATTCCTCCTCTTCCTCTGGCCTTTCCTGATGACCTTCCCCCTGACCTCCTGACCTTCCCCTGACCTAACTCTCGACCCATAAAGTCTCAAAGTGGTACACAGTGAAGAACTAGAGACAACTTCTTACACTGTCCGTGTGTTTCAGGAGCGTTTCAAGGTGAAGTGTCCTCCCTTGGCCTATTGTGAGAAGCTGAAGAGCTACGTGGACCACGGGGGAGGGGTCTCCAAGAAGGTAAGGAGACCAGGAGACCAGAAGATCCACCTTCACCACCAGACATGTAGCTATGGTTTCAGACCAGGTCATCCTCTACCACAAGACCTCCACCAGACATGTAGCTATGGTTTCAGACCAGGTCATTCTCTACCACAAGACCTCCACCAGACATGTAGCTATGGTTTCAGATCAGGTCATCCTCTACCACAAGACCTCCACCAGACATGTAGCTATGGTTTCAGACCAGGTCATCCTCTACCACAAGACCTCCACCAGACATGTAGCTATGGTTTCAGACCAGGTCATCCTCTACCACAAGACCTCCACCAGACATGTAGCTATGGTTTCAGACCAGGTCATCCTCCACCAAAAACACCTTACCTACCAACAGAGACAGCATAAGATGTGCTTTATTAATCGCAGATGGGAAATGAGGAATGGAGACCTTTATACACTTCACCAATTTGAACCTTATAGCTAACCTCAGCCTTGTTCTCCAGCCTAAGCCTAAAGAGTTCTAAGACAGCACAGGAGTTTTATGAATGATGGTCTGAATAGTTCAACCACAGGTTTGGCTTCATTCCATAGCCTCCAGTCTTTCATCACTATCTATAATTAGACCGGTGACAGAATCCATTCAACTAACCACTGGTAACCACTGAAACAACTGGTAAAGGCAGTTAGTCTAACGACATAAATATGCTAACTTTGGTGTGTGTTTCTAGTACAATCATTATTGACACGCTCAATTAAAATCGTAAAAAGTATTATGAATAACCTCATGATATCCTATTGATAATAAAAGCAGCAAAACGAACAGTCAATTACCTTTTTCTTTTTATAAATTAGGCAGACTCGGCATTAGTACATGATTATATAATATAATATAATATAATATAATGAAGTGTAATATATGTATATGCAATATCGATACTGTGAACTAATTGCAGTCATCTTGTCTGGTCCTGGTAGTTTAAGAAGCAGGTTCAAGAATCCACCCAGGTTCTCAGAGAGCTGGAGATCTCTCTGCGGACCAACCAGATAGGGTGAGTCTCCTCAAGTCAACATCTAGTTTGAATCCTCCTTCCTTATTGTATTTACTTCTATTCACCATTTAGTCATTTAGTAGATGTTTTAATCCAAAGTGATTTCCAGATGCTGCCACCTCGCTATCTCTCACTACTTCAGAAACAGAACTAATCTGCCTCAGTGCATGTGATGCTGAGTGTGAACAGACCCTGAGGCCCATGTTGTGACTAATCTTCTCTCATCCCATCCAGTTGGGCTCAAGAGTTCCTGAACGAGGAGAACCAGGGTCTCAAAGTCCTGGTGGACTACCTGTCCTTCGCCCAAAGCGCTGTCATGTACGTACACCGGACAGCCGGGCCCTCAAAGGCCCCGGTATATTTAGCATTGTTGGCTTGAGGAGGCTGCAGAACTGTCCTGGAGGTTTGACGTGGAAAAGTTTGACCAGCTCGGCTGAGTACCCCGCACACACTGTGGCGATCCAATCCAAGCCCCATTCAGAGCTTTAATTTGGTCTCAAATGTGTCATTTTGTCTGTGCCAACATCAGCATTTTGTTGTAGCATATTGGGGGCCTGAAGCCTACCTGTCCATGTTTCCACCACACTGTACCACACCACCGTCTTAACATCACGGCAAGTTCCTGTAGGATCCTAAATGATCCCAGTGATACCTACCAGTGCCAGCCCCGCGTAACATGATGGCAAAGTAGCAGATACAGTATATAGAATAATAACTAAACACATGCCATGAGATGGATGTGTCAATACCAAGTGTCCTCACAGTCCTCACAGAGAGGGGGGCGGTGGGGGGGGGGGGTCATCCTGAGCCGGTCAGGACCTCGTGCCGAAAGTGAAAATAGAATCAAGCGAAGTTTGCGAGGTCAAGACAACTGAGGCTGTTATGAGAAGGAATTTACCACCGCAGGAATCCTGCCCGGAATGCTACACCGTCTGAAGTCTAATGTGCCCTGGATGGGGATTAAGGTGCCTGCACACTGCCCCCCAAACAAACACCAACAAACACACGACGTCAGCACGCGCACACAGCGTCGGCTGATTGTTACAGGTTACTGATTACTCCAGGCAACATTCTGCGGTCGGGTGTGGTGTTTGCTGGCGGCAGCGTGCGAGCACCTTCATAGGGAGAGATATGACCTGTCCACACTCCGTGGGGGTTAACCAGCGGTGTACCTGTACAGGTACGACATGGACAGTTCGGACGGCAGCACCTTGCCGGCGTCAGAGAAGGGAAAACCCACAGAGAAGTCCCTGGAGGACCTGCACCGCACCGGCAGTAACTCCCCCAGCCACGGGGGGTCCAAGAGCAGCAAGGTCTTCACAAGCAGGTGGGCCCCTGGTATACAGGGTCGCTGGGAGACCGGGGGTTTTCCAGGAGATTCATTTCTCTGGAAAACCGGAACCCTGGCACCCACGTCCCTGCATGAGAAACATCGGGTCCCTTGAAAACCCATGTTCCTGGAAAACTATGTCCCCGGCAAAGCATTTCTCTTGAAAAGACCCTAGAAAAACCACTATAGGGCACGTGCGCCGACTCCAGTCTGTGTTGCGGTGGTATTCCCGTTTTGCGGAAGTTTGAGTTGCCCGCGGCCTGCGCGGCGCGAGAGAGCGATACGAACACATGGACACGTTCCAGAGTTATCATTCCACAACAGGGCGGCTCCGTTTTGTCTTCTGTCATTCATGCCGTGTAACCATATCTCTCTCTGTCAGGAGCGCAAGCAGGTGTAGTTTACCCAGTTACCCTAATACTGCACCCTACCGTCTTACCCCCATGGACATACTGCGTTACATAGTTAGTGAGTAAGTCAGTCGCGGGGGGAAGTGAGTCACCGTACAGTATATATCACATGCTAGGTGAGCGTGTTGATGATGGATGACATATAGGAGGAGGCAGGACGTCCGACGCCTCGCTGACAACATATAAGTAAAACAGGACAATAGAGCAAATAATGTGTTACAAGGCTTGTACTTTATGACACCCCGACACAATGACAGCTCCATTTTGGAGGCAGAGGCACTTTGTTGTGTTTGAAACTGCCAGAGCATAGCTTCTCATGCGAGATATAAATACAGATGAAAATGTTTTTAGAAGCCTAGTTTACGGTACAATTACATTTGTGTTTTATACTACACCTTTCTCAAGGCATCACAAAATGGCGTATGGAGTATTGCCATCAAAAATCCTGTGATGCATTCTATTATTGTCTATGGAATTATTATGATCATTACTTCAATTATATTAACGCCTATTAACATAGACAGACAGACAGGCAATCAGAGACAGAGACAGATAGGTATAGAGACAGACAGACATGTCTGACCTCTGTCTTCATGGACATAGGAAAGCTCTGCGGACGTCACGGGGCACGGGCCAGAAGGAGGACGTCCACCTCTGCATCATGTGCTTACGTGCCATCATGAACTACCAGGTGAGGCCCCGCCCACCGCCCACCTGTCTGAACACCTGTCTGATCACCTGTCTCTCTGAGCACCACGTCTCTGCTAACCTGCCTCACTGTACCCCCCCCCCCCCCCCCCTCTCTCTCTC
>JAXIVH010000483.1:0-43197 GCA_036785325.1 Urophycis tenuis | reverse complement strand
CAGAAAGGAGATATGGTTACACGGCATGAATGACAGAAGACAAAACGGAGCCGCCCTGTTGTGGAATGATAACTCTGAACGTGTCCATGTGTTCGTATCGCTCTCTCGCGCGCGCAGGCCGCGGGCAACTCAACTTCCGCAAAACGGGAATACCACCGCAACACAGACTGGAGTCGGCGCACGTGCCCTGCAGTGGTTTTTCTAGGGTCTTTTCAAGAGAAATGCTTTGCCGGGACATAGTTTTCCAGGAACATGGTTTTCAAGGGACCCGATGTTTCTCATGCAGGGACGTGGGTGCCAGGGTTCCGGTTTTCCAGAGAAATGAATCTCCTGGAAAACCCCCGGTCTCCCAGCGACCCTGTATACCAGGGGCCCACCTGCTTGTGAAGACCTTGCTGCTCTTGGACCCCCCGTGGCTGGGGGAGTTACTGCCGGTGCGGTGCAGGTCCTCCAGGGACTTCTCTGTGGGTTTTCCCTTCTCTGACGCCGGCAAGGTGCTGCCGTCCGAACTGTCCATGTCGTACCTGTACAGGTACACCGCTGGTTAACCCCCACGGAGGTGTGGACAGGTCATATCTCTCTCTGTGAAGGTGCTCGCACGCTGCCGCCAGCAAACACCACACCCGACCGCAGAATGTTGCCTGGAGTAATCAGTAACCTGTAAACAATCAGCCGACGCTGTGTGCGCGTGCTGACGTCGTGTGTTTGTTGGTGCTTGTTTGCGGGCAGTGTGCAGGCACCTTAATCCCCATCCAGGGCACATTAGACTTCAGACGGTGTAGCATTCCGGGCAGGATTCCTGCGGTGGTAATTCCTTCTCATAACAGCCTCAGTTGTCTTGACCTCGCAATCTTCGCTAGATTCTATTTCACTTTCGACACGAGGTCCTGACCGGCTCAGGATGCCCCCCCCCCCCCCCCCCACCGCCCCCCTCTCTGTGAGGACTGTGAGGACACTTGGTATGACACATCCATCTAAAGGCATGTATTTAGTTATTATTCTATATACTGTATCTGCTACTTTGCCATTGTGTTACGCAGGGCTGGCACTGGTAGGTATCACTGGTATCATTTAGGATCCTACAGGAACTTGCCGTGATGTTAAGATGATGGTGTGGTATGGTGTGGTGGAAACATGGACAGGTAGGCTTCAGGCCCCCAATATGCTACAACAAAATGCTGATGTTGGCACAGACAAAATGACACATTTGAGACCAAATTAAAGCTCTGAATGGGGCTTGGATTGGATCGCTACAGTGTGTGCGGGGTACTCAGCCGAGCTGGTCAAACTGTTCCACGTCAAACCTCCAGGACAGTTCTGCAGCCTCCTCAAGCCAACAATGCTAAATATACCGGGGCCTTTGAGGGCCGGCTGTCCGGTGTACGTACATGACAGCGCTTTGGGCGTAGGACAGGTAGTCCACCAGGACTTTGAGACCCTGGTTCTCCTCGTTCAGGAACTCTTGAGCCCAACTGGATGGATGAGAGAAGATTAGTCACAACATGGGCCTCAGGGTCTGTTCACACTCAGCATCACACGCACTGAGGCAGATTAGTTCTGTTTCTGAGTAGTGATAGATAGCCAGGTGGCAGCATCTGGAAATCACTTTGGATTAAAACATCTACTAAACGACTAAATGGTGAATAGAAGTAAATACAATAAGGAAGGAGGATTCAAACTAGATGTTGACTTGAGGAGACTCACCCTATCTGGTTGGTGCGCAGAGAGATCTCCAGCTCTCTGAGAACCTGGGTGGATTCTTGGACCTGCTTCTTAAACTACCAGGACCAGACAAGATGACTGCAATTAGTTCACAGTATCGATATTGCATATATATGACATATATTACACTTCATTATATTATATTATATTATATAATCATGTACTAATGCCGAGTCTGCCTAATTTATAAAAAGAAAAAGGTAATTGAAGCATTTTGCTGCTTTTATTATCAATAGGATATCATGAGGTTATTCATAATACTTTTTACGATTTTAATTGAGCGGGTTGATAATGATTGTACTATAAATACACACCAAAGTAAGCATATTTATGTTGTCAGACTAACTGCCTTTACCAGTTGTTTCAGTGGTTACCAGTGGTTAGTTGAATGGATTCTGTCACCGGTCTAATTATAGATAGTGATGAAAGACTGGAGGCTATGGAATGAAGCCAAACCTGTGGTTGAACTATTCAGACCATCATTCATAAAACTCCTGTGCTGTCTTAGAAACTCTTTAGGCTTAGGCTGGAGAACAAGGCTGAGGTTAGCTATAAGGTTCAAATTGGTGAAGTGTATAAAGGTCTCCATTCCCTCATTTCCCATCTGCGATTAATAAAGCACATCTTATGCTGTCTCTGTTGGTAGGTAAGGTGTTTTTGGTGGAGGATGACCTGGTCTGAAACCATAGCTACATGTCTGGTGGAGGTCTTGTGGTGGAGGATGACCTGGTCTGAAACCATAGCTACATGTCTGGTGGAGGTCTTGTTGTGGAGGATGACCTGGTCTGAAACCATAGCTACATGTCTGGTGGAGGTCTTGTGGTAGAGGATGACCTGGTCTGAAACCATAGCTACATGTCTGGTGGAGGTCTTGTGGTGGAGGATGACCTGGTCTGAAACCATAGCTACATGTCTGGTGGAGGTCTTGTGGTAGAGGATGACCTGGTCTGAAACCATAGCTACATGTCTGGTGGAGGTCTTGTGGTGGAGGATGACCTGGTCTGAAACCATAGCTACATGTCTGGTGGAGGTCTTGTGGTAGAGGATGACCTGGTCTGAAACCATAGCTACATGTCTGGTGGAGGTCTTGTGGTAGAGGATGACCTGGTCTGAAACCATAGCTACATGTCTGGTGGAGGTCTTGTGGTGGAGGATGACCTGGTCTGAAACCATAGCTACATGTCTGGTGGAGGTCTTGTGGTAGAGGATGACCTGGTTTGAAACCATAGCTACATGTCTGGTGGTGAAGGTGGATCTTCTGGTCTCCTGGTCTCCTTACCTTCTTGGAGACCCCTCCCCCGTGGTCCACGTAGCTCTTCAGCTTCTCACAATAGGCCGAGGGAGGACACTTCACCTTGAAACGCTCCTGAAACACACGGACAGTGTAAGAAGTTGTCTCTAGTTCTTCACTGTGTACCACTTTGTGATTTCATGGGTCGAGAGTTAGGTCAGGGGAAGGTCAGGAGGTCAGGGGGAAGGTCATCAGGAAAGGCCAGAGGAAGAGGAGGAATAGGAGGAAGCAGACCTGGTCACAGATGAGGTCCCACTTCTTCTCCTTGTCGTACTGACTCAGCATCCTGGCTTTATCAGCAGGCAGGTTCATCGTGTTCTGGAGAGAGAGAGAGAGTTGTCAGTTGTCAGTTGTCATCTACCATCCGCTATTGAGTCGTCACCATCATTGCTATCATCCTCATCATTATCCTCATCCTCATCATCCTCATCATCACAATCACCATCATCAACCACCCTGTGAGTGCTGTGTGCCTGTCGGTTAATACCATCATCTGAACCCATGTTGACAGACACGCGATGACAGATTGTCGGTATGCCATCGTCAATACGTATCGACCAAACGTATTGACGACGTGTGCTCTGCTTTGGTAACACGTTCCGCACAACCCAGTGTTTCTGTAACCCCGGTGGTGAAAGCCCTGCCGTGCATTAGGAATGCATCTCTAGGGGGGGAGGTGCAGTGTTGTTGTGTTCTAACTTCTACGTCTGACCTGCATCCACCGCATCAGCAGAGTTATTATCTAGTGACGAAGGAGTGGGCCAGAGATCAGGGCCAGAGAGCCATACCTCAACATCAGCTGGTCGCTGCTCCGATTGGCCAGAGCGGATGGATGACGTCGCCCGATCAATAAGCAGCAATTAGGGATGGGAGGCAGACGGACGACAAATCGAACGTTGATCGCGCGCATCACTGATGCTGCTGTTTTTCCATCAGATCAGACTAAAGGAGACGAAACCTCAAAGTCACTCGAGTGCAAGTCGATAGCTCCGCCCCCTAGCCTCTCACCCTGCACCCTAGCTCCTCCCCCCCCCCCTGTGCTCCTCCGGCCAATCTCCTCCCTGAAACCTACAGGTGGTTGGACGTCTACAGAGAAGACTCAGAAGCGGCCCTCTGCAGCATTTAACAGAGAGTCCTGCAGTGGGCTGATTTAGTATGCAGGCCCTGCCTGGATCTCAGATCCCCCGCTCTGCACGGTCAGCTGAATATGAGTAGGAGGAGCTGGGGGAGGGGAGTTGATTGAGGAGGGGGAGTGCTGTGGGAGTAGGAGGTGGTGGAGGAGGTGGGTGAGGAGAGGAGGAGGAGGAGGAGGAGGAGGAGGTGAAAGGATGGTATGTGCATGGGGAAGAGGAGGAGGAGGAGGAGGAGGAGGAGGTGAAAGGATGGTGTGTGCATGGGGAAGAGGAGGAGGAGGAGGAGGAGGAGGGTGAGCCAGGGGAGGAGGAGATGATGGCTGAGGAGAGGAGGAGGAGTAGGAGGAGGGGGGCGCATAAGGGGAGGAGGAGCGACGGGAGGAGGCGTGGGTGTAAGGAGAGACACAGTGATGATGCAGCAGAATGCCGCGCTTTCCCCTGCAACCCGACCAGGATTAGCATTCAGCAACAAAATCATACATTTGTTTAAATGTATGATTTTGTTGACAGAACATCCACAGTCTGCTGCTGGGGCGTGACAGCCAGACAATAAGGAGCAGTGTGCTCGCAGAATTACTCCTTGGTGCACGTGGATCAATGAGTAAATAAAATGCTGTGCATGCCCACAGACAACAATCAGGCTCCTTGTTAAATGTGAATTGGCAGGATTAGTGCTGAGCTGTTGACAGCAATATCTTTATTCCAAAATGCAGCAGTTATACAGTGTCCTGGATCACTGTAGAGCAGGCACACACACACAAATGCACTCTCTCTCTCTCTCTCTCTCTCTCTCTCTCTCTCTCTCTCTCTCTCTCTCTCTCTCTTTCTATTGCAGGAATGCACACACACACACACACACACACACACACACACACACACACACACACACACACACACACACACACACACACACACACAACACACACACACATGTAATATTGTTGCTGGACAGAAACTGCAGAGTGAAAATCTATCTATCTATCTATCTATCTATCTATCTATCTATCTATCTATCTATCTATCTATCTATCTATCTATCTATCTATCTATCTATCTATCTATCTATCTATCTATCTATCTATCTATCTATCTATCTATCTATCTATCTATCTATCTATCTATCTATCTATCTATCTATCTATCTATCTATCTATCTATCTATCTATCTATCTCTGTATCACTATCTTTGCTACTTAGTAGTCTGTCAGTGTGACATATAGAAAATATGCTGTAAAACTACAAACCACACACAGTACATCACAGATGAATAACATCCCTTCCTGCCTGTTTAGATATTTGAACTTTGACCTTAACCTTAAATATGTGAACCATATAGTCTTGTGTCAAACACAGCAGATGTGACAGTAAACTTACGTCAAAGATATTCTGCTTAAGGAGCTCATAAAGAAACACCTGAGGAGCCGTTGGCCCGGATCACCTCTTTTACGATGTGGGCCAACACAGTTAATCTGTAGAAAACTAATGGGTGCCGGGGGCGGAAAAGAATACACGCTGTAAAAGTGTCATGGTTGGTGTTGGTGTTTCTCTCTCACAACTCGCAGATGAACCGGACTGTGGGTCGGACTGGACCCGACCACCAAGAACCTCATCAGGCCCTAACATCACTCCAAGACAACCTCATCTCACCACGGTAGGCCTGGAACAGGATGATGCTCCACGAGAGGTTGCATGGGGATTGCAGTGAGAGGCAAGAGAGAGGGTGAGACTTCCGGAAGGGAGATATCCGTCTCAGCAACATGGTGTCATCCCAACTCGTCAAGAGATGAGGCCAGGGCAAGAAGCGACAAGGATGATGGGACGTCTGCCTCCTTCTTCTCCTCCTCCTTCTGGTTCCCACTTGTCTTCATGGATGTTCTTCTTCTTGTTATGTTCTCGTTCTTCTCGCTCAGGGGGGACTGTTAACCGGGTTGCGCGGCTTGACAGGAAGTAAGAGTGCCGACACGGCATCGGCGCCGACCGGGATGACGCTGCGATTCATGAGCCTCTTCCTGCCTAATCAGACCCAGATGCCAGACCCAGAACCCAGAGCCCAGAACCACATCGGCACCAGAAGCCAGAGCAGCCACCCCGGACAGACTCGGTGGGTCTAGCAGGAATGTTATCAGTAACAGCGGTCTCTTTGTCGCGCTGGATGGTAACTATGTCCCTGGTTTTGTGCTTTTGGTCGTCAACACGTGAAGTTGAGCTGTGGCTCCATAACGAGAAAATCAAGTTAGCGTGTGAGGTATGCCCTCCATAGGCTCCCCCTCTCTGATGAGGAAGTGTGTTACCCTTGGAGCAGCGAGGGGACAAGCCCGTGGTTGCAGTTCAGCCCTTTAAGGAGTTCCGCCCCCAGAACTGCATTGATTTAAGAAAATAAAAACTAATCTAATGTCCACGAGCTTGCAACAACGTCACTCACCACAACCATGAGAGTTTGTGTGTGTGTGTGTGTTGTGTGTGCGTGCCACTGTTCTGTGTGTGTTTACATATCTGTGTGCGTGTGTGGGTGTGCATGCGTGCATCTGTGTGTGTGCGTGTGTGCCTGTTTTCTGTGTGTTCATGTATCTATGTGTGTGTGCGTGTGTGTGTGCGTGTGTGTCTGTACTTATATATATATATATCTGTGTTTGTGTGTATGTGTGTGTGTGGCTGTGTGGCTGTGTGCTTGTGTGTACTCACCAGCAGTGTGTTGAAGCGTTCCTCCAGCTCCTCATTGGGGGGCAGCGGCACCTTGTTCCCCGCCGGCGGCTGCTGGGCGCTGGGCGGCGAGGCCACCACCCTGGGCTCCTTCACCGCCGGGGGCTCCGGACACCCGGGCGAGTTCCCCATCGTCTCTGCCGCTCCAGCGAAAAAAACGCCTCCTCCGCTCACTGTCCGCTCAAGCCTCTCTGTGTGCCGCTGAACTCTGACCCGGCGATTCCATGGCCCCTAGCCTTGGTCCTTCAGGGCTGTGGTCCTGAGCTTAACCAGCGGAGCTTTAACACCCCACCAGCACCTCCATCTGGTGTGTGTGTCTGTGTGTGTGTGTGTGTGTGTGTGTGTGTGTCTGTGTGTGTGTCTGTGTGTGTGGGGGGGTGGAGTCGGACAAGTCCTTGTTCTCTCCGTCAGCTCCTTCAGCCCAGGTGTGTGCGAGTGACGTAGCGGCCGCTGGACCGACACAGACACAACACAAGATGACTATCTCCGGATGTGTCCTCCAGATGTGCGCCTCCTGGCATGAAGGAAAGTTCTCGGCGGGACCCGCGAGTCAGTGAGTTGGACGAGCGGTCTGACCAGCGGTCCGACTTAATCCGCGGAGAGACGTGTGTCCGTTGGGCTGGGAGGCAGAGAGCTAACGACCGACATGTGGGAGAGACAGAGAGACTGACGGCTCTAACAGGAGGAGGAACGCAAGAGGGGGGGGGGGGGGGGGGGGAGAGAGAGAGAGGGAGAGAGAGAGAGAGAGAGAGAGAGAGAGAGAGAGAGAGAGAGAGAGAGAGTAAGGGAGAGAGAGAGAGAGAGAGAGTGTGTGTGTGTGTGTGCGTGTGCGTGTGCGTGTGTGTGTGTGTGTGTGTGTGTGTGTGTGTGTGTGTGTGTGTGTGTGTGTGTGTGTGTGTTTGTGTGTGTGTGTGTGTGTGTGTGTGTGTGTGTGTGTGTGTGTGTGTGTGTGTGTGTGTGTGTGTGTTAGAGGCAGCAGCAGCACCGGCTGTGAAATCTGAGAGCACCCTGGGTCTTAGTGCCTGATGATTCATATCAGTTGACGTTTGTGTGGTGGGGAGTGAGGGGTGGTGAAGGAAAAGAGGGGATCTATAAGTGAATGTGAACCACAAAGCATCTTTTGGGTTGTTTCGTGTTAATTGCAGCCTATTAGTAAAAAAGTTTATTGTGGCTAAGTCTACCTACTATATATGAATATTCATATATAGTAGGTAGACACCTACCTACTATGTATTATATATAATAGTTACTATGTACCTACTATATACATGTATATTTATGTAGGTCTACCCCTACCCCCCAGTGTACGTTTATTTGAGAGCAGATGGGTGGTGATTATGTTGTGTTCCTGTCCACAAAAACAAAAAAACTCTTTCATAACTTTAACGCACAAAGCCTGGGTTCAAATCTACAGCTCCTTGCGTCACCCGGATTAAAACGCGGGCCCCCTCGTTTTAATCCGAATCATATGCTCTTGGTTATATCTTGGCTCACACCGTTTACCAACTGGCCTGCTATTAGTCTGACTCAACCGCCATATAGTATGAGTAGTGTTACTGGAAGTTATATTACCTCCTGAAAGTAGATTTTAAATAAGCAATGAGCTGTACTCTGATACCTCTATATGTGGGATTAGACACTACAACACAACATTTGTTTTCTAGCAACGGGGGGAAACGCAGCAAACAAATAAGTGTCTAGTTGTTGGCTTGCGTATAGCAACAGTTAAACAGTGACGTTATTGTTGTTTTCATGTGCGTGTAACCTGTCGGCTACAGGTGTTCCGTGGTGCCTCTCTAGTGGCCTCTTGTGGGCAAAAAAATGCAACAAAAAGGATGGAAGTGACGCACTGGAACTTAAACAACCGTTTTGTTTACCTTAATTGCCCCTATGATAAGACAGGCTACAGAAATTGGTCTCAAGGTAACCCTTACATTTAACGAGACCGTCAACAAACAACATAATTATCACAATAATTACACACAGAGCAGCAAATGGTAGCATATTGATGACAATGGCCGTTGTAATCACCATGCAGTTGTCCAGTCATGCCACCACGATGACGTTGATGGTAAAGATGACAGACGAGACAAGACTTAAGATGTGAGTTAGAGCTTCATGTTCTTATTTAATGCACCCTGTGTGGATATGAGGATATGGTATGAGCAATTGTCTTTAACATACTGGGTTAGACTAAAAGGAAGTGTTAACCCATCTATTTCAGTGCTTAGTGATTGTTGGGAATATTCTAAAAAGGCCAATGGATTTGGTTGGAATATTTACAATTAGTAAATGAGTATGGATTGAAAGAATTAAAGTATGGTCCAGCATTAGCTTTAAGTTGTATTCCTCCATGGCTGCTCCCTGATCCAGAGGTAAACATTGATTTATTAACAGAAAAAAGCAAGCATCTCACCAAGCAAAATTTTGCTCAAGCCTGCTTAAGTTATTTAAATACTATATTTAAATACTTCTTTACTATGTATATCTGAAAATATTTACAGATGGTTCTAAAGATCCCAAAGGGCAATGTGGTATTGGTATATATATATATTCCAGAATTTGAATAAGGATATGGATATAGAGTGAGTGACTTTTTATCAGTTTACTCAATAGAGATGGGTTGTAGATACTAAACCTCTTAGATCAGTAATATGTACTGATGGCAGTACTACAAAGTTTAATAACAGATAATTCAATACGTGAAGATTTGGTAACAGAGGTAAAGCATCTTCTTTTAAATATTATAAGCCTTGGATTAGTTATTCAGTTCTGTTGGATTCCAGCCCACCGTGGAATCTATGGCAAGGAAATTGCTGATAAATTAACTAAAAAAAACACTGGAATTAGACCAGGCAGATATTCACATTCCATTAGGCAAAGGTGATGCTATATCATTAATTAAATCAGAGGTTATGTTAAGGTGGCAAGAGGAATGGGAATCAGAGAGCTCAGCCAGATACTATCATAGGAACCAGAGCAGTGTTGGAGGGAAACGAATCACCTCAAAGAGGCTAAACAGACATGAAGAAGTTGTAATAACAAGGTTGAGATTGGGTCATACTGGACTTAATTCCACTCTAGCAATAATAGGTAAAAGTAATGGTGTATGCTCTGAGTGCAATGTTGTAGAGCATGTTAATCATGTCTTATTTAAATGTAAGACATTTGACCAGCACAGGCAGAAATGGAAAGAACTGGATGAAGAAAATGACATTCACAATATTAGACATGCAATAACATGGAAGCTTTCAGCACTTTTTATCTGTAGTGGATACCAGGTCCCCTGTGAGTCGAAGAACAATGACAACAAAGCTGGATGAGGTAGTGACTGAGAGACAGGTGAAGCTAAAGGCAGACCTAACAGAGGCAGGTAGTGTGTTGGTGACTGTGGACATATGGTCCTTCCAGAAGATGAGGGGGTTTCTAAGCATCACAGCACAATGGCTGAAATAGAATAGAAAGCTTTATTTGTCATTATACACAGTACAATGAAATTGAATGAGCAGCTCCTTAAAAGTGCACACATAGTAAGCACAATATAAAAAGTAAAATAATGAAATACACAGTAAAATTTAAATACACAGTGAAAGACCACAGACAGACAACAGCATCAAACATTGAGCAGAGTCCAAGAGCGGTTAGCAGCGTATTGAACAATAGAGGTAGATAATGTCTGGTGGTGCAGTGGGTCAGTGCAAATATGGCAGTACAGTTTGTATTAGTGCAGATTTGAGTTCAATATGATGACAGCTTTGGCAAAGAAGCTGTTCCTGAGTGTATTTGTTCTGGCATGTATGGATCTGAAGCGGCTGCCAGAGGGCAACAGGTTGAAGAGATGGAAGCCGGGGTGGGTGGTGTCTTTCAGGATGTTTCTGGCCCTGTTGAGACAGCGGGAGTTGTAGATGTTGCTTAAGGAAGGCAGAGGGCGGCATCGTCTGAAATCAGACGATGACTCCCTCCGCTTGAAATCAGCTTTACTTGCATGGAACCACTTCAGATGTGCTCATACTGGAGAGAGAAATTCAAGGGGTTAGTTAGATGCACAAACACACTATGCTCACTAAAATATGATTTGATCTTCTATCTAACTGACGAGTATAGCAAAACACAACAGTACAATAACTTATTGCATTTGGTTTCTTTATTAAAAGTACCAAATAGCTGATGGAAACAAGCAAAAATATGCTGGTGGAAGAGCATGATGAAGAGCATGATGAGTTAAAGGTAAAGACATAGACTTCTCTGCATAATATCCATCCTCTGTGTCACATCACTATCCTGTACCTCAATGTTTTTTTGTTTTACCTCACTATTTAAAAATGTCTACTGGCTATGTTAGCCCTCATGCACTGCCTCTCCCTCCCTCCAAACAGCCTGGACTAAATTCACTTTAAACTCTAGTATTGCTTGTGATTGACTGTTATTTTTATTTTATTTTTTCTTCCAATGTTTACATTGTACACTTTATTGCCCATATTGATTTATTTATTGTTGTATATCTTCAATCCATCTCTGCGCTGCCACAGGCCGCTCCTATAGGTCCACATAACTACTCTAGTTAGCCCATATTTAATATTTAAAATCTGATGCTGGTCTCCTAACTCATACTTGCACTGTCTTGCCTTACTTCTTTGCACCTCACCAAATCATGCCTAGATCTCTCCTGTACCACATCCCTGCCCTGTCACCGCTATCACACTGCCTCAGCACATTAATGTGGACCTTGTTTGTATGTTGTCTGTTAATTAGTATCTTTCTCTTAGTATCTTTATCCTTATTGTCTATTGTATAGTATCTTTATACTTATTTGTTGATTGTATTCCTGACTGCATGCGTGGGGGCCACGGGGGTCTTGTCTTGTCTAGAAACTTCCTTTTTGCAATCCTGCTTGTTGTATGTATGTGTATGATATGTGTGATGTATCTATGTCTCTAAGTTACTTGGACCCTTCATTTCCCTATAGGGATAAATAAAGTTATCTATATTTATCTATAATATATTTATCTTGCTCTATCTGATCCTAGTGTTGAATCGTAGCCCACATGGCTAATTCGTATACTGCATTAGTTACGATCGGTGGATGTTCAGAGGGAAAACACGTAAAACGTACGATTACATAGATTAACAGAACATTAAAATACCCTGATCTATGTTTACATATGAGTATTTTCACATACATATAACAAATACGTAACAACACTCATTCCGGTCCCCCATAAGTCTGCAGCCAGACACCTCTCCGAGACACAAGAGGGTAGCAGAGAGAGGAGTCTGTCTTCAAACTCATGAATTGTAAACGTATTCTATTTGCTTCCATTCTAATTTATTTTGTACATGTTTTTTATTTTATCCATGCTTTAGTAGACGGATAAATATTAACTATTGGAATTATTTGAAACCATAAGCATGATACTTCCTTCCTACACCAATAATAAGACACGATAGCCAGGGCGGAACTAAAACCTTGGTGTCTGTTTTTCCGGGAAGGTAAATAAAAAGCACAAACAGGAACTTGCTGTCAATTCTCGCCATTTCACAAACAAACCCACCAGAGATGAGCCTTTAATTACATTTTCCTCTTTAATACCGCTGTCGTTTCGGGTGTAACTCTGGAGGAGGCCGTTGTCCTGTTGGAGATCTACTTGGTGGTGATGATTATTTCATTCTCCTGGGCGGTGTACTTTATCTTCGTCTCTAAGCCCGTGCTGGGCAAAAGTTAGTGAAGAAGAAAAGACCAAGACGTCATGGATTTCTCTAAATTCCTGGATGACGACTTCGAGGTGAAGGATTGGGTGAACGGTGCCTTCCGTGTGGCGCAGAAGGAGGCGCCGGGGAAGCCGGATGCGCACGCCGCCACCCTTGTGATGAAGCTGCAGCTCTTCATCCAGGAGGTCAACAATGCCATCGAGGGTGAGTGGGGGGTGGTCCTGCAGGCAACCAACCTGTATGGGTCCTACAGTGACTCTACATTTATGGGTCCTACGGTGGTCGGTGGTTGACACACAACTTACGGTTGACATGTCCTCCAATTCACGCTGCATCGTTTGATTGTGTATGTATGTATGTACGTACATACAGAGAGCAGTATCCAGGCGCTACAGAACATGCCTAGGGTTCTTAGGGACGTGGAGGCTCTGAAGCAGGAGGCTTCGTTCCTCAAGGAGCAGATGGTTCTTGTCAAGGAGGACATCCGCAAGTTTGAACAGGACACGGTGCAGTCCATGCAGGTGAGATCTTTCAGAAGTCCTCTCAGTGAAGTGCTGTGTCTTGGTCCTGGACCAGGACAGTTCTGTCTTGGTTCATGTTGTGGGTTATTGTATATATATATATCTATCCCCTCCATAAATCCATGAATCTAAAAACATTTAAGGGCCATTTAATAACACATCTACACAGGGGTTAAATTGGGATTTGTTATGTGGGGGGCCCCTCCCTAGGGGGGTCCGGGGGTATGCCCCCCCAGGAGAAAATTTTGAGAAGTAACCCATTAAATGGCACTTTCTGGAGAATTTTGTGCAGAGAAATTGAGAAATTGAGTCTTAAATGATATGTGCAAAACTGCAATTTTAAGAGCCTATACTTTGCATTGTTTTAGTATCAACGGGTATTAGGGCATTTAGCATTTATATTACTGTTAATTAGCCATCACTTGATAATGCATTGTATTACCTTGTTATGAAGATAAGAAGTGACCCATACAATGTGCCAAACATAATGTGTCACATCTGAAAAAAGCTCAAGAAAAGTGAGATGCTTCATCAGTAAATCATACAGCAGAGACAGTGCAGCATATAGCAGTAGTAGCAACAGCTGAGAAATCACTTCTTTGTTTAGCAATTGAGTCGAGAGGATAAATTCATTGGATGAATTCATGTTCTGTTGCATTTTTAGGATAGGCTAGCCACTTAAGCGTACTTTGCGTTCGGTGTTGGAGCCGGTCGACTGACAGCAACGATATTTTATGCTGAACAAGAACGATCCTGTTCCAATTGTTCTCATCTCAGCTCCGCCGAGTCAAAATAGACAGCACATGCCATTAGAAAGAAAAACACGGTCATTTATTGTCAGAAGTATCATATTTTCAAACGCATTACTTTCAACAAATGTTGTGTGACATTTCCAGTAGGCAACTGACAGCAAGCAGGCTCTTCCGCAAACGAGCAGGCAGGCTTATGTCCTGAGCCCCGGATAGCCCCTGCCCGATTTATCCCCTGCATGTACATAAATAACTATGCATGAAGCATAAAAGTAATATCACATTCAGGTTATTTATATATTAATCAATGACCTAGTGTTGACCTACAATTAAGGATGGTAGTGTAAGTATTCTGTGTGTGTGTGTGTGTGTGTGTGTGTGTGTATGCGTGTGCGTGCGTGATCTGTGTGTGTGTGTGTGTGTGTGTGTGTGTGTATGCGTGATCTGTGTTCCTCTCTCCTCAGGTGCTGGTGGCGATCGACCAGGTGAAGAGTCGCATGCAGCTCTCTGCCGAGGCGCTGCAGGAAGCCGACAAGTGGAGCACGCTCAGTGCTGACATCGAGGAGACCTTCAAGACTCAGGTAGCAGGACGTGATGGCACAGCCCAGCGGACATGGCATGAGTCATGTTATAGGCCTCATTTAAGACGCATTGAATGTCACATTGTAAGTGAAGTTATAGGTCATATAAATCACATTATAGGTAAATGAGCCCTCTTGTCTTGCAGGACTTTGCGGTGATCTCGTCCAAGCTGACCAGCATGCAGGGCAGTCTGGCCATGCTGGTGGACACACCAGACTACTCTGATAAGTGTGTCCACCTGGAGGCTCTGAAGAACCGGCTGGAAGCACTGGCCAGCACTCAGATCGTCTCCACCTTCAACTCCATGGCTACAGGTAGGAGTAGTCAAGCATTTCATGCTACTCACACTTCTACCTTCATTCAGGTTTGTTCATCAAAATACGTTGTGTTGTTGTTTTGCAGACCAAGCCAAGCTGTTTGTTAAAGTCTTCTCAGAGATGGACCGCATGCCCCAGCTGCTGGCCTACTACTACAAGTGTCACAAGGTAGAGGAAACAACAACACAACTACGTTAATACTACAATAAACCTACAGACATCAGCGACATCCTCCCTGATTTACATGTGATTTCCCTTCTTGAAACTCTGTGTGCCTCTATAAATATGTGTATGCGTGCGTGCGTGTGTGCGTGCGTGTGTGTGTGTGTGTGCAGGGTCAGTTGTTATCCTCCTGGCTGGACCTGTCCCAGAGCGAGCTGACGGTGAACCAGCAGCTGTCAGAGTTCTACGACAACCTGCTGTCTGCCTGGCATGCCCAGATCCACTGGACCAGCCAGGTCAGTCACCTCAAAATCCGCTCCGGGATTCACAGCCAACCCCCCGCGGTGTTTAACAAGAGCCATACCAAAAAAAGACAAGTCGGTTCAGGGCAGGGTTACGGCCAAAAAGTTACCATTATATTGTTTAGGGAGAAAAGCTATAGAGAATGTTATCGACCTAGGAAGAAATGACCTCGCAACCACATAATATGTGGTCACAAACCTTCTGGTCGCAGGTGTTCAAGAGGCCCTACGAAGTGGTGACGGTGCTGCTGATCCAGACCCTGGGGGCCATGGTGCCCTCGGTGCCCTTGTGCGTGAGCTCGGCGCTGCAGCGCTGTGAGCCGGAGACGCGGCTGGAGGCCCTGCTGGAGCTCCACCACACCACCTCCACCTTCACGCACAGCCTGGAGGCCGCCACGCAGCCCCACCTCGGTACGGAGTGAGGTCACCTGGCTGCATGCATGGGGGGGGGGCCACGGGGGTCTTGGAGTGACGAAGTGCTGCCGTGCACCTTGGGGTCATGGGGTTAAAGGTTAAAGGTCAACACAGTGACGCACCTCGGCACGTAGCGGGTTCACAGGGTTGAAGGCCAGCTGGGAGATGACTCATTAATCAAGACTGTTTGTGTAATATATTGTGTGTATATTGATTATTGATACATATGCATATATATATATATATATGTGTGTGTGTGTGTGTGTGTGTGTGTGTGTGTGTGTGTGTGTGTGTGTGCGCGTGCGTGTGTGTGTGCAGGAGAGGCCAACCCTATGAAGCTGTGTGAGCTGGTGTGTGTTCTCATGGAGCCCTACAAGTCCTACCAGCTGCAGTACGGCGAGTTAGAAGAGGTCAACCTGCTGATCCAGATCAGTGCTGTACCCCTGGTAACGAACGCACAGACACGCACACACACACACACACACACACACACACACACACCCCACAGTGATGTACATTATGCTGACGGTCGTTGTGTGGTGTGGTGTCATCGGTGCAGGAGCACGGTGAGGTCATGGACTGTGTGCAGGAGCTCAGCCACTCTGTGGCCAAGCTGTTCTCTCTGGCAGGAGGAGCCGTGGAGCGCTGTGTTCGCCTCACCGACGGCCTGGCAGTGCGGGGGCTACTGCACGCCCTCAAAGCCCTCTTTACAAAGTAATATATACATACATATATATATACTGTATATACACACACATATAGATACATATATATGTGTCGGGTCATGGAATGCAAGTAGCCAAAACAACATTTGCACAAATTAACAAAAGTGATTTTTTTCAAAGTGAGTGATTTTTGTTTTTTTGCAGAATCTGTTAGGTGAGATCACAGAGAAGCCTCTCCATGTTTCAGATAACAGTATTGGTTTCTTTAAAAGTATACATTTTGTGTTTGAAATCGGGTGTGCTCAAAGACAGGTGACAACTGCAAATCTTTAGGAGGCCTTTTCTCAGTTTTAGCTTTTGTGATGTGCCTACATTCAAATGACCACAACTTCTCCATATATTATCAGATTTATCAAACTACACTTTCAGAATCTGTGAATAACTCAAAATGCTCCAGGGACGACTTGCGTCCCTAGTTTCCATGACCTGACACATATACACACTACTGCATGCGCGCCAATAACTTTTTACCCTGATAATATTATGTATACTATATCTATGTGTGCAGGTACGTGTCAGACTTCTCCACCACGCTGCAGTCCATCAGGAGGAAGTGTAAACTGGAGGAAATGCCCACGTCCTCCGTCTTCCAAGAGGATTGGACGGCCTTCCAGAACTCTGTCAGGTGGGAGGGGCCTCTCTTGAGAATCACGTAGTTGGGGGCCAAGAGGCGGTGAGTCACTGACGGGTGGCGAGTCGGTGTTCCGGGTGAGTGATGAATGAGGGGTGTTTGTGGTGTGCTTCCCAGGATCATTGCCACCTGTGGAGAGTTGCTGAGACAGTTTGGGGCCTTCGAGCAGCAGCTGTCCAACAAGTAAGAGACACGTGGCCTGGCTTTGTCCTCACGCGATGACATCACACTGACATCAGTAACATGTGTCCGGTCTAATACAGACGTAGTCCCATGTACATCTCTACTATTGTATGGTGCATGGCATTTCAGGTTCCTTCTGAAATGCACCTTTTTAATAAAAAATTGTATGCAATTCATCTCTTTTATCTATTTGATCTATTTACCAATCCCTACTGTCCCATGACCTTTCACCTCTGCTGCTCCCAAAGGATTCTGGGAACGGCAGGGAAGTACCTGTCAGATTCCTACAGCCCACGTAGCCTGCCGGCCATACAGGAAGTGAGCTTGTCGGACAGGAAGTGCTCGGGCCGCAGCCCCTGGCAGGAGTACAACTACCTGCAGAAAGGAGACACGGCGGAATACAACAGCGTGATGGAGCTGCTGTACTCCCTGAAGGTAGGGAGGAGCTTGCTCGCTCGCCCAGTACACACGCCTAAAGGCAACGTTTTTTCCTTGTGCGACTCTTATTTTGAAGCCCTGTGTCTCTGTGAGAACTTTCATTATGAAGCCCGTGTCTCCTCTGTCCTTTTGCGTTGAACCCGTGTCGTGACTTTGCAGGAGAAGGCTACGGGCGCGTCCAGCCTGCTAGCGGAGCCACGGGCAGCCCTGACCAGGCTGAACCAGCAGGCCAACCGGCTGGCCTTCGACTCCGTCTTCCTGCAGATCAAACACCAGATCCATCTGCTGCACCGCATGGAGGTCAGCATCAGCACCGCGTTGTCTTGGTTACCTCAGGGATCTGTGCTGTGTGTGTGTGTGTGTGTGTGTGTGTGTGTGTGTGTGTGTGTGTGTGTGTGTGTGTGTGTGTGTGTGTGTGTGTGTGTGTGTGTGTGTGTGTGTGTGTGTGTGTGTGTGTGTGTGTGTGTGTGTATTTTGTCCTCCTAACAGAGTGTGTGTGTGTGTGTGTGTGTGTGTCTCTGTGTTACTGTACAGAGTGTGTGTAAACAATAACATGTCGTTTGTTCTCCCAGAGCGGTGATGGAGGCGTGGAAGACCGCTACACAGACGACCTGCCCACCTTCAGTCTGTCCCCACAGGAATACATCAGCAACGTATGACACACACACACACACACACACACACACACACACACACACACACACACAAAACCAAACACACGACAGAACCACACACAACCAACGTTGTGTGTGGAACCTACAGCACATAAATGTGGACCTTGCCTTTACTTGACTGACTGACTTACTTATTTCTCATTACTTATTTCTTATTTGTAAGTTTTTTTTAAGTCTACTTGAGCTATAAAATAATAAAGAATCTTGAATCTTGAATTGAATCTTGAAAACATACACAACAAACACACGATGCCACCAACACACGACACAACCACACACACAACCAAGTTCAAAATAGCTTTAACCAACACATGTGCACTGCAGCACTGGGTGTTGTGTACTGTAGTAATGCAATATGACGCCCATCAGATCGGACAGTACATCATGTCTCTACCACTACACCTGGAGCCCTTCGTGACGCAGGAAGACCCGGCGCTGGAGCTCGCACTGCATGCTGGGAAGCTCCCCTTCCCCCCTGAGCAGGGTGAGTGTCCCGTCGTCTTCCTCATCCTCAGCCCCTTCTGTTATCTGTCTTGTTGCCGACTCTGTGACTGGACTGAACTCTTCAGTCTTCATCGCACCACCCTCCCTCCTCCTCCTCTCTTCACTTCTCCACCCTCCACCCCCCACCACCCTCGTCTTCATCGTCATACTCTTCTCCATACTTTTCCTTAACTTCACCTACCGACCTCTTCCTCACGCGCCGCTGCCCCCTTCACGGTCCTCCTCTTTATCTTCCTCCTCCTCTTCCCAACTCCCCGGTGCTCCTCCTCAGGGGACGATCTTCCCGAGCTGGACAACACGGCTGACTATTGGCTGGGCTCCATCGCCCGGGCGACCATGCAGACGTACTGCGACGCCATCCTCCAGGTCCCCCACCTGCACCCCCGCGCCACCAAGCAGCTGATCACCGACATCGGTGAGTGACCACGCCCCCCCCGGCCCCACAGTATTGATAAAGTATTGGTCCATATTAATATGTGAATATTAATATTAATACTAAATATGTCAATACTTAATATGAATATATGAATATTCATGTATTCCATTTGATCAGTGATTGATATATATTTATTTAACATGATAGATCTATATTTAGTATTGCTGTTTAGGTATTGATCAGTGATCGTCTCCCTCCAGAGTACCTGAGCAATGTGATGGACGCCCTGGGTCTCCAGCCATCCCGCTCGCTGCAGCACATCCTGACCCTGCTGAGGTCTCGTCCAGAGGACTACAGGCAGACAGCCAAGCCCTTGCCCCGCCGCACGGCCTCCACAATCGCCGCCATCCGGGGGCTCGATTACTGAGCCCTGCCCAGCGAGAGACCTCTCTCCTGGGGAGGGGGGGAGGGGGGGGGGGCGGCAGCCAGGGACAGAGGGGGTGGGCGCTGGGAGTCAGCAGATGTTCCCAAATACTACTTGCCATTGATTCTTTCCATGTATTTTTTATTTACTTTGCTTATTTGTGTTTCAGGCGGAAGAGGGTGGGGTAGTGGGTAATGTTGTTGTTCTGAAGGTGCATTGTGGGACTTTGTAACTTCCTTTTGGGAAGTAGACTGTAATATATATATTTATCCATCTCGTAGGAAATTATTCATCTGTCATTTTAAATAAATTAACTGACAACTCCAAAAACTTTTTTTTATTCGTGTTCATATTGAATAAAACCATTAAAAGCTTTTAATTTTTCAATTCAGAACATAATGGTGGGTTGAATGATGATGATGATCTATTACTAGAGTGATTATATTTGGAGGTCAAACTCAGTTCACCATGTGCGCAAATTAATAGTCGGATGTGTTCCACTAATTCCAGTTCATTGAGAACACGACGAGACAGAAAGAGAGGCGGTACAAATCTGGGTTTTCCTTTCATAAACGATCTTTTTTTTTCTTCAAAAGGTTTCACACGAAAAGATATACATAGTTATGTGGATTATTATTAGGCGCGTGATTGTCTGATGCGTGGTTTTATTTTTCATCTATCGGTGGGACAGTCGTCCCCCGAGCCGCCCCCCCTCCACTCCCCTTCATCATCAAGCACAGCTTCCTCTGCCCGTGACGTCACCGTCCCCGCCCTGCCTGCGGTATCCGTACGAGGTGATGGAGACGAGGCCTCGCGGTAGAAAAACAACCGGAGAACCGGGACGCAACACACCCCTCCCTGGGACACGGAAACTACGATCTAAACTCCTCGATTGACACTCCATCGCTGCTTTGGTTTTTCTCCCCCCCCCCAGGTGGCCAGGTGCCGCAACGCTTCAAACGGAAACGCGACGATTTTTTTTTTCTAGTCGGGAACTCCTCGGTTTGGAGCGGAGGTGTCGGAAAAGGAGGTGTCCCCGGTCAACACGATCCCAGACGGAATCGACAAACGGCCTCCCCTGGACCGCCTGTGGACACAAAGACGGTAACCGCTCTTGTCACTGAACGGGTCTTCAGCGGGGGGGAGATCGGTGCGAAGGGTGGAGTCGCGCCTCGCGCCTCGGGTTAATAAATGATGAGGGGTGGGTGACCCTCTCGCGACGGCGGGGTCCAACCCGTGCAGCCCACCCACCCCACCCCCCCGCCCCCCTCCTTAGATGTTGACATCGCCCGTGGATGCTCAGATCCCTGCGTGGGTTGCCCATCATCACACACCCCGTGTGCTTAACCGTGACACCGTGTGCGTGCGCGCGTGTGATGCTTTGTGACCGGAGGCGCGCCGTCTCCTCCTCGAGATGATGATGATGCCCATGGCGGCTCTTGTCTCCGGCGGCACCGACCGGGCTCCTGACGGGAAGCGCTCCGCGGCGCGTGTTTATGCAATCCGACGCAGTGTTGCCAGTGGACCGATCGCTCCCGCCGTGCTTTTAAGAACAATAGCGTTGCCATGACGTCCACGTCCACGCCAGAGCACTTTGGTCCGGATCGCTCGCAAATGATCTCCGTGTTGTCGACAACGACGATGAAGATGATGTTGACGAACCCTCGCGAGGAGCGTCTCCTCGTCACACGCCGGGGTTGACCGGGAGCCCAGCCCGGACCTTCTGTGGAAACATCGGGCCCTCTCTCTCTCTCTCTCGCGCTCGGAGGAGCCAACCACAACAACAACAACAACATCATGTCGAAAGCTGCCAGCAACAAGGAGAAGAAGTCGTTCAGCAAGAAGCTGTTCAGGCGCTCCTCGGTGCGCTCCGTGGGGAGCTTCATGAACCGCGTCCTCCGGACGCTGTCCACGCTGTCCCACTTCGGCAACGAGGAGCACGCCGCCGACGAGGAGAAGGACGACGCCACCTTCGCCCCCTCGTCCACCACCGCCGGCTCGGTCCCGTCGGACGACAGCGACTGCGGCGGCTTCCTCTTCGGGGACAAGATCCCCGGCGTCTCGGGCCTGAAGAACCACGGCAACACCTGCTTCATGAACGCCATCCTGCAGTGCCTCAGCAACACGGAGCTGTTCGCCGAGTACCTGGCGCTGGAGCAGTTCAAGGGGGCCGAGACGGGCGCCCACAGCGACAAGGCCAAGGCCAACGGCGCCGTGGTGCTGCCGGCCAAGAGGGGGGGCGGCCAGCAGGCCGACGGCGGCGAGGTGACGGAGCAGCTGTCGGGCTTGGTCCGGGCGCTCTGGACCTTCGAGTACACCCCCCAGCACAGCCGCGAGTTCAAGGTAGGGACCGCCTCCCCGCCCCCCCCCCCCCTCGCCCCCCCCCCCCCCCCCCCCCCCCCACGCCCGCCACACACAAACTCACGCTGGTCTGTTGATTTAGACCGAAAGGTTCTGGGGTTCTATCCCCCAATGTCCCCCCAATCTACCTGGAGACAGCCTAGCAACGATGTCTCCTAGCCCTCTGTCTGCTCCTTAATGGCCCGTGTATCCACTGTCTAACCCCTACCTGCTCCTCTAATGGCCTGACTCTGTATCCACCATCTAACCCCTACCTGCTCCTCTAATGGCCTGACTCTGTATCCACCATCTAACCCCTACCTGCCTCTTAATGGCCTGTCTCTGTACTGTCTAACCCTTACCCACTCCTTTAATGGCCTGACTCTGTATCCACCATCTAACCCCTAGTTGCTCCTTAATGACCCATCTCTGTATCCACTATCTAACCCCTTTCTGCTCCTTTAATGGCCTGACTCTGTACTTTCTAACCCCTACCTGCTCCTTAATGACCTGACTCTGTATCCACTATCTAACCCCTACCTGCTCCTTAATGACCTGACTCTGTACTATCTAACCCCTACCTGCTGCTTAATGACCTGTCTCTGTATTCACTGTCTAACCCCACTGTCTACATGGGACTTTGGATAAAAGTGTCTGACATGTGTGCATCATATCCATTATGGGTGGTTTAGTCTTCTAGCAGGCCACAGACCACAGCCCCATCCTACTTATCAGAACTCTAGCAAAAACAAATGAGTAAGAGAACGACTGCACATAAACGCTCAGATGCGGTGTGATGTTCAGGATGTTTTAAAAACAGGCAACTTTAACGTCCACTCCGCGAGTCTCGGAAAAGTTTGATCGGAGAGAGACCGAGCCGCTGTTGCTGCGCCACAGCAGACGCTGTGACAACAGGACATCATTCCCATCAAGTGGTTCATCGACCCAGGAAAGCTCCTCCACTCATCACCGGAGAGTCGAAACCAGCGGGCCATCTGGCAAATGTTTTACTACCGTCTCCCCCACACGTGGCTCAGCCTCCGAGCTTCTCTCGTCCATGTGACTGAAGAGTAATACAATCAGAGAGCAGGATAGTCCAGCAGGGAAGAGTGTTTTAACTACCAGGCCGGAAGGTTCTGGGATGGGGGTGGGGGGCAGCCTGTAGGCATCCCGCTGCCAGATGCCCTGTGACCCTCTACCTGCTCCTTAATGACACATACACTGGAGATCTGGCTATATAGTCAAATAGATTTCTCATCACAGAGAGATGTGATCGATGGTAACATACCTAGCCAGGTCAGATTACATTTAATGAGATAACTACTTTTGATGATTAGATTTATTTACATTTGATTAGATGTTGGATTCCATCAGAATATATAGATATTGATTGAAATTTTATGTTAAATGATATTAGATTGGATTATATACAATGACATACCATAAGGTTAGTTTACATGCGATAAGATAAGAGTATGTTAGATTGGGTTAGGTTACATGAGAAAAGGTCATGTTAACTCAGGGGATCAGAATAACAATGCACTGATTGATGGCTCTGCTGTCGTCAGGCAGTCCTCCTCCGTTGTCCAATCAGAGCCCAGATCGGTGTCAGCTGACCCATCTGGACAGCGAGTTCACAACCTCCCGGCTCTTCTCTGTCGACGATGGATTCAGTTATGGTTTTATTTCGGATAGCTGATTCAGACAACATTCACAGCACCCTGTCCATTCTTTACAAAACCAATCAGTCATTACACAATTAAATAACAGAACAATAGGGTTATGATAAAGGTAAAATAGTTAATATATGTACGCTTACAGAAGCGTAACGCATTGACTTGAGACGACAAATGTGCTCAGTTGTTATGAATTAATGAGATCATTTTCTCAGAACTCTGTGAAGAGTTTTCACACAAGTCTGCTGTTTTTCAGCTTTAATGAGATTATTATCTCACAACTCTGACAAAAGTTTTAGTGAGGGGGGAAAAAAAGGCCATTCTTGTTTTTCTAAACTAGCGATTATCTCGGAATGTAGAGAAAAGTTTTTTAATGGGGGGACAAAAGGATTCTGCTCTGTTTTTCTGAATTAACAAGATGCCTCAAAAAATCCTGTGAGACGCTTTGACCTGTGTGGACGACCGCAGCACTGGCTGTCAGATCTCAAGTACGTGCGCAATACACTGACGTTGGTGTCTGAGGAGTTGTCTGTTGACATGCCAAGTTAAGTCAGAATGGGGGTTTCCTTCTGAGTCGACAGACCATAACTCATTTAAAATCTCACGTCATTTAGATTAACAAGAGGGAGCGTATTTCTTTTCATGAAAACCTTTGTCCAGAATTCAGAGAAAGTAATCTTGTTAATTCAGAAAAACAAGTGCCAAAAAAAACAACCCTTTTTGTATATGCCAGTTCCAATGCAAGCCAGGAAAGTGAAAACGGGTTTGACTCCGGTTTAAACGTTTGTCGGACTTGTCAATGTAACCTCAAAGAAAAGGTGCCAATGTGACATATAGGGCCTAGACCTACTTGCTTACTTAGTTACGTAAATGAACTTTGCGTGCCAAAATCGTTTTTCTCAGTGCTTCTCTTTCTCCGTCCCTTAGATGCAGTGAATACTACCAGTATGCACACATAATATTATACAGAGTCTACTCTATTACTAAAAACACTGTATTTCCTGTGGTTCTGGTGTATTACTCACATGGCCCATACGCTGTGTGTAGTGGAGCTCATTTCCGCCTTCTAATTATGGGAATCAATAGTGACGCGATGTGTGTGTGTGTGTGTGTGTGTGTGTGTGTGTGTGTGTGTGAGAGAGTGGGTGTGTGTGTGAGTGGGTAAGAGCGAGCACATGTCAATGCGTGTGTGTGTGTGTGTGTGTGTGTGTGTGTGTGTGTTCATGTGTCCGTTTAGCATTGTCAAATAATAACAAGCGTGGCAGATCTGTTTTAACGTGAGAAAGGGACAATGTCACCACAGAATTGATTGCCTTCCCCCCCCCCCCCCCCCAGGCATCGCTAACCGGCAGCTCTGAACGGTCCGACGCGAGGTTCGCTTTGATTTACGGTGTCAAAATATCACCCGAGGGCGTAGTCCAGACAAGTGGGATATTATATTATGCATGAAAAAATATTAAATACATTTTTGATTTAGCGCTACGCGGACGTCCCCGGGAAATCAGCAGGGTGCTTGTTTCATCCCCACGGCCGTGCTCTGCTTCGCGGAGCTTAAACGAGGCTAATTAAAGTTCAGTGGCGTGTTGATGATATGTTCGTGGGAGACGTGGGAGCGGGGGGGATGATGCCATGTGATCCCATGTCCTGCTGTCAGTGACCTGGAAGGGGAGACGCGGCCCACAACATTAGGAGCTTATTAAGGGCTCTAATGTTGTGGGCCGGGTCACTCTCCCCTCCCCCCCCCCCCCCGGCACGTGGTCATCACAACCTTTAATGAGGGAAGGTTGTGATGACCACACGCAACCTTCTCTCATTAAGCCGGGACAGAAGACAAGAACATACATTGGTTTTTTTCTTCTTCTATTGCTGTCTTTTTTTGTCGTCTCATAAGTAGGTGGGAGACACCTGGACAAGATGCTTTGCTCTGCCGAGTGGTTGCTATTAATATTCATTTATTAATACTTAGTCACTCCCAACGTTGTGCATCGCTAGGAACGATGTTTAGAGTTTGACGAAGGGATGGACCACCGTGTTCAACACATAAGTAATGTTGTTATTAACATTTGTGTACAGAAAACATTGCGTATCCCACATGTAAGTAATCGCGGATCTGAGTAATCACAGGTTATGGTACTCCCTTGTCAGAGTAATTCCAGACCTTTTCAGGACCCAGTCCGGTGTTTAGTCCAGGTCCTGGTTTTCCCCTGTGCCACCGTCCTGACCATCGGTCCTCTCATCCATCTTGGAGGTTCTGCTGATCAGGGACTCTTCTGGAGAAAACTGAATATTTCATGAGAACGCAATGTAAAAGAAACGATGGCTTCCCTTGAAAAAGCTTTCTTCCTTTCACCACAATCCATCAAAAACTCATTTAGTTCCTTGCGTGTTCGCCGCCCTTTTGAACAGTTTGTCGAGCGTTGTGTCAGGTTAGGTCCAGAAGGAAATGTATGAGTGAGACGGGGCAGTTCCCTGCCTCTCGGAGTATAATGACACTCTGGAGACAGGGCTTGGTCTACAACACTACCATAACATAACCTGACTTTAACATATCCCGAACCTAACTCTAACCCTAACCCTCTTTAATCATCAGGGCTGGAGTTATTCAGGGCTGAACCTAGGCATTAGGGTTAGGGTTAGGAGCTAACTAACCCCCACCCAAACCTAACCCCACTAACCCACAGCTAACCATAACCAAACAGTTATTTGCAGAGATTATATTTAGATGTCATGCTTTTATTGTTCTCCGCCTCACTTGTGGCTTTAGAGAAAAGTGTTTGCTCAACGACTAAATGGCTTGGTGTGATTATAAATAATAAACACTTATACACTTCCTGTCAGTGTCTCAAAGTACATCCTGTTTCCCGTGTGACAGAACGTGGTGTCTAAGAGCGCCCTCCAGTTCCGCGGGACGGCCCAACATGACGCCCAGGAGTTCCTCCTCTGGCTTCTGGACAGAGTCCATGAAGACCTGAACCATCTGGTCCAGCCCGAGACCAGACTGCCCCAGAAGGTAGACCACCCCCTCCACAACGTGGGACGCACCCAGATCCGCCCCTATGGTCCAGATAATCTAATCTAATGCAACAGATAATCTAATCTAATACTACAGATAACATCATGAAGTATACTAGTATCTGGTATTTATTTGAGTTTTTTTGTTGTTTTTATTTTACGTTTTTGTTACCATGAGCAGTGCAAATGAAACAAACAATTTAAATGTGAATTATTGTTTCAATAAGTTTTAATGAGCGTGTAGTTTGAGGCTGATTTTCTAGCTAACACCCAGCAGTGGTGGCAGATCTGAACGCGGAATTCCACGCTCAGCTCCATCTTGGAACCGAATGCGCAATTCAGCATTTAGCTCCCAGATGGAACCAAGATGGCCGCTAGGTTAAGAAGGTCAATGCATGTTGAGACGGCGAGCTGGATGTGCGTTCGCTCGCCTATGACATCACTTCCTCTCCTCCAGCCTCCGGTGGAGGAGGAGGAGCGCGTACCCGAGGGAGCCCCACTGCCAGCGCCCGCATCCTTCGTACAGGAGCTGTTCCAGGCACAATACAGGTCTCGCTCACGCCTCACACCGCTACTTGGTAGCACTTCACAATAAGGGTACCTTAGTTAGCATTAGTATATGCAGTGATAAGCATTATAATATAGCATTAGCATAGGGGTTAGGGTTAGGTGTTGGGGTTAGTGGTTTAAGTAAATAATGAAGTGAACGATTACTAGACCATTAACTTAACGTTAACTGTTATTTAACTGTTCATTAATGCTTATCACTGCATTAACACTTTTTTCATTGTTTAATTAATGTACCCTTATTGTGAAGTGCAATATGGTGACGTGTGTTTCACGTCACCATAATCCGTTTTCATGTTGTGTTGTTTGTCATTTGAGGTTGTTTGCCCGTTTCTCTTTGAGGCCTTCCATGATATGTTTATTGTTGCTTATTGTTGCTGTTGTTGCTGCTGTCATTGTGGTAACTGTGCTGTTGTTGTTGTTGTTGTTGTTCGTCCTGCAGGTCATCCCTGACGTGTCCTCACTGCCAGAAACAGAGCAACACCTTTGACCCCTTCCTCTGCATCTCACTGCCCATCCCTGTGCCTCACACACGGTAATCTGATCTAATCTGTTCTGAACTCATCTCGTCTGGTCTGCGCTAATCTCATCTAATGTAATCTGTGCTAATCTCAATTGATCGCATCTAATCTGTTGGGATCTCCTCTGCTTTGAGCCAACCTCATCTCATCTAATTTGACCTTTTTGTGTAATCTAATATAATTCTATTTAATCAGATGTAATGTTTTCTAATCTAAAATCTGATTTAATCTGATCAAATCGAATATGTCTGGTGTTGCACCAAACCTCTCTTATCACAAAATCTGATCTAATCTGATGTAATTTAGTCTAATCTATTGTAATGTAATTTGGTCCAATCTGTGGTAATGTAATATGGTCTAATCTGAGGTCATGTAGTCTGGTTTAATCTGAGGTAATGTAGTCTGGTGTAATCTGAGGTAATGTAATATGGTCTAATCTGAGATAATGTAATCTGGTGTAAACTGAGGTAGTGTAATCTGGTCTAATATGAGGTAATGTAGTCTGGTTTAATCTGAGGTAATGTAGTCTGGTCTAATCTAAGGTAATGTAATATAGTCTAATATGAGGTAATACAATCTGGTCTAATATGAGGTGATGTAATCTAGTCTAATCTGAGGTAATGTAATCTGGTCTAATATGAGGTCATGTAGTCTGGTGTAATCTGAGGTAATGTAATATGGTCTAATCTGAGGTAATGTTATATGGTCTAATCTGAGGTAATGTAATCTGGTCTAATATGAGGTCATGTAGTCTGGTTTAATCTCAGGTAATGTAGTCTGGTCTAATCTGAGGTATTGTAATATGGTGTAATCTGAGGTAATGTAATATGGTCTAATCTGAGGTCATGTAATCTGGTCTAATCTGAGGTCATGTGTGTTGCAGACCGCTCTACGTGACAGTGGTGTACCAGGGGAAGTGTTCCCACTGTATGAGAGTGGGCGTGGCCGTGCCTCTCTCCGGCACCGTGGCCAGGCTACGCCACGCTGTCGCCCAGGAAACCAAAATACCCACCCAGCAGGTAAGCACCGTGAGGACAGAGTTCAGCACACTCACCCTGACCACCTGGCCCTCGGCACAGGAGGCTTTCACATGACGGTGTTAACGGTGTGACCATGTTAAAACAATGACTCAGTGTGTTCAAATTGATCAATCATCAGACAACCACACAAGAGATACAACTATTTAGCAATTTAACAATAGACACCACATGGCTGCTCAAGGATATTCCTGGTGTGACACGTCTTCCCTAATCTCATCCCCTCTGTTCCCCGGGTCAGATTGCCCTGACGGAGATGTACTTTGACGGGTTCCACCGCTCGTTCTGCGACGACGAAGACGACCTGGAGAGCGTCCAGGAGAGCGACTCCATCTTCGCCTTCGAGACCCCTGAGCAGTTCAGGCCCGAGCAGATCCGCTCGCAGCGCAGCGGTACCTGCTGCTCTCATTCTGGATTAGAGTGGATTAGATGAGATTATGCTCGATTAGATGTGATCATGTTATAATTAGATCATGTTACGTTCATTCAGACCAGATTATTTTAGATCATGTCAGATGATGTCTTTTAGGTTACATCAAATCAGATTAGAGATTACTTTAGATTAAATTAGATTTTATTAGATTATACCAGATTATATGAGATGACATAGTAGATGAGCGCCACCCTCCTCCCTTGCCTCCTTCCAGGGAGCCCCCACTTGAACCTGAACCAGAACCAGCTGAAGTACGGACCGGACAACAACCGGATCTCCCCGCAGGTCCCGGACCCCCCCACGCCCCCACTCAGCCCCAACAAGAACACGGGCCAAGGGGACAAGATCGTCCTGCTGGTCTGCAACCGGGCCTGTGCCGGGCAGCAGGGACGCAGGTACTGGCCAATCACGAGCTCTGCAGCAACGCGGTGTTGGTGATGTCATTTTTTTTTGCATTGAATCCAGAGAGTGTGTATGTGTTGCATAGGTTTGGTAACCCTTTCATGCTTTTGTGTATATTCCTATATATATGGGTATATTTATGAATGTATGTGTACATGTATATTTATGTGGCGGCATGTAGCTCAGTGGGTAGAGCGGGTGGTTAGTGGTCGTCCACTAACCGTAGGGTTGGGGGTTCGATCCCTGTGATCCCCACTCCCAAAACTGTCTACATGTCGAAGTGTCCTTGAGCAAGACACTGAACCCTGAACCCCAACTTGCTCCCCGGGCGCTGATCATAGCAGCCCACTGCTCCTATGTACAATATAGGATGGGTCAAATGCAGAGAACAAATTTCGTTCCCATGTCACATGGGAATGACAAATAAAGACCACAAGGTCCCAATAATTAATTAATTAATTAAATACTATATGTATATCTGTGTGTAGGTTTGGGAACCCCTTCATGCTGTTTGTAGAGCGCTCGGTGACCTGGGACGGCCTCCAGAAGGAGATCCTGGAGAAGATGAAGCTCCTGCAGAGACCAGGAGTCCTCGTCCAGGTACACACCTCCCTTCCCCTCCACCTCCCCTCCCCCCCATGACCCCCCTCACATTTCAAGGTCATTTTATATTCATTACATAGTTGTGAGCCCTGCCTTGTCAAGCAATCCCATTGTCCAGAATACACTGGGCGTTTTATCAATAAAAGCACTTTGAGGACGGGAGTGAGACCAGTTAGGACAGTTATAGACGGGCGACTCCTAAAGGTCTCACTGTGTTGTTGTGTTTGTGTCATAGGCGCGGCCGTTCAGCCTGCGCGTGGTGGGCGTGGTCGGGATCACGTACCTCCTCCCTCAAGAGGACCAGCCACTCTGCCATCCATCCGTCGAAAGGTAACGTCCCGCATTGGACCACTAGAGGGCACTGTTAACCCCCAATGTGTTGTCGTCAACGTGACGTTGTCGTCGCGTCCCCCCAACCTCACGTGTCTTGTGTGTGTTTGTACGTACATTCATACCGGCGTCTCGTTCCCCCCCAGGGCGTATAAGTCGTGCGGTCCAGGGGGCCCCCCCCACGTCAAGATAGTGGTGGAGTGGGACAAGGACACCAAGGACCAGTAAGTCTTCGTCATCTCCATCTTCGTCACCTCTTGGTATGAGTCTTGCCGGCCTCGCTCAGGGCGTGGTTCGCCGGACTTTTATTGAAATTAGCTACCGCGGTAATGAAGTAGTGCAGTCACGCAGTCAAGGCTGAGCTTGGTTCTTAAATGTAAACCTATTGTACATTCTAATCACAATTGCCTGCCAGTAGAACATGCTTGGTTTTAGGGGAGTCATTTCATTGAACTTCAGTTAGCTGTGAGCCTTATTTGATGTTTGATGCCACTCTGACCTATATTGGTCGTCTTTATCTGAACTCTCTTAGTGACCTATGTTTGACCTCTCTCTGACCTCTGTGCGCAGCCTGTTTAAGCGGACGGAGGATGAGTACATTCCCGATGCGGAGAGCGTCCGTCAGATGAAGGAGCAGCACCTGCAACCACAGAGCTGCTCCCTCGCGCAGTGCTTCCAGCTCTACACCAAAGAAGAGCAGGTAGGCCAACACTAACTGGGGCTAGCACAGTGCTTCCAGCTCTACACCAAAGCTAGGTAAAACACCCAAGCTAGCCAAAGCTAGCTAGGTACGTTAACATTAGCTATCTAGGTTCACGCTTACAAGCTATCGAGGTTCATGCTAACAAGCTATCGAGGTTTATGCTAGCTAGCTATGTAGGTCATGCCGCAGAAGCTACGTACAGGCGATGCATTGAGTCTCCATGGTAACCCCCCCAGCTGGCTCCAGACGATGCCTGGCGCTGCCCTCACTGTAAGCAGCTCCAGCAGGGAAGCATCAAGCTAAGCCTCTGGACCCTCCCAGATATCCTCATCCTCCACCTCAAACGCTTCCGACAGGTAACCCTCACCTGAACACACACTGTTAGCCGCATTTTGGTCGAGGCTAACTGCAGCGAGCTGACCCACTGTGGATGGAACGTGACTGTAATGTTCTTCTTCGGTGGTGCTCTGCTGGCTCCCAGGACGGCGACCGGCGGATGAAGATGCAGAACATGGTGCGATTCCCGCTAGTGGGGATGGACATGGCGCCCCACATGGTCAAGCGGAGCCAGAGCAGCTGGAGCCTCCCCTCCCACTGGTCACCGTGGAGACGACCCTACGGCATGGGCCGCGACCCTGAGGATTACCTGTACGACCTGTACGCCGTGTGCAATCACCACGGCAACATGCAGGGCGGACATTACACCGGTGAGGAGTGATGGGTGGGAGGATAAGTGTTCACGTTCATTTCAGCATCTCTTAGGCGTTTCACAGGCTTCCCAGGACCTGGTTAAAGGGGTTCTCAGCAAAACCCTCCCTGAGCAGAGACCCATGAGTGATACCCTTTGGCTTACCAATACATAGCGACACGGGTGAGTTATCGTTGTTTCGGTGTGGTTGTCTCCCTCCCAGCCCACTGTAAGAACTCCATCGACGGACAGTGGTACTGCTTTGACGACAGCGACGTGCACTCCATCGCGGACGACCACGTGTGCAAGCAGACGGCGTACATCTTATTCTACCAGAGGCGCGCCACCATCCCCTCGTGGTCTGCCAACAGCTCTGTGGGCGGTACGTCCAACCTTCTCCTTCAATCAACGTCTGCGTCAGTCGGCGGTCGAGTAGCCAATCCCTTTTGGAGTAAATTGTAGAAGTCTAGATTGGTTGAAGTCAAAATGCACTGCTTTGTCTATGAAGAGTGTAGCAGCTGTCAGTTTTTGTATTTGACTGGCAAATATGTAACCCTATATGGACAAATATAGGGTTACATATACAAATTGTTCTCTTGTCCTGTAGTTTGGCCCTAGTGGACAGATCTTGCTCTCCACACCTGTGGTCATGACCTTACATGACAAACTATACCTGGCTATTAACTCCTCCTTCAATTCTTCCTCTTATGAGTGCTTTGCATCTTCTCAATGCATTTTGAAGACGTCCTGTCATCGTGCGTCCTAAATTCCAGGTACAACATATGAATAGACCTGGAATAACCACACACCGTGGACTGTGTCCTAGCCGTTGTTATTCCAGGTCTATTCATATGTTGTACCTGGAATACCTGTATAAATTTGCACATCTTGCACCTTGCACTTTCCGTATATTTGCACTATCTATCTACTTTGCATTTTGCACCATAAACAGCTATCAAGGACACTAGTATGCATACAGGTTCTCACTCGTCACCGACCTGACTTAAGAGCTCGTATTTAATCTAATTTATTGTTTATTGTTTATTGTGTATTGACTTAGCCAGGCTCTTACTGCACATCTATCCCCTGTACTGCTGGTCACTGTGAATTTCTCCTAAGGGGGATTAATAAAGGAATATCTTATCTTATCTTATCTACATCACTTGTCCAGAGTGTCAGACTGAAATGTTGCAGCGGTCAGTGCTGTTGTGCCCGGTTGTTGCTGGCAACCTGATCTGTGGCGTCTGCCGGTCCTCTCCAGGGTCCACCAGCTCCTCGCTGTGTGAACACTGGATCAACCGGCTGATGGGCAGCAGGCCGCCCAGCCAGGCCTCCTCCGGCTCCTCCAGACGAACCTCACTGGCCTCCCTCTCCGAGTCCGCCGAGTTTGCCGCCGAGCGGAGCGAAGATGACGGTGAGTGATGACATCGCTAACCGCGGGACGCCCCGCGGACTGAGTTGACAGTTGACGTGTGAGAACCGAACACCAGATGGGTTCCCTGCGTTGGATGACTCCTTCTCTAGTTTTATAAGACCATTGAATGCAAAAACCTCTGGTTGACTCATTGATGTAGTTACCCAGTGACCTGCTGATTAAGCGTTAAGCACCACGCCTCTCCTCCACTTTTTTATTTTTTTTATTTTTTTTTAATTGTTGTAATTTAATACAATAATTAACAATTTTTCAGGATTAAACAACAGAACAAAAAATAGAGCTCTCATACAGAGTCACCTCAATCCTACAAACAGACAAACAAAACAAAAACAAAACCAGTCTGTTTAGTTGAAAATAAATATAAATATCTGCAGCATCAGGAGTTGTTGTTGATGTACATATTTGAGGCATACTTATATAATTACAACTAACAGCTTATGATAGCATGTCAAGAACTTCTTGCTGACTGACTGCATCCCACCGAGACAAAAGTTGTTCATTTGGTGCATTCTTATCTGCAATGTGTGATTCTATTATGTAAAAATTCAGCTAATTTGGTCCTAAATATAAATATTTTACCGAACAAAATTGTTATATTATTTATGAATGTATTTTCTTCCTCAAGATCTCCCAATAGTACATTCATTAAATCCAGTTTCATTGTTAGAATACAGTTGCTGGAGTTGTATACAGGAACTTGCTACTGTGCGACAGTACCAGAAAAGATGATGTGATGATTCACTTTCCTGTTCGCAAAATCTACAAAGGTCAGATGGATCTAGACCCCAAATGTTTACATTTATTTTTGTTGGCAAAAAGGCATGAATTAATTTGAATTGAAAGTATCTTGAGGAAGAGTCAACTGATGTTTTATATATTAGTCTAAAGACGTGTTTCCATGGAATTGGACAATCTAACAAATCCTCCCATTTTGTGTGTACTCTGTGTGAGAGAACCAGAAGTGAGTTTGAAATCAAGTAAAAATGATATGTACTTTTATTTAATATTTCTTAACCAATTAAGTTTTTTTATATATGGCAGACACACTAATGTTTTTGGAAGACTATCCTTGATTTTTTTTTCATCCAAGTTGTGGGAAGGGATGCAGTCAGCTGGTTGAAATTCTGGATGGAGCAGATGTTTCCGTAGATCTTGACAAATTGGCAGTATGTCACAATATTTCCATCATCACACACAATGTCCTTTAAAAAGTTTCAACATTATTTTCCAAAAGAAAGGTTTTCCGTTTTCCGCCTCTCCTCCACTTATTGAAAGAGAAGGGCTGTTTACAAGGGGCCCAAAGTGAGGAAAAAAAAACGCTAAGCGTTTTTTAAAAGCGGGATCAAGGGGTTTGGTTCTCCTTAAATAAATGTAATTGGTACCGTTTAAGTGTTGATCCTGAAGAGCGCAGGTTCCCCTCCAAAAGACAGGATGAGTTATTGACGTTGCTTGCTATTGATCGCTTATTTCCTGAGTGTTCAGCAGCAGCGCAGTCGATCTGGTGCATTTAGCTCCTTCGAACCACGTGCAACCAGCGGGCTAAAAGGCCTGGGAGCGCCACTCAGCGTGACTACCAGGGCTCCTGTGCTGCGCTCCCCTGGGGTCTGACCCCCGCGCGGACACCCCGCAACTCAGATCCGCCTACTTCCGTGTCTATTTCCGCAGCCATTTCCGTGCCCATTAAAAAAAACTAAAAATGTTCTTGTTAAATTTGCCTTACATCGGGGCTACAGCAGCAGCTGCTGCGTAAGTCGCTGGCGGTGCCTCCGCCAGTCGTTGTTCCCCGCGAATCCAGCATTCACGTTGCCTTGTGTTGTGTGCTCCCGTCGGTCCACCAGGACTCTCCACGCGGTCCATGATGCGGGGGATGCAGAGGCAGCCCCTGTCCAGCCGCTCCTCCATGGCCAGCCCTCTGGCCCTCAGCGACAACAATGGCGCCAAGCCCTCGTGGCCGCTGTCCGCCAAGCTGCAGCTGCGGTCCAACTCGCCCTCCCGCTTCTCCCTGGACTCCCACTCCTCCTCCCCCACGCTGGAGCGCATCGGGGAGGCGGCGGACGACCGGGTCGCCGCCGGCGGTGGTGCCCCCCGGCAGGACAAGCTGTCCGGGGGGAAGTGCTCGCTGGTGGCGGCCGGCGCTGACAGCAGCGGCGGGGCGTGGAGGAGACTGCCGGAGCAGCCGGGCGTGATGAAGGCGGGTTCGACCGGGGCGGCGGAGTCGTGGGGCTCCAAGCAGGCCGGCGAGAACAATAACCTCTCGGCCGGCGGGGAGCCGCTCGCCCCGGGACCCGTCTCTCCCGCCAAGGACTCCAAACAGAGGAGCGGGGACGGAGAGAGCTCCGGAGGCGGCAAGCGCACGGCGGCCAAGACCTCCGTGGAGTCCCAAGAGAAGAGTCCCAAGAAACGCCCGGCCACCTCCTCCACCTCCTCCAGCTCGCCGTCCCGCGCCGCCATGGACAAGTCGCCGTCCAGGACGCAGGCCAAGGGCTCGGCCGCGTCTCACCCCAAAACCAAAAGCGACGGCCCTTGTAAAAGCCTCAAGACGGCCTCCTCCAAGACGGCCACGCCCTCCAAGAAGAGCTCCTCCCAGACCCAGGAGACGCTGCGCGTGGAGTCGGCGCAGCAGAAGAAGAGCGGCGGCGGCGCCGGGTCGCAGGGCTCCCAGCCTCACCGGCGGCCGTCCCCCAGGGGAGGAGCCGAGAGGAGCTCCTCCTCGGCCAGGACCAAAGGGGAGGAGCGCAGCGCCAGCCGGGACTCCCTGCGGGTGCTGGCGTCGGAGAGGAAAGCCCCGCCCCGATCCTCTGCCGCCGCCGCCGCAGCGTCCCGGTGCGGCGAGGGGGGAGCGGGGGTAGCGGGGAAGGCGGAGGGCCGGGCCGGGGGGCGGAGCTCCAGCAGCAGCTCCTCCATCACCAGCCTGCGCTCCTCCAGCGTCGGGCTGTCGTCGTCGAGCGGGGCGCCGCCGCCCCCCAGGGGCCCGCGGGGGAACAGCAGGACAGAGGACAAGGGCCTGTCTTTCTTCAAGAGCGCCCTGCGGCAGAAGGAGAGCCGGCGGGGCGCGGCGGGCGGGGCCGGGGCCGAGGCCCGCAGCCCGGACGAGGCCTCCGGAGACGCGGCGGACGAGGCGTCCTCCGAGGGGGCCGGCAGGAAGGCGGGCCCGGGCGGGTCTGCCGAGAACTCTGCCAAAGACAACGAGTCCTCCAAGCCCGCGGCGGCCGCGGCGCCGACCAAGAGGTCCCTGCTCAACTCCAACAAGAGCAAGGGCTCGGCGGCAGGAGCGGCCACTCAGACCCTGGCCAACGGGAAGGAGGCGGCCAAGAAGGAGACGACCAAGAAGACCATGCCCTCCAGGAAGATACCCATCAGCTCCACCAGAACCTCCCAGAAGCCCAAGTAGTGTTGCAGGGGCAAACCCAGGGGTGCGGGGTTCTCGGTCGAGAAGAACCTTCCCAAAGCACCGGAGGCTTTAGGTGGGCCAGCGCCAGCGCCTGCCATGTTGAACTGTGGTTGTCCACCAAACTGTTACATAATTATATAGGAATGAATTTAAAAATGTAAACAAGGCACTTTGTATTGATTGCTTGAATTGATTTTTGTATTATATACATATATATATATTTATTGTTCTTGTATATATTTATGAACTGCACATGTATTGATATATTAGCTTGGTCTGTCTGTATCACGACTGGATAGCAGGAGTTGAGGAGGGGCTGTTCAAAGACTAACCTGAGAAGTATTTTAAGATGAGTTGCCGGGCGTTTAAGCGCAGGTCCTGTCCACGAAGAATGTGATTGGTCTAAAGACAGGAAAGCTGTATAACTATTTTAAGGATCTTGTTGTTCCTGTGGTTCTCTCCAGAGGTCTCGGGAGTTTTAACATAACTTTGGTGCCTCAGACAAATCCTCGCTTCGTATCTACATGGTATAAAACTCAAGGTGTTGGTACAATTTCTAAATACAGTTTTGATATTTATTAAACGCAGTTTAACGTATAGAGTTTCCACAAAAACACATCCTACCTAATTACAAAATGCTGTTTGGCCGGTCGGTACGCCGAAGACAGACTCCTCGATACTGTAGAGAGCCAGAGCCTTTACACAAACACGGTACGTCTTAAAGTCTCGAGGCGGCTGTCGTTACAAACCCTTCAGACCAGGTGGCCCCTCCCTGCCTGGTACCTTGCTGGTACAAAAATCACTGCGGTGGTGCGCAGCTCTTTAACGTACCGTCTCGCCTGTCCTGACGGGGCGGCGACATTCAACATTCCTCACTGATGATGACCCGCCGGGTTATCGCCGTTATCGGGACGCGCGCCGCGCCGTCCCGCACCATACATGTCCATACAGCATTATGGTGCTTTTTGTTTCTCTTCATCCCCCCTCTAGATATCACAGCTTGTACACGTCATTAGCTTATTTGCGCCTGCGGTCTGATCCACGTTGGAATGCACAGAATCGGAGAATAGTATCGCGTCATTTATGAAATGTATGACAGCAATTGTTGCATGATAAATTGCTTATGCATGCAGTTAACTATGCAAGCAATACTTGCTAATGGCCACACTGAGTATGTATAACTGCTACTTTTGGATGTGTCTATATTTTTAAGTGTATATTTTTCCAAATGCCAGCATCAAAGAGCATGTTTAGGCATCCTTTACTAATGCTTTGTTTGCACATTTCCTCAGAGTAATATATTCATTTTGTATGAATGCTACTTACTGCTCATTCACCTCAAAGTAAATCAATTCACTTGCAAATTGATGTTTTCTCTACTTTGTTCATTTGTCTTCTGAAAGAGACACCTCTCCTCATCCGGGCGACACATCCATCCGTGGATTTTATACCAACTTGTCACTTCACAATGACAACTTTTGGCCGTGTTTGTACCTGTGGCTCAAAAGTTGCACACTTGTTGGCCCAGAGCGGTTGTGTACGTGATGCTGTCGGTGTTGTGGGCGTGTCTTGGTGTCAGTGGGTGTGGTTTAACATTCCAGGCTCATCGGTGGAATGATCCACAGCAACCAGTCTGACCCACTGCCTTTCTCCGTCTTTTCCAAACCTTTAAAAACAATGGGCAGACGAGTTTCCATGCTTCACTGCAATTTTGAATAGTAAAATAAACAAAAATAAAAAAACACTCATCACATCATTGATTGTATTTTTAATAATGACGTTGGGTGAGATTATGATCGCCGACCTGCAGGTTTTCTGCTCATTTCAATAAATCATCGAAGTACACACTGAAGTCAGTCAATCCTGTGTGAAGAAGTGTTTTTAGCTTGAGCCGCAAATATTTCACCTGCACGAACGCTGCTCCCCGACGTCAGCTGACCAGTTGTGGCTCCTGCCGGCGGCGTGGTCGAGATGGCCTATTTTGAGCCCAATCTGCTGTCTAGATCAATGAGTAACGTTAGGAACGCAACGCAGCCCTTCCTCTATAATGGTAGCTTTCTACCGCAGGAAGGCCTACCATCGAGGTAGGCCTAAAGCACTTTAGAGTTGGTTCGTGTTGATAACAAACGATGACAAGGTTTACAGTTTGTTTTTTTGTCTATTTATTTATTTATGTATTTATTTGTAATACATCAATTTGGATTTTTATTTCCTGTGACATGTGATTTTGATTCTTTTTTGCAGAATCCATCGACACGATTGGTTTGAGGTCAAAGTTTTTTTTTCTGTGATCCCCCCAGTTCGATAAAATAATTGATCATGTCGGGTAATAAAATACCTTTGATTACGTTTCTGTATTTTTTTGTTTGACTTATTCTTCATGTGTCCACATGATGGCGCCCTTCTTCCACAAGTTAATTCCAAACCTAACCAGCTCTTAGGTCTTCTTAATACCTGAAATTACGTTTTAACTGTAGACTACTATATAGGCTAATCTATAGGCCTATATCTACAACTTGACAAACCGTCAAAAGGATTCCGGTTAGCGCATGGTCAGGTTTCAGGGTCGGACTTAATGGTTTGGGTTTTGTATTCAGGATTTGTTTTAGGGTTCAGGTTTTGTATTTGGTAGGCTATTTGTTTTAGGGTTCCGGTTTTGTATTCGGGATTTGTTTTAGGGTTCGGGTTTTGGATACAGGATTTGTTTTAGGGTTCGGGTTTTGTATTCGGGATTTGTTTTAGGGTTTGGGTTTTGTATTTGGGGTTTAGTGGTGTTTTACAGCCTGATTATCCGGTAGCCCACTCCAAAAACGACATTTGCGCTGAAATTCCTGCACAAAAAATGTGCCGTCCACATTGTCCTCTCCAAAGCTGACCCAAAGATAGTCTCATGCCGACAGCCAATCATGTTCTATTGATCGTTGATCTGAGGACAGAATGGATGAGAGAGAGAGAGGATGAGAACACCATGAGAAAGCAAGTGAGATGTGTGTGTGTGTGTGTGTGTGCGTGCGTGTGTGTCTGTGTGTGCGTGCATGTGTGTGTGTGCGTGCGTGTGTCTGTCTGTGCGTGTGTGTGTCTGTGTGTGTGTGTGCGTGTGTGTCTGTGTGTGTGTGCGTGCATGTGTGTCTGTCTGTGCGTGCGTGTGTCTGTCTGTGCTTGTGCTTGCGTGTGTGTCTGTCTGTGTGTGTGTGCGTGTGTCTGTGTGTGTGTGTATGTGTGTGTGTGTCTGACAGTCTGAATCACATTAGTCGGCTGCTGCCTGATTTAAAAAAAACATCGTCCTATCACTTAGAACCTAATTCTGTCTTCCTCGATGTCTTCTCTTCCTATCCTCTCTTCCACTCTTCTGTCATTCCTCTCTTCCTCTCTCCCCTCGTCTCCTCTCTTCTTCCTCTCTGTGTTTCCATAATCCATGCTGACATCAAGATTCCCCCCCCGCCCCCCCCACCCCCGTTCCTCGTTTTTTTTTCCATCCTCATCACCACCATCCTCATCATCACCTACACTCTTCATCACCACCACCGCCGCCGCCGCCGTGGTCTTAAGAGTCCTTGTTCTTGACGTCGCGGGCATGCATTTGCCACAGCGGCGGGGAGGAAAACAAGGTGAATAATTCAGAGTGGATGAGACGCCGGCTCCGCTCCACTTTCAGTGAAGTCATGTTCCGCCCTTTAATTACGCGCGGGGAGCCGTCTCCGAGGGCCGCGGGCGCCGCGGCCGCCGTTGGCTCTCAGGTGATCAAATATGAATGACAGCGTGTCCTCGGGGAGCCCCCGGACACCTCGTCCCCCCCCCCCCGCGGAGCGCCAGGATCGCAACCCCCCCCCCCCCCCTCGCAGCCTTGGGAACGCCGCGAGAACCCGCGCGGAACATTCCCACCCGCAGCACGTCGACAACGACAACAACGACCGGAGCATGCGCCCTGCCTGTTGAGAACACGACACACACACACACACGCTTAAAACATGTTTAGACATACTTGAGGAACACGCCATGGGACCCGCGTGAACAAAAACATACCTGGGGCGGCAGTAGCTCAGTGGGTAGAGCCGGAGAAACATAGCGGGTCGTCCAGCCAACCGGAGGGTCGGCGGTTCGATCCCCCACCTCCACATGTCAAACGCCATTGTAAATCCATCCATCCATCCATTATCGAAACCGCTTATCCTCTATGAGGGTCGCGGGGGGGCTGGAGCCAATCCCAGCTGCAACGGGCGAGAGGCGGGGTACACCCTGGACAGGTCGCCAGCCTATCACAGGGCTAACATATATAGACGAACAACCATTCACACTCACATACACACCTATGGTCAATTTTAGAGACACCAATAAACCTAATCCCCAACCTACATGTTTTTGGTCTGTGGGAGGAAGCCGGAGTACCCGGAGAGAACCCACGCAAGCACGGGAAGAACATGCAAACTCCACACAGAAAGGTCCCGGGTCCCAGGTGGATTCGAACCCAGAACGCTCTTGCTGTGAGGCGACAGTGCTAACCACTGCACCACCGTGCCGCCGCCCATTTTAAGTCGCTTTGGACAAAAGCGTCTGCTAAATGCCCCTTTACCTAGAACATGCCTAGGACATGTCAGGGCCGGCTCAGGAACATGCCAACAGAAGACTCATGAGCAGCCTAAGAACATGCTTAGAATACATCACTAACATAGAACGGCTAGAACGGCTAGAACGGCTCAGTAACACGCCAAGGGCACACGTAGAACGGTTCTACACCGACCGTCATCCCCTGTGTGAAATACACTTCTATGAAAAAAGTAAAAAAGTGATTTCGGGTATCAGATGAAAGACAGCAAAGTCAACATTCTGTATAATTATATGTTACACGGCGTTGTGATACGCTGCAACATATCACAACTGATCTGCTCGATCCTGACAAGCAGGAGAATAGAAAAGTCTCCCAACAGCTGAGGGGTGGGCTACTGAGGATTCATCATTCATCCACGCAGACACCTAGCGTCCGCCCGCGCACGGCACCCACGCGCGCGCCACAACACCTCCCCCGACACCCAGCCCCACGCCTGAATGTGCATCCTCCAGCCAGAAGGACCTGTCAATCAGAAGGTGTTAATGCGGTGCCATCGGCATGACAACAGCCTCTCAACATGTATAAAGAATCTAAAGTCATCATCAGAGAGAAGAACTGTGGATGTGTTTGTGCGTGCGTGTGTGCCTGTGTGTGTGTGTGTGTGTGTGTGTGTGTGCCTGCTTGCGTGTGTTGGGGTCTTTTGAAGTTGGGCAGTATCATGAGGGAAAATAACACTTTTGATATTTCATGAGCACAGAAAGAATAAAAATAAAATCTCCCAAAACACACTTTCTCTCTGAAACACACTCGCGCACACTCCTGCACACACACGCACGCACACACGCACATACGCACACACACATACACACACACACACACACACACACACACACACTCAAAATAAGTCTTTGAATTCTGAAGGCCGCCCTCCAAAGCTTGCAGTTTTCTCAACATGACACCTCAATAGAGGGAGAGAGAGAGAGAGAGAGAGAGAGAGAGAGGGAGAGAGACCGGGGGGGGATGAATACGTGCTTGGATGAACATTAAACATAATGTATGCATGATAGCTGTCAGCTCCACACCTGACATCCGCTCTCCCGCCCAACACCGCTCGCCCATTTAACACCCGCTCTGACTCCCCACACAGAGAGCACCCTACAACATCTGTTCATCTGAGTGTGCGTGCATGTCTGTGTGTGTGTGTGTGTCTGTGTGTGTGTGTGTCTCTGTGTCTGTGTATCTGTGTGTCTGTAGTACACAGGATTCTAGCTTCCATGTAAACAGCTCCACACACCAACAGACCGGCTGCGTGCGTGCTTGCATTGTTGTGGTCTGCACGGTTCCAACAACAACAACAACAACAACAACCACAGCAACAACGTGTTGTGGTCGCCCTTGCTGTTGCGGTGGCCGGGATGCTTTTTGAACCTTGAGTCTTCTGTGATCCCGTGCGGTTGGCACATTATTCTTGCCCTGCATGGTTGCACCGTGTCGAAGCTGCCCCCGCTTGGCCTGGATGCATCGCCGCACGACCGCCCAGTTGCCTGCTGCGGCGTTGCACGGTTGTGGTCTTGTGCGCTTGCATGGCCACCTTGGCTGTGATTTGGGCTGGATGCGTGGTTGCATGGTTGCATTGTCTCGGGGCTGCATGGTCACCTGGTTGCGTGGTTTCACAGGTTGCCTGTGTGTGGGTGAGATACCGCATGGTTGCAGAGGAGCTGCCGGCTTTTGCGAGGCGTCATCCCATGTTGTGATGGACCACAGCAGTGGCTCTGGTCCGGAGGAAAACCGTCCGGACTAACAAGATAATTAGCGCATGACTTCTGGACAGACGGCTGGGGGCTTCCGTGATGGAGAGAGAGTGGAGCGTCTGCAGTCTTGTGCTTGGAAGATGTTCCGCGCTGTCAATTCGATCAGACAGATGAGAGGCTGGAGCTCTGATTAGAGCGAGGAGAG
>JAXIVH010000482.1:0-88254 GCA_036785325.1 Urophycis tenuis | reverse complement strand
GTCACCCTCCACCGTTCTTCATTCACTGACTGTGGAGGGGCTAAGACTAAACAGGAAGAGTGCTGGTTAACTGTAAGAACAAGGGCGGCCAAGACATATAGACATGAAGAAATGTTTTATAAAGTGCACACATCTTTACTACACCATAGCATGTAACGAAGCAAACTGATTTATCAAGGTGGCATGTCGGCAAGGAAGTGGTTCACAGCTAGGCAGGAAAGGGATCATACATAAGAATTAGTGACTGGTTTGCTTGGGCCTCACAGAAAGACGCCGGTGATCCAACAGCGCCAGCTTAGACACAAAACCACAACAGTCGTAAAGCAGCGGCCTCCGCACTTTCCCCATCAAGTGCCTCGGTGCGTTTAGTTTTTCGGGCCCTGTGACTAAAGTGTTTGCGACCGCACGCACCCGTCCGTGCTTGGCCTTCGCTCACCTTGAGCTCCATCAGCTGCTGTGTGTCCGAAGGTGAGCTCAGCGCCTTCTCGGCGATCCCCTCAAATTCAACACAGAGCCTGGCGAGAGAAGGGGAGAGTGAGCCGGTTAAGTGCTGTTAAGGGGGCAGTGAAAAGGCAAGAGATAGCCAGGGAATGAGCTCGACTGGGTCTGATTACTGGACACACCAGGGAGCCAGCGTGGAGCATCTAGGTCAATACCAGTTGTTTGTTGCTGCTTGTTTTCCAAACTAAAAGAAGTCCCCTCTGGTCGGCAGAACGTTTCTCGCGAGGCCAAGGTGAGAACCGGGGCCGGCTGTGAATCACGATTTTGGGAGAATGAAGCCTGAAGCCTGACCAGGCCTGAGGGATCTTAGGCAAGCAGAAATGCGCTCGGTAGATAACCCCCCCCCCCTTACACTTGATGAAACGCGGTCATGCAAGGTTTATGTGTGCTGGTGCTAACCCGGCAGTCCGACTCACTCCTTGTTCATCTGCTGGTGGTCCTCCAGCAGCCGGGCTAACAGCTCCTGCTGCAGCGCCTCAGCGCGGCTGGTGAGAGTCTGGATCAGCTCATGGGCGTGCACCTCGAACATCCCCAGGCGCACCTCCTGGAGCCCAAAACGGTAGGTCAGAAGGGCCTCACGTGACCCAGTGAGTACCACATATATATGTTGAAGCCGTGTGGAAATATGACAGAGACAGTGAAAAAAAACAGAAGGTTAACGAGGTTAACTGGCTTATGGATATGTTGACAAGGGAAACTGTTAACTGCAGTAAGACGAGTTAACTGAGAAGAAGTGCAGGTGAGGACTGGTCTTACAAGTGTCGGTACTAGTTAGGTGCGTATTTGTAAAGCCCTTTATCACAGTATCAGCTAATTTCTCTATTGGTATGTCTTTCTGTTTTTTTTTTGTGTATCCTGGGTTTGTTCTAGGGTGGACACCGCCACGTGTGGTGTCACTAGAGCTGGCTTGTCATAGCTAATCACCACCACACCTGGTAATAAAAAAGGACGACCTTTAAGTGCATTGATCTCAGAACTGTATCCATCAGGTGTCCACAACTGCCGTGCCTGCGATGCGTGCTTGCTTTGAACCAGTACCTTGCAGCAGGTGTACTGGATCTGGTCAGACAGCTGCTTGTAGCGGATCACCTCGCCCATGATCTCCTCAAAGGAGTGCTGCTCGCGGAGGAACTGGCTGACCTCCTCATGGGCCTGCATGGACACCAGCGCTGTGTACTTGTCGTATACGCGAATGTGCTCCGTGGGGGCGACGCGCTCGGCCCGAAGGATCTCCAGCACGGCCTCCTGCTGAGCCGACACGATGCCCGGGAGAATCAGGGGTTTCAGGTAGCCTCCGGACAGGGAGTCCTGCTGAGGGGGTGGGGAGAGGAAACAAGGAGATGAGAGGAGAGAAGGGGAGGAGAGGTGAGTACAGAAACAGGAGAAGAGGGTCGAAGAGATGTAAAAGGCCACTGCTCCAAATGAATTACAAATGCAACCGTCAGTAGTGTTTCTCACCGCTTCCGAGTACAGCCTGGTTTCGACTCGAGGTATCTGGCTGACCGCACTCAGGATCACCTCGTAGACGCCGAGTATGGCCCCCTCAAAGTCGACAAACTCCGGCAGAAACTCGATCGTCCTGTCGTCCAGCGTCAGACACACAATGAAGCCCGGGTGTTTGTAGGCTTGCACAGGCAGCTGAGAAGACAGGGTTTCAAAACCAAGCTGAGGTGTTATGGATCTATGATATACAGTGTTTCACTGCAGTGCGTCAATATAGTCTTATAGTCCATCCAATGTTAAAGTGGGTGTACGGCTGCTCAACTGAACTTACATACATATATACTATATATACATATACTATACATACATATATATACATATACTATACATACATATATACATACATATATACTGTATATATATATATATCCATTTATTTTACCAGACCTCCTTCAGTTGGGCTCTTCCAGTTTGCCTTGAGACGATAAGACCAACCCTTACACTGATCACTAAGACACCATTTATGTCATTATATCATACTTCTCATAATATGCATGACGTATACATGCATCCCCCCCACTGTCTTTGAGAAGACAGTGGGGGGGAGGGGGGGTTGAAGCTAACGGTACCTCTCTATCAGTCTCTCTCACGGGGTCTCCACAGATGAGGGAAGTGTAGTCCCTTATGGAGTCCAGCACCAGGCTCTGCAGTTGTGACGTCATCAGAGCTGCCGCACAGTTGAAGTACGACTGCTTGTCCGCGACGCTGTTGCTAGGCACCATCTTGCGCCTGTACGCCTGGTAGTAGATGTTGGTTACCTCATCTAACCATCTGGGTTAAGGGAAGGGGGGGGGTGGGGGGGCAGAGTCATTAGACGCATGTCTCACCCCTGACATACATCGGTTTCCTTGTATTTCAACATCGCTTATGAAAGAGCCACAGGGTGGGGGGTGGGGGGCTACCTCTTCTGGAGCACGGATTTTGCTATCTCCACATGGCAATCGATCGTTTGTTGGAACATGGGCAACGACCAGGAACCGTCCAGCGGATTGAACTTCGCCACATCCACCAGACGCAGGTCCCTGCGTGAAACAGTGAAACATTGAAAGATACTGTAAGTTGCAAAGTGTTCAGTATATGCCGATTGAGAAACAATGAGTGAGAAACAAAAGGTGTAAAAATAATACACCGTTGAATGTGAAGTTCATTCAACATCCATCCAAAGGGGTCTGCCTGATGTTGTGGACACAAGTAAGGTGCATTTACCTGTAAGATATGTGCCATAACTGGAGCACCTGCAGCATAGCAGGGTTGATGGCATGCAGTTTGTACCTCATCTTCTTCCTTGCTTTGATAAATGACTTGTTCCACGGTTTTGGCACGACTTCCAGTCTGGAGATGAGACATGTGAGACATCTACACTACGCTAACCATATGCTATATCAAGTGAGAAGTTGTATTATTTTGAAATGACAAGCTGTGAGTATGTTTGCTAATTTAGCATTGTGCATCGGCCTATATATGTCAAATTAGTATGAGTAACATCAATGCACTCATATAGTTGAGTGTTCAAAAGGACGCACACAAATATTTAAGGCTTCTCCAAATAAATATTGGAAAAGGTACATGGGCAAGACAAACAAACAAAGGTACATGTTTACTATGTTTGAGATATGAAAGGCTGAAATCAAACATGGGATTTGGCTTTTGCTTCTGAAGTATGTGCACTCTACGGTGGTGAATCATTGCGTGTGAGTTTGTGGTTGTTCTGGCAGCAGAAGCTACAGTGGTAGCCAGACATCTGTGGGACATGATTCATGCGTTGCAACAGACTTACTCGGCACGATGAGAGGGGCATTCCTTCACCTTGGCCTCGTCTCTCTCCCTCGGGTGTTGCAGCGCAAAGTCCACTGCAAACAGATAGTGTTTTTTTTTAATCTAGTATCATCTTTCTTCAATCAAATTAAAAATGGAAATACAAACATTGCACAAAACTTGCATTGCACCACGTTTACTGTGTTTGGTTATTTTAGTGAATTGCATTAAGACATGAGTAAATGAGGTACAGTAAAACATAGGTTAAATATTGAATATAGCCCATATGTGTGATATATGATCTAAACAATACCATGAAAACAGGTGTTTTATGATAGAATCGGTAGAATCTGAGCTGATAGGGGGCTAGGGCTAGGAATTGGATGGATTAAAACATGGGACTCTGTGTTCGAGGTTGTGGGTGGTGTACCGATGGCTTTCTTCACACTAAAGAGGTAGTCCTCTCTCATTTCCTCCGAGAGCTGCTCGATGGCCTGCACCCAGCCCTTAAGTTGGGTGGGCACCAGGCCCAGAATGTTCTGGAGCCATGAAGCCTCCATGGGAGCCATGTGGTCTGCGTCAATGCCACAGTGGATGTAGTGATAGTATCTCTGACGGGACCACACAGAACAACCATTAAGCTGTACCAGGACTGACATTGTATTTGTGATACAGTGATCCAAAGATTTTAAGGATGTGGCCAGTATGTTAAGACCCCTGGTTAATATCTGTCGAGATGTAAATCAGCCCTGATTTTTGTTCAGCTCACCAGCTCTCGCATAGACGCGTTCTGAAATGGGCAGTTGGCGATCAACTGACATCCATTATATCCCAAACTAGTGTTTAGCAGCTCCCATAGTTATATATTTGTTTTGCCCAACCCAGGCAAGCACATATGAACTGCCCTGGCTAATTAGCTTTCTCCAATAATGCCAACAAACAAATCCGATTATGTGTTTACTTGCCAAAGCGCATGCTCACGGACTTCAGAATTCTTAAACGTTAAGTGTAGGGGGGTAACACACCCTCCTACCCCTGGCACTTATTGTAATGTTACTCTGTACTCAGAATTCAGATTAATCACACTGCCTATTACCCGGCACATTGTAGCACAGACTTCTATGTGCAACGTTTAAACACAGAATTAAAACTTAATTAACTTGATAACTTGATTCATTTATTTGAGAAAACTACCTAGCCAGGGCAGTTTGAATGCATTTGTCTTGTTGAACAAAGCAGTGAGATCAGAGTGAGTGAGTTGAACAAAAGACCTGGCTAAGACCCGGGGTCATAACAAACCCCCCAAATCCTTTATCAAGGTTTAACTTTCTTGTAGTTTCTCCCATATTGATTGATTACTTATGTTGTTCACAGTTAGCTGGAGTTCACTTAGGATAAAGGCATCGGCACTAGGGTTTACTAAATGTAAACCTTAGTGTATTGTTGAGCAGTTTATTACAGTTAGCGGGCTAAATCTATTCAGCCATGCATGAACGTGTTGTGCAGTTACTGAAACTCAAGGGATCACACTAAATGGCTCTGAACACAGCTCAGCACACGAAGCAAGCGCAAAGCAACAGCATTGTCCTCGACCAATGATGTACATAGCAACAGCAACTCCTGGACACTGCAGGGAAAAGAGAACACTGATGCATGCCTAACACGCTGCCTCAAGGAAGGGGACACTAAAAGCAACGTCATGTTAAGTATTGACTGTTGACAGCTCACTAGATTGTCCTTCTCGGATGCCGTGAGCATGCCATATTTAGGAAGGTCATTGCTCTCCGCGATGGTCCGTTCTGCGTCAGGGTCTCGCTGCCTGAAAGAAAGATACGTTGATTTTCAGGCCAGTTACGTTTGTGTGCTTTCAACCAACTTCTTTAAAGTGCTTTAAAGCACTTTAAATGTTTCACTGGTACAAGTAAATGCAAATGTAAAATAATGTAAAATTGCAGTTACATGTGATTATGTGCGTTTATTGATTTCTTATTTTGTTTTAAGGCAGGAGAGCAGACATACTTTTTAAATTTCACTTGTCACCTCAACATGTTTAAGACACATGAATCAGTCTGCATTTACTCAGACTTCAGTGTGTTCTCCATCACTGGCGGCAACGTGGGGTAATAACTATAATAATGGCATGTAATAATGTGAAAACCAGGATCTCACAGGATGATGTGGACCAGGTCCTGGCGGAACTGCTTGCGCTCCTTGGAGTGATTTTTCCAGGAGTTTCCTTGAAGTTTGGAGGACCCTGACCTGCGGCCGACCTGTCTGTTACCGAGACGCCCCAGACCTCCCTCAAGGGCTTTGCTTCTCCTGCTGGCCGACCCTGGAACCACCGGATTGCCCAACACATGGTACTTTCATATTACTAATAATATACTGAATGACAGAATGACAAATGACCCCCTAACATCTACATAACACTAAACTACTTATGCCCCTTTATATATAGTATTGTTTAACTTTTGCTAATGTACTAGTATTACAAAAACTATATGTTAGTGGGTGTTAGCAATACCAATTCCCCCTAATATATAATACACTTAAATATTATTTATACAATACTACACTAATAAAACCTCCTAACATATACTTAAAGATTACTAATACAATACTAAACAACTAATGCCCCCAAACATTTAGTATACTTCAATATTACTAACACAATACTAAACTACTATTAGCCCCTAACATTTAGTATACTTCAATATTACTAACACAATACTAAACTACTTTTAGCCCCTAACATATAGTATACTTCAATATTACTAACACAATACTAAACTACTAATAGCTTATTATTAGCCCATTATTATTATGTATACTTAATAGTATACATAATAAACTATTGATAATCGTAAGTTACACTAACTTTTTACTGCAGTTCCGAAGCCGTCTGGCAGCCAACTAACCGGAGAGTAAAGGCTGAAGCTTGGCCTTGTGTTCTCCCACTGACGTACAGCACTGGCCTAGACAAACAAGGGTGGCTGTTGGTCAACAACAAGATATACAATACTTTGTTTCTGTTAATACATTTGTTTTGTGTGTGTGTGTGTGTGTGTGTGTGTGTGTGTGTGTGTGTATGTGTATGTATGTATGTATGTATGTATGTATGTATGTATGTATGTATGTATGTATGAATGAATGTATACATATGTCCAATATGTATAATTCATGGTCAGAGGAACATTCTATATTATGGTGGTATATATGAATCCCAGGCCATCAAAATGTAGCCAAGTCTTATACTGATTATGATACTGATCAGATCACCAAAGACAACAGAAAGCTAACCAATACAATACAAGCCCGTTTCTGAAATGATATGCGACAAATGGTCATGTTTAAAGCTATATGACTGACATATGCCTACTGAATGCAAGTAAAGTAAAAGTAAAGAAACTTAAAGCCTGTTTAATTCCTTAAAACCTTTGCTATTTAGTTTATATTAGAAAAATATACAGTGTCTGTCTAGTAACAGGGTACTAAAAAGCATCGCCTTAAGGTTACTAATACCTGTGGGGGTCGCTGCATGTTGCTGGTGTGTGTCGGGCTTTGGGGCATCTCTTGATGTAAAGACACATCCTGTACACATGTAACGTTAGGTTGTTAGTTAGTTGTTAGTTACTGCATCCAGTCAACTGGTGAGAATAACAGGTGCGTTGACTCCGTGCCGACTCACCTCAGAGTCCATGTTGGCTCGATGGGAAGGCTGTATTAGCAATCGTCTGTTCTTACTTAAGTTGCGGTGATGACACTGGCGTGTTGTTCGAAAATAAAAGTCCACATCTGCTATAACTGTTATTTTGGATCCTGTTCAGTTCAGTTTGGTTTGTTGTTGTTTTTTGCTGTTTTCTTAATATTTTTCATTAAACAGTTAGTCACTCAGCTGCGCGGCATAAATATGGCAAACTTAGTTGCTACGTAACCGGGGGGTTGCTAGGTAACCAGGGAGTTGCTCGAGGCAACGCTATGCAAACCCTCTCACTGGAATTCCATTGGACAATGTCTCCTGCACGAGCACTTATGAAACACAAAATGTTTTTGATATTTTCAGGCAAACACACTCATATTTTATGAATTTATATAGTGGTTTCATTAATATGACATAATATTGTAAATCCACAGTAAAAGGATTAATTGTGGTTCGAGGGGTGTTGCGATTGAAATCCTCCGGGTGGCAGCAACGATAAACCGCCCACTGGTTGAGCCAGTCACAAGGTCACGTGATTGTTTCCGCCGTGAACCATGTTGGAAGATTAAATGGCTTGCAGATATTCAATTTGCCGACAAATGTTTATTGAATCGATTATGTTTCATGTATTAACATGTTTTGACAAAACATATTGTCAATTCAATAGATAACAATTGCGTGTAAGCCTTCAAAAAAGCAACCCTACAATGATTAAATTCCACATAAAAGAAACACAAAGTAGCGTAATTCAGTGGTTAATTTGTACAGTGAGTACAGTGAGAGTAAAGGTGTAGAAATGTACTTACTTACAATTTTACACTGCTGTCCAATGTACAATGATGTGTAAAATCCACATGAAAATGTGGAGATGTGCCCTATATTGCAGGACTCAATCACTAAAACATAATAATATATAATCTGTTCCCTGGATTTAATTTAATATTATAAATGAATGCAATAAAATGAAATAAAAAAACAGCACAAATATCACAATGTAACAAAATTATAAAAGGTAAACATCTGGGCACAAGAGTAATGTAACAGTAACCAGCTAATGACATATGTGCTTGGAAATAAAACAAATGTTCAGAAATAATGACATTATTATTATAGGACTGATAGTTTTCTAGACTACTATAGATCTTCTCAAGTCCTTTTTCATTGTGGAGTCATATCAGGGGATCCTGACACGTTGGTTATATTGTTGTTTGGTCGGTTGTTTGCTTGGTCAGTTGGTGGTTTTGATGGTTGGTTGCTCATTTGGTTGGCAAGTCAGCTGATTGTTTAGTGGATGGCTAGCTGCTTAGTTAGTTGGATTTCTTCAGCCCAGGTAGACTGAGCTCAAACCTTGAATTGAGAAATAAAACAGGGGGAAGTTGGATGTATAAATATTACATAATAAGGATCATTGTGATAATCTTATCCAGGTTGTTTAAAGGTACAAGCTAATTGAAATGTTACACATTGCAAACTTTAACAACCAAAAAAATAACATTTATTCGTATGAGCCAACAGGGTATTGTCCTTTAAAAGCAGATGGGTGGGTTCCTCACCAATTTGTAACGCCTTTGATGAGGTCAAGGTTTGCAAGATCTATCAGGACCTGAGGAGAGAGCAAAGAGTAAACACATGAGCCCATGTTACCTGCCTCACTAAGGAAACCTCCATGTACACCTATTACTCAACAGAAGGTAGGTACACTGGCAACAGTTAGCCTATTAAGGTTCTGCTGCATTGGTCTACACAACCGGGCTTCCCCATTCATGTGAAGGCAACAAAAGCACTTGGGGAAAAACTAAACTCGTACCCAACAAGGAAGAGTAATAATAAATTCCTAAACCTGAAAGATAGCTGGACTTAAACATACTTCATCTCATGACTGTCTATGTGAGCGTTCAGACATTTGTATTCTTTTATTTTTCATCAAGCTGTGAAATACGTCACGCGCCCTCGTGTCCCGTCTTTGTTTACCATGCCGATCTCCTTCCTCTCTCGGCTGTGGAACATCCTGTTGTTCTTCACAGCGATGTCCAACCTTCTGGTCAAGGCTTCGTCTTTAGACACGTTAAACTCAAACCTGGCCAGAGAGAGGAAGAGCGGGACAATGACATGGCACGTGCTAATGCTGTATCACCATCACGACTATGAATCAACCGCTCAAAAGGATGAGAGGAGGAGGAGGAGGAGGAGGAGGAGCAGAAGAGCGGAGATGATGAGGAGGAGTGGAGAAACAGAATGAGAGAGAATAAGAAGGGGGGGGGGGGGGAGGCAGGAATACAGGAAGTCCCATTTAATCACATTTAGATTATGAGATGAAAACGCAGGTTTCTTCTCAAACAGAACAGACAGACAGACAGACAGACAGACAGACAGACAGACAGACAGACAGACAGACAGACAGACAGACAGACAGACAGACAGACAGACAGACAGACAGACAGACAGACAGACAGACAGACAGACAGACAGACAGACAGACAGACAGACAGACAGACAGACAGACAGACAGAAATACTTTATTGATCCCTGAGGGAAATTGCATTTGTTGGAAATACTCCAGTTGAATGTTAAAGGGAAAAGAAAAGAAGAGAAAAGAAAGAAAGAAAAAGAGAAACAGTATATGAAGGTATAGGAATGTATAACGGTAAACGGTAACATTTTTACGTAAGAATATACATAAATATACATAGATCTAGGCATACACTATAGCAAGTAAACAGCATACACAAAGAAACAGCAGATGAAGGTGTGTGAAGCGATAAAGGTCAGTAAAGTAGGGGAAGGGGTGGGAGACCACGGTGAGCAGTCTTACTTCTCGTTGAACACGGGGTTGATGTTCCTCTTCTTCACCTGCGTCCGCATGCGGTGCCTCCACGACTGGTCGGGCAGCAGGTACAAGCGCACGTAGGAGTCGGTGCCGTTCTCGCTGCACGGGATCAAGTCTCTGCACCAAAAAGGGTATCACGTACACATTACAAATACGCTGCAGATGAGAGCACCCCGGTGTCTAATCGGAGTAACTGTGGTCCGTAAGGAACAAACGACGTCCTGTTGTTGCACTGTTTTCCAGGCACCAGTTCCTTATATTATAGTATATCCTTTGCGTGGTTAAAGACACATCTGGTCGAAAGTTTGACTGTGGTTTTTAATGTTGGATTTGAAGTGCATTGATTCAGAATACGACTGTATTGGAGAGCACAGGTGTCTCGTGGTTGAAGAAAATGCAGAACCTGTGGAAAAGTCACTGACCAATCAGAGGCGAGTACTCAATATTGCTGTGGAATAGAAGTAAATAGTTGTTGATAAATAGTGTACTATGTTGTTTATTCCATTCATATGTACTCAAGTCAAGTACTCAAGATCAAGTTAGAGCAACGTATGCGATTTAGCAAATATATAGGTTCCAACATGAAAACATTGGTAAATGGTGACTGTGCAGCTGAATTGACACTATGGCGTTTAGGTGAGGAAGTTCATGAGACAAGGAGGGGTGGGGGGATTCAGACCTTGCCCCTGCCACCTTGAGCCTTTGCAAGACGATATGTGATGTACAACATATTAATATGCTTTTAGACATTTCGTGGATGAGGTATGTGGTGGCTTGTATTGTCGATATGTCTCTCTTTGATATGTTATGGTTATCTTAAGTTCAAGTTCAAGTAACTTTATTGTCAAATATTCTACATGGCAGGCATATAGCACAGATGAAATTGCAGTCCTCTCAGACCTACGGTGCAAAATGAACAATCAGACAAACACACAGACAAACAAACAGTGTACAGACAACACAAAATACAAAGTACAAAATACAAAATACAAAAGTGAAAGTTCAAGTTCACTTTTAACATATAATGCCATGGCGGTTCGCTGGATCCTCCACACATTAACGTACTCACCACACCACTCACCACATATGCCTTGTAATGACCCAGGTTCAATTCTGACCCGCGCTCTTTAGCTACGCATGGGGATTACCTGCAGGAGTTGACCAGGACGACAAGCTTCTTCCTCAGGGTGGCGTAGCGCAAGGTCAGGTGGATCTCCCCAAACGTCCCCTGGTGGTTCAACACCTCCCTGCATTGACATCATGCATGCATCAGCATCATGCTAGCCCTAAAGCTGCAGCATGTTTGGCCTCCAGAAGGAAAGGTGACATTTTGAGTCTACATAGTTCTCCTCTCGTGGATATGGGGTTATGTCCATTATTCCATTATTCTCCAAATCCATCCAATCACTCAACAATAATTGCATCAAATGCCCTTGACTCATAAAGCCATTGATAGGAGTTGTGCCATGGCTCACGTAACATATGAATGTACTTGTCCTAATATTATCTACTTCTTTACCATATACTGTGGATGTACATCACCCACATAGCTTGGAAATGTCAAGGATGTATCTGATTGGAGTTATGTCATGTTTGAACTATGTATTATTTTCATTTTAACCTTGGTGCTGGTAAAAATGCACTCTGCTGTGCATGTCTATACATTTTCACTGTTTTTTTCTGTTAGCCCTGAGATGTCTCGAAGGTTTAAAGGGTAAAAGGGCATTTAGTAGATGCTTTTGTCAAAAGCGACTTACAATCAGTACATTTGCGGGGTTCGACATGCGGACAGTTGGAGGAGATCAAGGGGATCGAACCGCCGACCCTACGGTTAGTGGACGACCCGCTCTGTCCACCCGCTCTACCCACTGAGCTACTGCTGCCTCCAGGTTTACACTCAGTGCCTGTTCGCGTTTCCAAAGCCTGTTCCGATATGTGGAAAGTAACTTTCTAGACTATTCACTTGAGGGCCATGATCTTCCCTTACACAGAAATGTTTTATGTATCTGAATAAACTTTTATTCATTCCGGGTGAACACTGCCATATTGATTCCTGGGCTTGCTGTTTTCCTTAAAAAGACCTGAACCAGACAACTCAGCCACATCGGTCAAAAGCTAGAAAGCATGCATAACATCCATGACAGCAAAGAGCATTATCCTAAAGTATCTCAGCAATTCAGAAGACGCCATTTTTCAAAGTGAATTATTTGAGATACACGTCGAGCGGGTATGATTTAAGCATCTTGCCAACAGGCAGCCAGTGGGCATTGGGGCTCCAACCCACAACCTTTGATCAGAGAGCCACACAGAGAGTCAACACTCTGCCCCCCCCCCCCCCCCTGGTGTCCAGATGCAACCAATGAAAAGCGGGCACTGACTTTGGGAACGGGGCTCCCTCGGAGAGGTCGAAGCGAGACGAGGCGATGGAGTTCTCCGACAGCAGGCTGTGGGAGTCGTAGCGCCGCATCTGCGGCGTGTCGGGCGCCGCCCTGCGGCCGTTGGCGGCCAGGGTGGAGTTGCGGCGCTGCTGGGCGTCGTGCTCGCCGCCGGGGGGGGCCGCTGGGAGGTTGGCCCGCGACGGGTCGGCGGGGGCGGCCCCAGAGGGGGCACCCGAGGTGGAGAGAGAGGCCGCGGCCGAGGCTTTACCTCCCGGGGCGGACGGCGCCGGCTCGGGCCGCGAGGGCGGAGTGACAAGGGGTTTGGGTTCCGGCCGCTCGAGGGCCAGGACCTGGGGGGGGGGGGGGGGGCGGACGGAGAGCACGGGTGAGCGCACGCAGAGGAAAGCTGGGCGTGTTCTGCCGAGGAAATATAAAGGTATAACGACAAAGAAAAAAAAAACGAAAACCTTGAGGTTAGTGTAGTTTCTGATCCTCTCCCTGAATATGCTCTGGGTAGATACCATTCAAATGAACGGCACGTTGGAAAGCCTTTGTAAGTACATTTTGGTGTATGTAACATATGTAACATATGTAACATTTTGGTGTATGTATTTCACACCCGTGAAGGAATCTTGAGTGAGACTTTGAGTAATCATCCCTTTGAGAAGTATCACACTTGAAAACATCTGCTTCAACATTGTGCCCCATTTGTTAGAATTGCAATTAAATTATACGTCACAGAATGCCTTCTTTTTTTTAATCCCAAAGAACACTGGAGCAAGACTTAGTGAAGCCACAATATTTCTGTAGCTTTCACATTGTCTGCAGCAGTCTTAGATAATCGTTTATCTTTATTCGTTCCTCTCAGACACTGACTCAGAGAGAGTCAAGGCAGAAGTACGGGCAATACTCGTAATTGTTTCATTAACACATGAATAAACGTCGAGTGACATGGTGCGCATCCATCTCTTCTTCAATGGGACTCAATCTCTCTGATGTCCGTCGTGATCCGTGGAGCCCTACCCTGAGAGTGGCCTTCAGCTTGATGTGGCTGGAGGCTCCGGAACGCTCCAGCTGGAACGGCTGCTCCAGGGTCATGTTGGACACGTTGAAGAGCCGGCTGAGGGGGATGGAGAGGACACCCAGCGCGTGCTTCTTCTCTGGCTCCTTCACCTGCCCCCGGGGAACACAGGGAGAAACCACATCTTAGCCTGAGGAGGATGGCTACCAGCTGGACAGAGTGACATGTAGAAGATGGTACTGTATTAATCCCAAACGGGACAGTAGGGCAATACTGTATTTATACCGTGTATACATACATGTGTTTGCAATGTGTATGCATTTTATACAAAGTTACAGTGAACGTTTAGTGAATGTGAAGTGTACATATAAAGCAGCATGGCAATAATATTAATGTCCAAAAAGGAAATGCAAGCATGCTGCATTTACTCCTATCAAACATTAGAAAACCCTTGTTTCACCGCATCATCGTCATTGTTCTTGTGGTCATTAGTTCTCCAAAATTGCCCAGCACTACTACCAAGTCGTGAGGCTTTTCAAATCAACCATGTGGAATGGATTGTGTTAAACAGCAACATGTGCCGCGTGTGCAGTGTTTCATAGCAGACCTCGATGCTGAGCTGCTCATTCTTGACACTGTGGACAAAGAAAGTGAAGCCTTCCTCCCAGACGGGATTGTTAGACGCATAGGAAACCTGTAAACAATGTGAAGAGAATTATTATGCAACAATCATTTCATTATATTAACAGCACATTACATATTCTAGGGCTTCCAATTGGAATCCAACATGAATTAAAACTTGAATTGACTTGACTCATTTAGTTTCATAATAGCAATGGCAAGCACGGAATGATACTTTTCCAAGTTATAAATGTTTAACCAGTACCTTGCTCTTTTGAACGCGGTCATCGATGGACATGTGCACCAATGTATTTGGCTCTGCAACTCTCTTTGTGAGCTAGTGAAACACAATCACAATTATTTCTATGATATGTACTGTATCCATTGTGTGTGTGTGTGTGTGTGGGTGTGTGTGGTGTGTGTGTGTGTGTGTGTGTGTGTGTGTGTGTGTGTGTGTGTGTGTGTGTGTGTGTGTGTTGTGAGATAGAGTGAGTGAGTGAGATAAATAAAATTACATTAAAACATGAAACATGAGGGTGGGTATAGCTTTGAGCTTAGTTTCAATTTCAACCCAAGCATTCCAATTGCAGTTTCATTAAAAACCAACAGAGGGCAATGCATGGCAGTAGCACCAGCAGTTCAAATCAGGACACACTGTCCAGTAGGATAAGGACGCTGTTCATAGCTCAATATACTAATGTCATGAATAAGTCAGATATGATTTGTAACAAAACAGTATAATGGGTTAATACTGAAGTCATTATGTATTCAAGATAACGTGTGGTGGTGTTGGTGGTTATATGTAGACAAAAACACATTTCAGTGAACCATCTGGCGGTGTTTACGCCACACCTTACAGTTCTCTTTGCATTTCTAGTATTGGCAAAACCAGGCCGAGCTTCATTCTTCAAGTAGAATGGCAAATTCCGAAACCCCATTTGGTTACTGCCACACCCATATAAAGTGGCATGCAGTGACCGGACAAACAGGAAAATCCAGTCAGACACACTGGAGGGCCAGATACGAACAGACGTGAAGCCAACTATCATTCGGTGTTCAATACATAACTAGATGATAGATCCCTGCGTACCAATGTGCCAACGATCGGGTGACGTATATGGGTTGCTATACATGCAAGGATATTATTATGGTGATGAATTACCATTATATTGCTGTGTTAAAATGATTGCCAACCATTACTCATTATTGTCTGGAAGATGCAGGTAATTATATACCATGAACTGTGTTCCTATCAATGGTATGAATATGAAACATATGCTTACCTTGGCTTCCCTTGCATGCTTCCCATGTTTCTGATTGTGAGCGATCTCACTGTGGTCCTTCTAAAAAATGTTATAAAACAATAATGTGAACAAAACCAGACCATTGCAGATCACGAAAAGAAGACAGTTGGTAGCCATATCTGGTGAGACTTACTGGAAGGTTTGAGGCACTGTCTAAATAAACCGCAAGCATGGCACAAGCACGACCATCAGTAGTCTGAAAGCAAAGGGATTGTGGATTATGGATTAACTCATTTGTATGCAAGACATTGTAATTTGGCAAGATGTTCTAATTCTAAAACCAGTTGAAAAAAATGCTGTTTGTGTGTGTGTGTGTGAGTGTGTGCGTGTGCATGTGCGTGTGGTCAAGAGGTGTATAACGCACTGTACCTCATTTAAGAGGTTCTGGTCTGTGTGGAGAGAGAGCCACTGGAGCCTCAGATGCACCTCACCGCTCTGAGTATCAGTCAGAGGAAACCACTGCAACAGGGAACAAAATTCATTACATGACCCAACACACCACACTACATATTATTACGTCAAGGCAGAATATGTATATTATGTAACAACACTTGGCCTAAGCGCATTGACTCCTGAGTTCAGACACAGGCACTTTCACACACCGACACTACTGCAACAGGGTTATATATACACTACTCACAAAAAGTTCTGGTTATTCGGCTTTCGGGTGAAATTTCAGGATGAACCTTAAGTGCACTATAACCTTTACAGGTGAACTTAATTTGACATTCTCTAAACTTTTGAACACCTGTTTCAGTACTTGTTGCACAACTTGCTGTTGTCTAACAAGGAGCTGAGCGGCAAAATTCACAACAGGTGTTCCATGTGATCCATGAATCGACCAATACATTTCCTGGTTCAATTAGAATTGGTATTTAAACAGTCCTCTTCATCATGCTGTTCACATTTTGACATCATTAGACCAAGATGACACCTAACAATTAATCAACACTACCTCGCCATTGCAAGGCTTCAAACAGGATGTTCTCAGAGGGAAGTGGCCACTGAGCTTAGTGTCATCGGCAGGTTGCAACAGAGATACAGAGCGACTGGAAGAGTCACAGAAAGGCATAGAAGTGGACGACCTTTGGCCACATCCCACACTGATGACAGCTTCATTATGAACCGTGCCCTGCGGAACCAGATGACGAATGCCACTCAACTCCAGGCACATTTAGGGTGAGAGGCACCCAAGTGTCACATCAGACCATTCAAATCCGTTTTCATCAGTGTGGGCTGTGTGCTAGACGACCTGCATGGGGACCACACCACCAGGCACAGGCGTCATCGTCTTGCATGGGCCAGGGAGCATTTACGCTGGACAAGGGACCAGTGGGCCTCAGTGCTGCTGGAGACTGGGGTACCTCAAATGGAGTGGCCTGCACTTTCTCCAGACCTGAATCCCATAGAAAACCTATGGGATCAGCTGAGTCGCCCTTCAAGAAGAGTGGGACGCCATGCCTCAGCAGACAATAAGTTGACTTGTCAACAGCATGAGATGTCGTTGTCGAGCTGTAATTGATGCTCAAGGGCACACGACAAGTTATTGAGACATGGATATTTTTTGTTGTGGTATACCAACCACTGTTGTTGGCTTTAGTTTCAATACATTGTTTGCGATGAGGAAATCACCATTGCATGCTTCTACTTAAATGCCCTACTTTCATGATATCAGTGTGCATTTTTTTCATTTTCCGTAAATTTCACCCCAAATCCAAATATCCCTAAATTTTTGTGAGTTGTGTATAACGTAACACAGTGTTCATCATTTATTTCCAGTTTCTACTTTCTTACTTTAAAATAGTGTTCTTCTTCACACATTTAAAATTTCAAATGGATAAAAGTAAGCTATCACAAATGAACTATTTGAAGTTTGGTATGGTAAAGAATACATCACTGAGCAATTGTAGTAACCACTTATATGTAGTATAGTATAAAGTATAGCGTCAGGAGTCCATTTGATGCTCCACACATGCATACATTTTTAGTTGTATTTTGACACAAATTTACAATAAAGACATTGATTTCTATGTTAACCAGAACAACATCTTCACCCCATCCAGCTCTTTCTCCTTCTTTACATCTCCAAGATCCAGGAAAAACCTGCGGAGGAAGATCATAATGACTTCAGCGGATTATCATTTACTTGTTTCGATAGTTTGATGGTACATTTAAGCATACATATACATCATAATATTTATAATAGAAGACAGAAATACAGGCCAGACAGGCAGGTGGGATGGACAAAAGGACAGACAGGTAGGCCCACAGACAGACAGGTAGGCCCACAGACACAAAGGCACGCAGCGGGTGCCGTCAAGTACAGACAGATCGACCGATAGATCAACAGTCAGATATATAGAGAACAGCCAACCGATATGTCGACAGACAGACAGACAGAAAGACGGACGGCCATTTTAACCTTCCGAGTAGGTCGTCTTTGTCCGTGTCCTCGTCAAACATCTCCAGCTCCAGCTCCTGTCCCGGGGCCTCGTGGACTACAAACTGGAGACAGACAGAGGAACACTTCAGGTCTTCAGGATGGAACCTCTGCATTCCAACAAGGGTCCAAGCTCATGCACAGAAGAAGCTTTTTTTTCAAACTGAAATGAGCTTAAAAATTGCTTTCAGTGTTGTATGTATAAATAGGAAGTCAGGATAGGAACCCATCATTTGCATTGGACAACCGGATCTTATTTTTATGAAAAATAAATAATGCACACCTTGGTAATTACAACATTGTTTTTGAAGATGCACTTAGGAACCAACACAGGGCATTCAGTATTACCTTCTCTTGATTACATGTAGTTGTATAGCTGTTACCCAAAGCCAATAGTGCATTCAGATATGTGATATCAAGTTAAATCAAAGGGGTTTGTGGGCATTTCGCACTAGGATGCCAACAGATAGTACAGTACATCATAGTTCAGTATATATTAAAGTGAGATATTCTGCGAGGGTCAGATGTAGAAGCAGAAAACTCAGACCAAAAAGTCACAGTGACACATTGCATTGCATTATATTGGTATCCTTGTCCTTGCTCTTCGGCCATCAACGTGCATTCCTCTGCCCCATACCTCATACACCTCATTGGTCCAGCGTGGATGGAGGTTCTCCTTGATGGTCTTGGTTTTGAACACTGCGTTGCCCACCCGGAGCACTGCGTAGGGGTCCGACTTGCCCTTCACCATGCCCATCATGTAGGTGTCTTTGGGCACCAGGTCTCTGGCCTCCAGCAGGTGGACCCGGACCACCCCCTGCCAGAGCAGACACACTCGACTGAGAAACTCAGATGACCTTTATTCCTATTCAATCCCTGGAAGGAGGGATCTCTGTGCCGTCTTCCTCGTCCAACGTTTGGGGGACTTTTCCCGGTGAGCCCAGAGCACATGGCGGTGTCGGGGCGGACTGAAAATAATGTTTTGGAATTTCCCAAATAGACTTACACAAAGCGAGAAAACAACCATCCTCATTACATTCACGTTCAAGTTTGCTTTGCTCCATTAAAAACAATGATTCTATGTCTTTTTGTGGTCTACTTAGCTGAGCTTTCTTCTGTACGTTTCATTAATGGAATCTCCACAACTCTGTGAATCAGATTTTTGCTACTATTACTATTATCAACTCAGTGTATTTCCTGCAGTTGTTGTGTTGTTCCCCATGTTAAAAACCTTGAATAACAGTTGTGCACAAAAAGGGCGATACAAATGAAGTCTGAATGACTCGAATGTTTGATGGTACAACAACAATGGGGTCAGTGCCATAACTGCCAGTGTTATGGGTTCAATTCCCACTGGTGCCACTGAAAATACCATTGTATTGTAAAACTCCTTGGATAAAAGTGAACACGCAGATGGCAGTTTCACTTAACTTACACAAAAGGTAAAAATATGCTGATGTTGAGGTGTACCAAAGGCAACCTTATTGGACAAAACAATACCAATGATAAACAAGCATTTTCGAACAGTAAATGAAGGCGTACAGTATATCAGGCCTGTAACACGATAACATGTAACATGATCATGTGCATGGACCACATTCCCATTAGCGTGTATTGACAATAGTGTGGTTGGCACCTTTGCCTTCCTCTAACATTGTCTTTTTTTTTTGTGAAACTCTACATGTGACAACCATCCTGGGCAAGCAAGTAAGTCAAGTTTTAAAAGTGCTGCAATGTTACCACCAAGTGCACTGTTTATTAGCCAATACAAGACATTTCCAGATATAGTGGGCACTTGTAGGAGTGTCCACCCCCGGATCTATGCTGGATAGATCATCCCACCAGTTGGTACAATCCACCCGGTAGGCTGGTAGGTTGACAAGTAAGTAAGTAGAATTTTAAAGGCTGTAACCCCTATTTAAACACAAAGGGTGATGTGGATTAGCCATGAGAAGGCATTCATTCCAAGGTGAATCAACATCACACCTGACGTTAACACAGGGGCAACAAGCCAAAAGAAATGTGCTCCACATGTCTTACCCGGGGCAGGGGGAACCTCATCTGGTCCACCTTGACTTGATCTATGAGAGGGATGCACATTCGGTTGGGCAGCACCATCATAGAGGAAATTATATCCATGATGGTCTCCTCAGATAGCGAACTGTTAAAAGAGAACACACGGGAGAGGGAAGTGTCATTCAATCCACATACAGTCGGTTGAAGTACCGGTGCTGAATCTTACAACTAGACTTGCGAACACTGGGGATCGAACCCTGAACCTTTCAGCTGGGAGTCAGTTGATGTTATGTCATTGTGTCATCAAGGTCTGTTTAATTCCTCTGAGGAACACACCTGAAAGCGGGACTGTCCAGGAGGTTGGTCATGCCGGTCCAGTTGATTTGCAGTGTCTGAAATCAGCCTAGAGAGTTTAAAACTAGGTCGCCTGTAGAGGGAAATCATGGAGAGACAGTTCCTCCAGCACAGAAACACTTACAGGCCGGCGAATGAAGAAGAATGTGACTCCTCCCACCAATGGGGCTTGACCAATCAGAGGCTCCAGAATAACTCTCATCATTCCTTTGAACTGGAAATGTTAAACACAGTGTATTGAATCACTTCAACTGACTACTTATCTGACATATTTTGAAAGAACAGCACTGATTCCATATTAAATAAAATGCATCTGTACAAATTACAAATTCCAGCTTATTGCTTGAATAAAATGCTTCACACTTACATAAATTTTTTCAACATGTATAGTGTGAGTGAATGTATGTATTGTGTTGCATTGTTAAAACCAACAAGACAAATCAAAACAGAAATGTGAGCATATTACGCAAAGGGTTCATATGTTTATAGTATGGCTTTGGGTGATCTATGGGATGTAAGATGAAGGACAAAATGGCTACCTGAAGTCCTTTGACACCAGCTACTATGGGTGGCTTTATTTCCGCATCAATATCCGCATCACCGTCATAACTGTGAATTAAATGTACACATAATTACAAATGAAGAAAAATAAATTATGGCAGCTTGGTGTGGGGTTAAACAATGAATAAACTAATACAAACTAAAGAACAATGTCACGCATAATTGTTTTCAAGAGTTAAGGCTGACGTCATCCAAAAAATTAGACCTTTTTATGAGACTAAAATCCCATGTTACACGACGAGCTGAGAGTGTTGTTCACTGGTTTAAACAAATGCATAGACTGGAGTGCAATGTGACCTACCATATATTCATGTCCAGAACCACTTCTCTCTTGTCGACTTCATGGGTGTAGACCTTCATGCCAGTGATCTTGAGGGGCTGGAATCAAGTAGAAGAACCAGTTGAAGAAAAGTGTCATGTTATTAGAAAGTGTGTTGTAATACACCTACTGTAACTGTAACTGCAGTACCACAAAAAAAGAAATGCATATGAAAAGAATTACACTCTGCATTCAGTTACTGTTATTTCTTTTAACGAGCTGATGCTACATTTGAAGTTGTTTTGTTTGTTGCTTCGGTATTGGTATTTTGCTTGGATAGTTCTCTTATGGCAGGAGATCCAAAATACACACACACACACAGACACTTTGTGTGTGTGTGTGTGTGTGTGTGTGTGTGTGTGTGTGTGTGTGTGTGTCTGTGTGTGTGTGTCATGATGAGGAATGAGCAGACTCACCTTGTGTCCAAAGTGGACCTTGGTGAAGGTGAAGGTTTTCAGGGCGGCGTTGGACAACCTGACCGAAGGCTGGATGTTCTCTTTAAGGAGCTTCTCCATGAACATGCTAAAGAAAGGCCAGGCCTGCTGCAGCACCTGTTCACACAGAGCAATAGATGAAGCTAACCCACACCACATGCCTACCAGGGATTACTGATGAAAACCAAAGTGAGAGTGAATCTTAGACCATTGAAGACAAACACATAGTCCACAGCAAGTTTCAAACAGTTTTTTTTTTTTTTTTTTTGTCTACGCCATCTTTTAAGCCTTAAAATATGCTTCAGATGTATTGGACATCACAAAAATTCTATCAATGTACCTTGTTCAGCCAGTCCACTTTTTCAACATCAGGAAAGTTTACCTTGGGGTGGGGATGACAAAGTGTGATACATCATTGCAACTCAATCATGATCATCGTGGGATTTTGTGTGACATGCACAATAGTGTCAGAATTAGTGGAACCCTTACATTTTGTGGATTTGCATCATTATTTTTTCAATAATGACACACAATTCAATTATCGTTCAAACACAATTTGATTTGATACCTTCAATTGTAGCCAAAAACATTTTAATCAAAACAAATTATGCAGTGAGGGGAAATCATGCACCGTTGCCGTAATAACATCGTGTACAACATTGGAATAATTGTCCAAAAACCACAAATTAAACTCATCTGACCTTCAATTGGAGAAGTGGCATGAATTAAATCATCATGCGTTCATTAAGACAGTAATAGTTATCTGTGGTCTTACCATGGCACCTCATGAAGTATGCCAACTGTAACAGGGGGTCTGGGTGTTATATGCCAGTGAATAAACGGTTGTACTAATCTAACTTATTGTTTTAATGGAAACTGGCTAGGGTTACTGGTATGGTGGGAGCTTATGCTTAATAAATTCTCAATTTGTATTTCTCTCACACGCAGCACGATAACACACGCACGCACGCAGGAACACGCGCGCGCGCGCACACACACACACACACACACACACACACACACACACACACACACACACACACACACACACACACTCCAAATGCCCTACTCCCAAGAAAGTCGACTTGAGTCACCAAGAGGGGAGAGTGTATGTGCCCTGTATGAGTTGGAGGTTGGCCTCACGTTCAAACATGTTGAACGAAGTCAGTGTGAGGTCACCACAGAGGGGGTCAACCCTGTACTTAGAAGGTAGAGACTGGAAACGCGTATGTAGGCTTTCATGTGTCGGTTTCTCATCACATCTCTGTAATATGTTGGAGTTGGCGGTGTCAACATGAAAAACTATGAGAAATAGGTAACACGCACACACGCACAAGCCAAGTCAGAAAACATTGCGACGTGTTTGTGTTTTATTCATTAAATGGCCCTGACCTGAATGCTCTTCAAATGCCATTGGGTGTTTTAAGAAGTAACCAGTGTGCAATAGTTGCTCGACTCAGCCAAATATGAAACAGAAAAAAAAATATGAAACAACACTCTACGTACCCAAGTGGCCATGTTCAACGACTTAGTCAACTCCTTGTTGATCTCTTGCCTTTCATTATCCACGAAATCTAGAGCAGTTCCAATCCGGACATCTTTCCACTGGCGATTCTTCTTCCACCAAGTCACCATCATCATGCACAGCAGCACCCAGCTGATGCTGAGTCCAAGGTAACCCGTCAGGTACACGGGATAGAAGACCACGAACGCCCGTCCGGCGTACATCATGAACTCCATCAGCACCTCGTTGACCCTGGAGGGGCTGAGGTTCGGCGTGCTGCTGCTGCTGCTGCCCCCCACCACCCCCACCGCCCCTATCCCGTCCACGGGTCGCCCCGGGTTCATGGCGATCACGTCACGGTGCGTAAACCCTAATAAGCGTTTCTCCCGTCCTCCAGTGCCTCTTTAGGTTAGGTTGCGTCTCGCCCTCGCATTCCAAACTTATCGACTATATCCCTGCCTTCTCCAACTTTTTTTTTCTTTCGGTTTTATTCAACAGGTGAGGGCTTTACCTTTTTTCACGACCCTTCGACATGGTGGTCGTGGCTTGTCGCTGTGCAGGCTCGCGGTTGCAAAGCAAGGGTGTCCACCACCGGGATTGGAATAGTTTGTTTATTCTACTGACTTCCGTGTTTGAGTGTCGGACAGAACAGACGCTCCCGAGCAGCCACACCTGAGCGTGACGTCATGACGGGCGTGGGCATAGGGCGTGGGGACCAGGGGAGGGGGAACGCAGAGTCTGCTCCCATCATGGAAAGGCCTCCTTATGATGGACCTGAATGAACTGAGCTTCCTGCATTACCGCGTTAGCGACTTGATCGAATTTGTCGACCGGAAAAGTATCCAAAGCACGTGTCTATGCCTATAGCTACTCGAAAATAATGTCTGATAGACAGGGTTCGAGTTATGAATCCATCTTTGTGGTTAGCCTATATGTGGGGGGTGGTGGGGCGCTTTTTAAATTATTTTTTTAAACGCATGTTGGGGCTACGGTGGCTGTGAGGGTGACTGTTTTTTTTTTGTTTTTTTTTTAGCTCTCTTGGATTCTTTTTTTGCCACCCAGTCCTTAGTTTTGCGTTCGCTGCTTTCATGGGAGCCAGATCTCTCTTTATGGGAGCTCAGCTCCCACTGGCTCCCACCTAACTCCAACCCTGATGATAGACTCCACACACTGTTCTTACAAGTATACATCTGCGTAGTCACCTGAGGCGTAGGAGGTACGTCTCTCAGGTATTATTCCTGACGTGCAACAAATAGGCCTACCACCTGGTGGCGCCAGAGACTCGTAGACGTAGACGACATATATATTTATTTATTTATTTATTTAGGCCTATTTATTTGTTTATTTTGTGTATATATCTCGACTATTCGTTTATGATGTCTTCATCGGGAAGTCGCAATAATTTCTTATCATTTACATTCATATTTAGGGCATTTAGCAGATGCTTTTATACAAAGCGACTTACAAAACGTACATTCGTTAGAAGAACATTTCATTGCTGTCATACAGTAGGAAAGTCACCAGAACAAGTTTCAAGCATCGAAATGGCTCATTGCTAGTATACAATGTATAGTATATACAACATCATGACACTGTACTTTTTGTCACGTTCATGACGTCAACCACAGCCTTATATTCGGCTATAATTCAACTCACGTAAAGTTTGTTTTCACCTCGGCTTCAGCTCGAAAGCAAATAGAAAACGAAAGAGAATTCAGAAAGAAAACGCCTTTAAAGTGTTGGCGTGCAGTTGAGTTGTTCTTTTGAGCTTTTAGTCCGGCAGCCAAATGCCATAATTTAGGTGAACCTGGTTTTGTCGGTTAAAGTTTTTTTTTGTGCTGTATCTTGTTGCCAAGGGGTAACTCAATAAGATTAGAGAGGGTGCCCGGTGATATCCCTTGGGCAACTCTCAATATTGAGCCTTTCTTGTTCAATGTCCTGAATATAAGGCGAGATACTACAGGTGAATAGGGTAAAAAAATTAACAAGTAGATATCACTATGAAACTTCACCAGTTGATTACTTAGATCAATATGAAAAATAAATGTATTATACGTTTTCTGTAATTTAATGTTTGGATATGCAAATTAGGCATGATGTAATTAAATATGCGCTGATTTGCATACACTTTAAAAAGTACAATCTGAACATTGGATAAAGCCAGTTTCATTTTTTTTATTTTGTTGACATATTAGATGAAAAGTATTTTACACAGGGAATTCTGGATCTCTCATTTAGTTATTCAGTAGGCCTAAATCAGAAAATACTGCCAATAGCCTTTTAAAAAAATCAATTTTCGCCATGTTTTTAGGAATGAAATGTCATAGAAATCAAGCTAAGAATAATATATTAACAAATCCCTCAGTAAAAACCTTCTAAATATGGTTAGGTATAAGACTGGAAAGTTTGGTATATGTAGATGCTCCTGAAGTGGAGATTTTGTTCTCAGAGTGAGGGCTGTTCACACCCATAACTATCATGAAATATCATCAAAATCATGAAAAAATAGGAAATACCTCTCATTTCAAGGTGAGTACTCATATCAAATGCAAATCAACTCAAATAAAATGTACTAAAACACAGTTTTCTGTGTGATAGTTATTCAGACAGTACTTTACAATTTGTAAAATGTAACCCTTTTCTATGTCAATTAACAAATTTATGTATTTCAGATAGAGGTCGACCGATAGTGAATTTTTAAAGGCCGATATAATAACGATAGTTTGGAGCAGAAAAAAGCCGATAGCCGATTAATCGCCCCTCCCCCATGTGCGCTGTGTGCAGAGCAGCCCCTCCCCTCAGTGATCATAGAGACAGACAGCAGCGCAGGCCAGGGAAGGAGCAGTTTAGGGCTGCTCGATTATGTCAAAAATGATAATCACGATTATTTTGATTGATATTGTAATTGTGATTATTAAAGACGATTATTCATTGATTAAAAAAAAAAAAATCTAAAAATGTTTTTGATGGTGCGACTCAAACATAGGTCCGTTGTGGTGGCAAAATATAATTGCTGTTGACACTTTTCTTGCAACTTTTCCGCGACATTCGTCATAAAGGGCAGGCAGCGCAATTCTACCGAAATGGTGACGTGGTGGTAACACATACCGCTTGTCCAATGTGTTTATTAGTTTATTGAACGCCGGGTCGCTAACGGTGCTGATAGGGCACATGTCTTTGGCAATCATGTATGCGGCACACCATTCATCTGGCAACTGCATCTGTTAGAGCTACAAGGGGTTTCACTCTTACAGCCACATCTGATCATCTCCAAAATATAGTCTGGTGCAAGTTTGACATTTTCTGGTAGACTCGTTGGGCTCAGTAGCTTATTGCTTATGTCTTTTTTCCATCCATATTCTTCAGGGTTCAGTCTTGGGGGAGGATTTATATTGAGTGTTCGCCACAAGACTGCTTGAAAGTGGGCCCTCTTCACATTTTCAATAAATGCTTCTGTAGTTGGTGGAAGAGCAGCCAAATTTGCTGAAGATGTATGACATTTTCCATTCTTTGCCCCCCATACTACCAACCTTGTGTGTGACGTGTTCCTGCTGTTCTTTATGCCATAACAGGCCGATATGAAAATTGATTTTTTAAAGGCTATTGGCAGTATTTTCTGATTTACTGAATAACTAAACGAGATATCCATAATTCCCTTTGTAAAATACGTTTCATCTAATATGTCAACAAAATGAAAAAATAATTTTGAAACTGGCTTTATCCAATGTTCAGATTTTATTGTTTAAAGTTTATGCTAATCAGCGCATATTTAATTACATCAATTTTTGTTACCCTATTCACCTGTAGTGTCTCGCCTTATATTTAGCACATTGAACAAAAAAGGGTTAACATACGGAATTGCCCATGGGATATCACCGGGCACCCTCCTAAATCTTAAAGAGGTACCCCTAGTCTACTAGATTCTGCAAAAAAAAAAACTTTAACCGACAAAACCAGGTCTGACCCCATGGCTGCTGCACTATTTGTACAGCGATGGACGGCGCATATCCTTATACGTTGACTGTAGAACTTGAAGAAAACACGATTTTCACGTTCAAACTGAAAAACAATCTAGTGAAATATTTTAAAAGTGAAAAACGCTCCAACGGTGGTGAATGTCAAATTCAGTATGAAGACAGAAGCAGGACAGCGATTTTACGATTCAAAAGAGAGGATGGTAATTACCTAATTCATTATTATAATTATTATAATTATAATAATTATAACAATAACAATAATAATAATAACTATGACCAGCCAATGATCACTATTGTTATTATTATTATTATTATTATTATTATTATTATTATTATTGTTATTAGTGAACTAGTAAACTGGGATTTGTATTTTCATCCAGACAGGGCAAGGGTTTTGGCTCAAGAAACCCATGACATCGTTTTAGAAGAAGGGGTGTTAAAAGTGACCGTCCATTCCGCTGACAGATGTCCTGAGACAGAAGTGAGGCTGACCCCCTGCTCTCCAGCAGCGTAGGCCTACAGCAAAAATGGGTGGTGAACGCAAAAAAAAATGTTTAAACGTGGTTGTATGTCTTACATGATCGTCAACATAATACTATATGCCGTTGTATCACTGTTACTAAAATATCATTGTAATTTCGAAAAACAGGCGTAACAGCTCATGTTTTTGTTCATCTCCATCCACCAACTGGTTTGTCTACGTTCCACTCTGCTCTGCACGCAGCTGGCGTTGTTTTGATGCCGTCGACGTGCCTTTGTGCTCTTTAACGACATAGTGTCATCGTGTTTGGCACATGTCATACACAACATCGCGCATTTTAACGCTCATGCACACAACCACAGTAGACTAATGTGCTGAGCTGAATTTTGCCCACCTACGCAGTCTTGGTTCTGCTTTGTGTTGTATGTAACCTGTATAATGGGATGAGATATGATGTGCCCATGGGGACTGTATCTGACAACAGGAGGAACCGTAACTAGAGTGGAACCATACTGCTAAACTAAAGTGTATAACCATTTTGTGCGATAATGGGTTACATCTATGACATCATACATTTCGGACAGAAACACTTTAAATAAATAAATACAAATATAGGCTAAATAATTCAACAATTAAAAAGTAAACTAGTTTTTAAATAGCCACTTCCCCAAAAATGTGGCTATTGCTATTGCTACTTGTGACCACATTGATGTTTTTGTACTGCATAAATCTGAGTTTTGATTTACTATGCAAGCAACAAATGAGCTCCTTCATAGCAGGTGTGTGGCCACATAAGGGCCAATGTGGGCCAGTGCCACTATGATTGACAGCTGGCCCACCCTATCAGAAGTGCCCGGCATTAACTTGAAATTCAAGGAATGAAAAACCAACTGCGCTATTAACTGCTACAAATATGTCAAAACAAACGTCGTTGGTGTAATTTTTTAAGAAATCAAGGTTAGATTTTACCACTATAGAAAGGACCAATGCCGACAACGATGACTTGGTCTCGTTGCCGTCAACATCGTCCACCTCCACAACCACCTCCGGTCCTTGTCGTTCAGCTCTCTCCATGCCTCCGATTTGTGAGTAGTTCTCCCGACCCTTCTGCCCATCAGTCCAGGAATGCGCCTGCCGACATGTGCCGGTCCAGTCCTTGCCCGAGCCCTTCAGCTCTCTCTGAGTCGGACCCAGCATCATCCGGCAGTCTGCCTGTAGACATGTCTGTCCTTCAGGAACCGGCTACTCAGCACCACCTAAAAGAATTCCCCCGCACGGTGATAAATGGAAAGCCATTAATCGTCTGATCTGTGATGAAATCGTGTGTTGTTTAATGTTGGGACAATTGCTGTAGGCCTACTGCCTATATTGAAAAAAAAAAAAGTAGTAAGCCCACCCTACTTCGCAAGTCCACCCTGTTGAAAAATCCTGGCTACGCCACTGCTTCATAGTACTGTGATGTGATGCTGCCTATTGCACTGCTGGTGGCAGTGGGACCGTGTTTCATCACACAGACATGCAGGATGGCCTTACGCTAACAGCAACTTCAGAAACTATCAGAAAGGCAAAAGCAATTGAAAGCATACTAAACACACCATTTTTAGGGCTTTCAACTTTCAACAAGGCTTTCAACTACAATAGGAACAGGAATTTAATATTGATATGATAGTCAATTAATGATTCACTTTTCAATGTAGGCTGTAGTTTTTTTTAATGGTATACTGTAGTGTTATACTGATATATACACGCAGGGGCATAGCCAGGACATTATTTCTGGGGGGCCAGCTCGGGACAGTCTTTTATTTGGGGTGGCACTTGATTGTCAAAAATGTATATTCTAAAACTCAGGCGATTTTCCTGCAGCCCGTCAGGCCATAAACAATGGATTGAATAAACTTTCTTATGGACACTAATAATGTCTTATTGATAATCCCATGAGGGAATTCGGGACCTTAACATGACACAGGGATGTTTTTAGTGCAAATGACAGTGACAAATGAAAATAATAAGTAAAAATAAAATAAAAAATGCATATAAAATATGTAATGCATATATTTCAGCTTTCTTTAAATCGTTTCTGTTCAGGATCTTTTATTTATTCATTTTTTCTCAGACGTAAGGTACTGTGTTGTACCGTAGGGTTACGTTAGCGTTATTGCGGTAACCTCCGAATACAGTCCTTTATGAATGGAGAAATGTATGTCAGCATTACCATTATAACCATACCATACCATTATTAGCAGTTCAAGCAAGCAAAAATGACTGAAGGAAGTTATGGGTATAAATACATTATTTTGTATTTATCAAATGATATGATTATTGTGAACCATATTCTGTTTGCAGTTGACAACCCCTTCTAACAACAAACAAAGCAACTTAGCTGGACGTGCAGCTGAGGAGGAAATCCAGATTGAGGAGGCGAGCAGGGAAGAGGAGACAGAAGAGCCAGCTTTGGGGTCCACCTCGGCTGTTTTAGAGAATGTTCCCCAGGACATGAGCAAGAATTCTATACAGATGTTGGTGGAGAACATCTGCCAGAACATCAAGTCACGGATGGGCACCCAAGTTGAATTCACTTTGGAGATGTGCCCTGTGGTTACTTTCTCTAGTGCAAAAGGTTGTTGTGTGATCTTAATAGGACTAAATATTCATATCATATATTACGGTGATAATCACTAATTTGATATTAGTCTTCTCTATCCTTCTCCAACAGAAAATAATGAGTTCATTACAAGCTGCCAGACGAACAAGAGTTTCCTGAAAAAAACTTAACTGTTAGACCTCTGGATGTCACATCCCAAGTTAAAGTTGATGCTGTGTCAATCAACACAGATGAAGGTTTGGAGGATGAAATGATAGCCCAAAATGGGGAGGAACAGTCTGCTATCATCTCCTTTAAAACGGATACAGGTATTTTATTTGTGAGGATTGTTATTTTAAGGTGGTGAAGTGGATGTATTGATGTTGTCCTAACCAGCCACAGAATGTTGAGAGACTGGTCAATGGACTCTGAACCCTCGAGGGGCTTTAGTGATATTTCTGAAATATGCCATCTGTTTTGTTCAAGATGCTATTGAGCAGTGAAATAGGCATACATCGAACATCAAACTAAACTCACTGTGCCATGAGCTTTGCTTTACAGTTGCCACCGACGCCATGGATGTATAGGCTTATTAATAGCACGTGTTGCCACATGGGCTCCTTCGGTTTGGTGAATAGCGATTGTTGCTTTTGCGGTCAATTAAAGTTTGATGTTTAGGATCTTGAAGTACAGCATTTAAAGCCACTAACCCTAATCCTAATGTGGCAGGTGTTTTTACACGTTTTTTCATCATTTTGCTGCAGTTGAAATTGCAGCATTGAGATGAATAATTAGGATATGCATACCCCTAGCTACTTTATTTGGTCACACTTCTGCAACAGTTGCCTTATCCACATAGGGACTCAAGACGATTGGTCACAGTCTAAAACAGTATTGGGAAACCCTGAATGATTGTTTAATTTGTATATTTGATTCCATCTTATATTTTTCCTCACTAGATGGTCAAGGGATAATCAAGAAAAAGCATCTATTTGGGAAGACACTTCAAAAGTTGGAAACGGCTCTTTTTGGCAAAGAAAGACCCACGCTTAATGTTTCTAAATTGATGACAAATACCAGAAAAAATGACCAGTCCCTTCCAAGGCCCATCTACCAGATTCAAACATCCGATGGCATTGATATAGTCGTTTGTAAGGCTGATCTATGTAGCTACCCAGTAGATGCAGTGGTAATCAATTCTACTACGAACTTGAGACCTGATGGAGGTATTGGAGGAGTACTTTTGGCGGCTGCGGGTTCGTACTTGCAGGAGCAATGTGCCAGAATCCATACCAAGAGAGGGCAGCTGAGGCCAGGAGACAGTGTAATTACTGGTGCAGGGGACCAGCTTCACTGCAAACATGTGATCCATGCAGTCACACCCCAGTATGAGCCAGCTAATCACCTGAGGACGGTGGGGCAGCTGAGAAGAGCTGTTATAGGAAGTCTTGAACTTGCTGAAATGAATGGCTGTCTCTCTCTGGCCATATCTGCCATTAGCGCCAACATGGGGTTCCCACTCAACCTGTGTGCTGACACCATCATCAAAGTAATTAAGGAACATTGTGAAGACCAGTTTGGTGAAAACACCCTGAAGCAGATCCATTTAGTGAGCACTGATGACCACGCCGTTCATGCTTTGGAGACAGCTGTGAGAGAAAATTTGGACAGAGTGTTACTGACAAACAGAAGGCAAAAGAGAAAATAAACAATTCCAAACCACTGGGGACCAATGTTGGAATGAACATACAATCAGTGAAGGGGAATATTGAAGATGCTACGGTAATTGTTTCTTTTCTGCATATATATCTCAAAAGCTTATTGATATAAGAGTTTATTAATTTTGAAACCAAGGAATAATTCATTCTCAACAGAGTGTTCCTATGCAACTCAAATCTCCACATCTGGGACAGGAAAAAAACTCTTACCAACGACTGGAGACCGATGTGGAATTAAGCATAGAATTAATAAAAGGACATATTCAAGATGCTACAGTAATAATTTATTAATAAGTTATAAGTTATATCCTAATTAATATTAACATTTACAAATATGAAAGTCATGGCAGATAATGTACTGGGAAATATGAAAAATACCTTCTCTTCATTCATATTTTTCAGACAGAGGGGATTGTGAATGTTGTGGATAAAACCCTTGATCTGACAAGGGGAGCCGTTTCCAAGGCTATCCTTCATGCTGCAGGACCACACCTTCAGCTGTTGGTCAGTGAACAGAGAAGAACTGGGAACATTGGCGATGTCATCGTTACAGGCACCTGTAAACTGAGAAGCAAGAAGCTTTTCCATGCAGTGGTTCCTCCTTGGGACAATGGGGGCAATGCTACCATGGTAACACATTTTCCTCAATTTACAGATTTCTTTCGGTGTGCTTATGTTTATTTACCAAGAAATGAAAAGACTCATATGGTGTATTCCCCAGATAATGAGCCGGATTGTTGAAGACTGCTTGAAAAAGGCAGAGAACCATGGTCTTACCTCCATATCCTTCCCTGCCATTGGCACTGGAAACCTGGGCTTCCCCAAATTCGTTGCAGCATCTGTAATGATAGAGGAAGTCTTGAAGTTTAAGAAACAGTCAATACGCTTGAAGAGGGTTGTGATCGTTCTCCATCCAAAAGACAGAGAGACAATCGAGGTAGAGAAGGGCATATTTCATATCGAAGTGCACACAAACATAATATATTTGTGGCTTCTGTTTGACAGTTATTGACAGCAGATATTTTTGTTTTCACCTGCAGGTTTTCAGTCATGAATTACATAAACATCAGTAAGTAAGCCACGACTTATCCAGAAGAAGAAGAAGGGAAACCAACATATATGGATGCTAATTTAAAATCAAAGCTGTATGTGGTACTGTCTTACTACATATGGCATATTGGCCTAAATGGTTAACTATGATGTGTTTTATGCTTTGGTAAACCAGCCATAACAATGGCTGATGAAATGCTAATCGAAAAGGTAATCAAAACGTTCTATATTGCATGGATAGTCTATTGTTTCTGATCATTATTCAGTCTGTTTTGGATGATAGCTCCCCAGATTGCAACACTTTTCTCGGGTGGCGCCATTATTTTCTATAGTTGATCTTTCAACAGGTTCAAGGCCAGAATGATCTGCAGAGAGAAACAGAATGTGAACCTCATGTGAGATCAGGATGGTCTCAAGAGGCAACTATATATCATGCTCTGCTGTCAAATTCAGATTTGGCACAGGACAACTTGCCTTTTGAAGCGGTTTACTATGGCAATGGCACATATTTTGAATATTTTTTGGATTGTAAGATGCTCTGGACAAAAGCATCTGCTAAATGCACTAAATGTAAATGTAAATGTAATTTCAATTTCTGATTCCAGTAGGGCTCTGGTGCCTGCATTACAGAATGAATTGTTTCATGACAAACAACAACAAATAGCACTACCCTATAACAGCAATAACTATAAGCAGCACATGATTAATTTTAGCATGGATACAGTTTTCAATCCAATTTTATAGCCAGCCCGCCATCTGGGTTTCATTGTACTATGGCGTGATGCGACTCTGCTGCATGGCTGGCTAGCTTGCTGAATTTTGAGGACACAGTAGCTGCAGTTTAATTAGAGAACCAGGTTTTTTACCCTAGATTATACTATAGGCTAATAACGAGGTTGGGACACGAAAAACACGCACAACTAACAAGCTTGTTTCACTCCACTCCATGTCTATTCCCTTTTCCCACCCCCTTTTTATAAACCTGGCCATCCAGCTGAATTAGGGGCACTCCTGCCCATGAACTCCCCATACATCTCTGCCATGTCAGTCCTACACCACCTGTAATTCCTCATCCACCAAGGAAGCACAAAGTCCTGCTTCAGTCAAAATCCACGCTTTGGACTGCACTGCGGCATGTCATGAGGATGAGGGCTATCTGCAGGTTCCAATCACACTGGTCTGCGGCAGTGGTGAGGGTCAGCTCAATGTCCGCAAGAACCTGATGTTTTGTTGTTGATCTGGGCCGGTCCTTAGTTTTCTGGATGCCGAAGTGGCTGCACCTCGCAGCCAAACAAACCTGTGATTCCAAATTCCACCTTTAGTCTGACTGGAATGTCGAGGGTGTTCCAAAGTGGCTGAACATTCCTTGCACCAAGGCCTCAGCCACTGTCCTCAACTCTTGGTCAGGAAGGGGGTATGCTGCGGACCACTTCCTAAATCAGTCTAACCCTTTCCTCTACTGGAGTGGTCCACGCCACCGACTGGTCAGGATAGCTATATCCTCTCAGGCAGGTGCAGAACGTATGTGCTAGTTAGCTGTTGGCTGTAGTCTTTGTGGTGTTTTCTAGTGCAACTTTTAGGCCAAGGCACAGGTGATGCAACAGTCAGCCTTCATCAAAGCTAGTTTGTTTGGTGTGTCAGGGCCTCTAAACGGTTGGTTGGAGTGGATATGTTTTAGCGATAGGTGTGTATGTGAGTGTGAATTGTTGTTTGTCTATGTATGTTAGCCCTGTGATAGGCTGGCGACCTGTCCAGGGTGTACCCCGCCTCTCGCCCGTTGCAGCTGGGATTGGCTCCAGCCCCCCCGCGACCCTCATAGAGGATAAGCCGTCACGATAATGGATGGATGGATGGATGGAACTTATTAGCTTTCAAATGAGCTTTTCACAAATACAAACATACCATCTTTCAGGCCATATCCTGTATTCATAGTAAGAACCCAAGAAGAATGATACACTGATTTAACATATTATCAGTCGCTATGACGCTATATAGTCGCTATATATTGTCACTATGACGTCTCCCCTGCACTCCATATGAACCAGGCAGGAACACATGGCGCTATGGGGTCACACACACATCACCGGTGAAAACTGTTTTTTTCCACTTTTATACAGTAAAGCACCCCAAAAAATGTGCTCCTTCCCCATTCCCCAGGATAACACAAGGATATAATAACAAATTTAAACAGAAAATAAGGAAAATAATTAACATGAGTAAGCTTCTTTCAAAATCAGTAATGACATTGACATGATTAATTTAATGAATTTTTTTGAGAATTAAACATATTAAAAGAGCCTGTTTTACAACATGATTTTGAATAATCTGCTTTCCACACTCATTTGCTATTTGCTTGTAACATACAATGGAACTAAAAATGTACCACAAAGTCAGCATGGGAACACTAACAATTTGTTTAATATCATAGTGTTCAAATTCAAGCTGAAATGGGGTTCACTAACACTTGTCTGTGTTTATGAAAGTCCACCTTTATTAAGCAACTGCAAGGCATTTGGAAATGTCAACAAACAGATGAGCGCAACATACACGGGTTAACATGCGGGTAAATAAACAATTTCAAATCAGGCAAACCCGACCCGAATCCATCGGGTCCCGTCGGGCTCGGGTCAGGTATCCATCCTCTAATCTCGAGTTGATCTAATGTGTGCTGGTAACTATCTGTATCTGTGGCCTCTGTATGTTTCTCGGCCTTATTCTTACTATTAAGGATGGCAGTAGCCTACATTATTTTATTTTTTTGTTGTTTTGCTCAACAGTTGTTGGTTCCTCAACTCCATCAGACGTTCATAATGACAACAGTCAGAAAAACTTTTGGCGTACTGCCACAAAGGCGTTTTGGCCTTTGTGGCAGTAGCCAGTTTTGGTTGTTTTTTACATTTTGCTGCCAATTATTTAAATGTTTTCTTATTAAGAGGCTACAATTTCCGAAGTAGGCCTAAGCGTAACTTGAGCCCATCCCTTAAGATGATCTAATTTGTGTTGGTCAGCCTGACCCCTCTTTCTTTTGAATATTTAAATTATTTTATTATTATTCATTATTATTATTTATGTTTCTCTGCCTTATTTGGGAAAGATGGCCTACAGTAGCCTCATTTTATATATACAATGAATAAGAACAGTTGGTGGTTCTTCAAGACCTTGACTGTATTGTTACTGTGTTTTTTCAATAAATTCATAGTTGGTTTCATTCATAGTTGGTTGTGCGTGGTGCACAATCTACTAGATTATAGATAAAAGATGTGGAAGATTCCCATAACCCTGCCATTCTGTGATCGGCAATCGGCAGATCGTTATTTTTGCGATCCGTAATCAGTGATCGGTCCCAAAAAAGTTGATCGGAGCAACTCTAATTTAAAATATATAAAATATACATATATAACAATGAATCATCCTAGGCTAAATGGGGAATTACACACAATACTAAAAGTATGATACAACTATTATGTAAATAATTTTACGAATAATGTATTCTATTACTGTATTGTAAAAGTGTATTATATAAAAAAGAACAGTCCAGGTTGTCCAATATTGAGAACTTTATTTATGTTTCAGAGTAGTAGACATGGTTTAGCTTGCAAAGGAGCTGGTAGGCTAAAGTTTATAATGTTTACAGATAGGAAGGGAGAACATGTGTAGTATACAGTCTAATAGCCCATTAACTTTGATATAGCCTTGCACGAGTTTGTATCATCCTGATCCATTTAATATAACAGCCTTTAATTTTACCTGAGATTCAGGTAAAATTTCAGTGTCGATATGCCTGATTGTAAACACATTACAGAGATATAAAGATATAAGAGTATCATAACCAGGCACGTAGAATAAGGGGGGGACGGTGGGGACGCGTAACTACCAGTTTTCGTCATGAGTCATTTTGTACCCACCACAATTTAATTTTTAGAATTAGAAATAAAATAGTCTCGAGTAGCGCAGGAATTCCACCTGTTCCAAGCCCACGCTCTGTTTGGCAGTGAGTCTCGCGAGAAAAAATAGGTTTGAACTTGGGGCTTAGCCCCCCCAAAACTGGGAACCTAGATTCGCCCCTGCTGATAATACAAGAAAACACAAAAGCATTAACCTAATTTACACAAAATAGAACAACATTTAATTTGATTTGTGTCCGGTGACGAGAAAGACGGAGAGAGAGAGAGCACTTTGGTAGAGAGACATAGAGTAACTAACAGAGAGCGAGCGCCGGTCTCTTCAGCAGGTAGACACGGCCATGAACTGCACCTATCTGAATCACATTATCCAATGAAAAGTATTAGAGCTCTGTGCGTGAGCATAGTCAAAGCATTGCGTCTGTGTGTGTGTGTCATCATCACATTTTTGTATACATTTTTATTAATTAACATGACCTGCGCGAAAGGGGGAAAAAAATGAATGCGCGTCATTGTACCCAGCACTTCTGAAAATGCACTTCCGAATGCGTCTCTGTCCCCAGCACATTTCAAACCAAACCTACGCCCATGATCATAACCATAAGCTATTGAAGATGGTCAGTTACCACTGCACAGTATTTTCAGTGGGCGTACAAAGAAGTGTAATCTGGTGCTCTCTCTCACGTGTTCTCCTACTTGAATGTAATCAGATATTCAGGACAAGCGTGACTGTCGTGGAAAATGACAAACATATGAATGTTGTTCAAATCATTGACAACACTGTCATACTGGACAGAGGACGAGGCCTTGGTTGGAGGTACGACCATGCCCTGAGTTCCTGTGGTATAATCTCCTGTCAGAACACGACACAGATACACAAACTTCTGCCCCTGAGCATCCGGCTTAGAATATTTGTCATCTGCAGAATATAGTGCGTTGACAGCAAAATATGTGCCGTTGCCAAAGTAAGCAGCTGAAAAACAGAGAAATAGAGAGAAAGAGATGAGTTGTTAAGATGAACTGTGCTGGATGTGAATTGAAAGGTAACCAGAACACTCAGTTTAAGGTAGTCCCTGATTGCTGTTAAAATAAAACAAAAAATCCTCTGAAACACTTCAAGTAGACACCTTTTGAAAGGCAGGGGCGGAGCGATATGCTGTTCAGGCTTTCCCTAGTCACTTCTTGAGCTGTGTACGTAACGTAACAGTCCCCGGACACTTGGGACTATCTTTAAGATAAGAACACTAAGGATCAAGGTAAGGTGTTTCATCATTTAGCAAAAGCTGCCAGTATTAACAGCAAATATGACATATGAGCAATTTGATCTTATCCTCCATTTTCTACTGCTATGTAACCTACCCACTTACATCACTTTTCATCTAAAATAAGTTTGATCATCCTTCATCAGGGGCTAGTCAGCAGAGCTTTGTATACAGCATGTTGCCATAACTACTGTCTCAGAAACAATCTTGGGTGGTGCCCCAATGTGTTCCAAATATTAGAAGTATTGTCTCACCGTTCTTTCCGGCGTAACTCCTGTTGAAACCATATTGGTTGATTGCTTGGAGAGAGGTGTGGCAGGCTCCATGGAAGAGGCGCTTCTCATTATCCTGGTGACAGTTTCTTGCATCCATGTCAGCCTTTTTAATCTGAAGGCTCCTCCACAAAACGTCATTCTGAATCCTTTCAATCTGGTCATTGAAAACAGAGCATAATAAACAAATATATTGCTGTATTGTCTATAACAGCCTCATTTATTATTCTCACTGTGAAAATAAGTACATTTAAGTAAGGTAGTTGATGATAACTGGGAAAAGTAGCACCTAAAAGTAATACCTAAAAATAAGTGTTCAGCTACCTTGATGACATTTCGTTGACATGTGGCCTTGAAGAGTTGTAGAACTTCATTGAATTCTAAAGTTCCAGGCAGGAGGCAGACAGTGAGAAATGGCGTGCCACTTGGCATTGGTTCCCAGTGTTTTGGCAGGCTTTCAGCATGTTCTGTTATTTTATAATAAAGTAAAAAAATCAATATCAGTATTGTTACTCATCTCAATGTTCTAGTCTCCATTTTACCACCATTAATTATTCACTGATCATTGCATAGCTTGAACAAATGTACCTTTCAGCAGGTCATAGCGTCTGATTTCCACACTGTTGCCTTGGTTATCAGTGGCAGGTCCATTTGGTATACTGATCTTGTATACTCGACCCTGGATGTCAACATCTATGTAAGGCTGGTTGTTATGGTGAGCTTGCTCAAGCAGGAAGTTGGAGTTGTCGTCAAATCTCTCGAATTGAGTCCCCGGAAGCTGGTACTGCCAGTGAGTTGTTTCTAGAATCTTATTGATCTCCTCCTCCTCTCTGACTTCCTTTAAAATGTCCTGTATTTCAGTGTGGGCTTTAAGCACATTTTTGGTGAACCCCTCAATGAGAAGACAGTCATCTTTGGGTACGATCTGCACACTAACGCTCATGTTATGCCCAATACTGCAAATGCGCTTGCAATCTGCGTCGGACAAATTGAGAATTGCTTTGTCTTTAATGGAGGATTTAATATGCTGTTTGGATATCAGGTTATTGATCCATATTATTGCCTTGTTGACGTCAGCCTTTGAACTGCCACATATGTGGAAGTGGGCCAGCTCGATTTTGCGATCATCCAGGGCATCATTGTCTTTTTCTGGCTTGGAATCTCTTCTGCTACCAAACAAAAATTCTGAGAGAAAAAATGATGATTTTCATTATTAAAAGGCAAAAATAAATAAATAAATAAAATTAAATGAAAACACAACAGTACAATTCTGTAGTTTGACAACTCTGGATGCACCAATCTCACAGTCACTTCCTTGCATATGCAAATTTACTTTGCAAGAAAACTTGCAAACGTATGGAAAGTTAGATCCACTCATTTTATTAACAGCTTTCTCTGACAACACAAATCCACCTCGGTAACCCATACCTGTCTAATCATCATTTACTTATAACCAGGAGTCAGCAACCCTTTTATGTCCTGTGCAAATAATAAATGATAATAATGGTTTTCCAATGTGTATTTTAAATGCATGCTTTTTCATTTTACTATAGGCTATACTCAGATATACAAAATTAAATGCTTCTCTTTCTTTCAATATAGTGGGAGTGTATTTAATGTATAAATTATAAATAAATAAACAATTTAATGGGACAACGTTGGCCAGGTTCAGCATGGGCGTGGAGGTCTAGGGCTATGTGCAGGAAATCCTGTGTGGAGGCTACGGCAGTAGAACAAACAAGGTTGTCAAAGAAATACATTGACAGGAGGAGATGGTAAGATGTACAAAGGTAGTGTCACAGGCAAAGCAAGGCCAGTGCGTGAATTGGGAAAGTGTAGAGAAGAGAAGGTTGAAGTGGAGGGACATGTGGAGCATGGAGGCAAGCAGAATTAGATTTTTGATAGGGGCTACTTATGATGTGCTGCTGTCAGTGGTTGGGTGAGGATGCTGCCTTCCCATTGTGTTGCAGTGCAGGTAGGCTTATATACTGTCAGGGTGTCAAGTTAGTCTCTTCCGAAGGCGATACACTTGCCGTCACAATCAAGTGTTGAAATGTTTGGCAGCTGCAGTTGAGGAAAAAATGCTAGAAGTAAACCTCTTGTAGCAATCAAGGTAAGTATGTATGTTTATGTAAGGCTGTAGCATTTGTATGTGAGGGAGAAGCTAGATCAAGGAAGCACACACCCAGTCTCTGCCCACTCCCAGAATTCTGGGAGTGGGCCCAGGCTCCATGAAAAATCCTGTCACGTCCCCAAAAGTGTTGAAATGGGCGACTGCACCAACTTAATTTCTTTGATTCAAACATCACACTCACAAAATACATATCACAATATTTTCTACTCTGTAAATGACCATGCACACCACACACATGCCATAGGGTGCTGACCCCTGCTTGAGAGCAGATTTATAATCCAGTTGCTTACCTTTACATTTTCCCAAGAACCCACTACCACCTGCTTTCTTCTCCATTCTACTGTGGAAGTCCTTCACCATGGCTGGTTGGAATATGACGATGCGGACCACCTTCAGGCAACTCTGAGCACTCTGTGCCACCATGTCAGCCACTGCATTTAACATGGCATCGGCCACCTGGCCTGCCTGGGCTTTTCCCTGACCTTAAAGATGAGACACCATATTTGTTGTTTTGCTTCCAGAAATAACCCAAGCAAACACATTGTGTCAGACCTAACATCCTTCACAATAGATTTGTATATAACCTACAACTGGATTTGAAGCATCAGATGACACATTACATCTCACCTGTACCCATAGCAGGAAAAGAGATGGAAGTGTAACGGTGTTGTTCAGCCAATAGAAGAGCAGCTTTCACAGCGTTTTGGATATCCTGGGGGTTCTTGCGTCCAGTCAAGTGGATAATCTTTTGACACTTGAGGTTCCCTGGGTTGGTCATTATCATTTCTGTGTTGGGCTGTCCACCTATTAATATAGTATAATTCAAATAGTTAACATTCCATGTAAAGAAGAAAAGTCATCTACAGTGTGTTTTGACTGACAATCTCAACAAAATTTTACATGTACTCTGATGATGGTTCTATTAATTTCACCACATTGAATCAGTTAAAATGCTTATCAAACTAAAATGCAAGCACGTGTGTATAAATGAGACTTTTGGAAAGGGAGATACATAGACCAAGATAGAGTGTGGGTTGTCCCCCCTATAGAGCTACACTTACATAATAATCATTTCCGGAAGTGACTTCAATCATTGCCTCACTGCACATGTCATAATGACTTGAATGATAGCAATGCTGTACTTCTATGTGTACACAAGTCCACCATATCAATGTTTTATCTCGTGCCTTTACATGTTGGCATGCATTGGAAATAATACAGGTAGACAGTTGGATGTCGGTAGATCAAATCGGTGGTTGAATTATGGTATTGTGTTTTGTTGTCATGTTTGTATGACTACATATTATGAGCCACTGGCCTCATTATTCCTGAGCGTCCAAGGCTACAGCCACTAATGAGATCTGCTGAACACTACTACTATATGGCAGCTCCCAAAGCCGTATCCTTGGTTTGTCCAACCCAGGTAATGAACTGCCCTGGCTAGATAGCTTTCTCCAATCGTGCAAAAAAAAACAGACCCACAAGTTTCTGTGTTTACGCTCCACTGCCTAAGTGCACTTAGAGACTGAGTTGTGCAGATAGAATTCTGTGCTACGATAGCAGCTTCATAATAGGCCGTGTGATAATACTGAATTCTGAATCCAAAGCAACATTTCAAAAAGTCACAAGGGTAAGTGTAAGGTGTGTTTATTTTTTAACTGATTTGAAAGCAGCATAAGCATTCACTTCTCACCCTCCTACACTGAACCACCCTGCTACACTTACCCTTACGATTGAAATTTTGCTTTGCATTAAGAATTCAGAATGATCACACTGCCTGTAATGCACCACTAGCCACTATCTTCTCACAGAAATCTAACTGCTTGCTTCAGTTTCTAAGTCTGTGAGCATGTACAGTAGCGAGTAAACACAGAATCAAAACTTGCAGATTTGTTTGTTTGTGGGCAAAATTAGGAGAAAGCTACATGGGCAGTTTGTATGCGCTTACCTGGGTTGGACAAAACAAAGATAGAGCCATGGGTGCTGCTCAACACCTGTTTGGGATATAATTGTCACTGGTCAACTGCCCAACTGTATATTTAAAGGCTTGGCCTGTATATTTGAATGGTCCTTACTAGAGGGCTGCATTGGGATTGGGTCCCGCTGGGTCCCGCGGGACCCAACTCAAATCTCGCGTGAGCGGGCAGTTTGAACTTTGCTGCGGGTGGGAGCGGGCGGGTAAAAAAACATTGCAGGATCGGGACGTAGCCTAGCGACAGGATGTCAATAAATGATGTGGAAAGGAAGCTCAAAGAAGGTCTTTACAGCACAAAGACAAAGCAAGGCGAGTCTGACATTTGGAGAAGTTTCTCAATTGTCTCTGATGGAGATGGAAACGTACTGGACTTTGTCAGTTGTAACAAATGTCCAAAAATACTAGTCTACAACGGACACAAATCTGCCACCTCTGGGTTGAGGCGACACACCTGCTCTGTTCTCCCCGGTCAAAGCAAGCTGCTTTTCAAGAATAAACAACTTCTCCATACACACATTAAACAAGAAACTCCTGAGAAATGTGTGGAAGTGTGCTGTCTAGACATATGACTTTGTCGCCGGGAAAGGCTTTGTTGACATAGTGCAACACTTTGTTGATGTCGCCGCTAAATATGACAAATTTGATGTAAAAGATGTTTTACCTCATCCAACCACTGTATCCAGACATGTGGAGGGGCGAGCACAAGCGCTGCAGGCGTCAGTGGCAGCAGAGATAAAGCCGATAAAGCCGATAAAGCTGATTGTGTTCTCATTAATGTTTCTCATTCAATCACTGCGTGATTATATAAAGTTAGAAAAACAAATAAAATACAGAGGAGGAGAATAGAATACGAAACAGACAATATTTAATTAAAAAACTAAATGAAAACAATGAAGTAGGAGTGCTATTCCTGACCAGTGCTTCAAAAGACGTGCATGTCTTTTGACGCACTGGTCAGGCCTATTAATAGCCTATAAAATGATGTGTTTTCTCCTGCGGGACGGGAGAAGACACAAAATCAATGCATTTTTATTACTGTGCGGGCATAAATTCTCAAAGTTTTGTGGGTGCGGGCGGGAGTGGACATACACTTTGTGGGAGCGGGTGGGAGTGGACATACACGTTGCGGGTGCGGGCGATAATGGTCAGAAATTAAGCGGGAGGGGGATGAAGAAAACAGTCCCGTGCAGGGTTCTAGTCCTTACCTAGAATTTGGCATTCATCCTCTACAGTTGGACCTGCTGCGTCCAGAATCGCCTTGGACACTCCTGGGTAATGAGAAAGACACAAGTATGTCCTTAAAACGGTATTTTGGATCTGAGAAATAGTTATTGCAATAAAATAGAGCATATGATTTAATCCAAGCATGTCTCATAACACCAGATATTATTTACCTAACTTGAGGTTGAATGAATCATTGGAAGAGTTGACGATGACATCAGTGGTCTCCTTGGTGATGTCCCCTGACACAACCTGTAAGCTCACATGTCCAATTTTCATCTTATGCGTCCCAAAAGCTGAGGTGACTTTGGAGGGGAGGCCTTGTGACACAAAACAATCACTATGAACGAGACCATCTCGAGCAGGTTAAAATACAAATGCAGGGGACACGAAAAGTGAAAAATCATCATCCGATGTGAATTGAATCTTCTCCATCTAGGAAGCTATAATACAGATGAATATATTCCTTGCATAAGTCAACCAGTATGTCAGGGTGGTATTATGAGGACAATACAAAGTGGCATTACTTGACTGGGTAGGAGCTGGAACATTTGGTGTTGTTGAGAGCCATTTCTTTAATTCATTATTGAAAACCTGCAGATTAACACAAACATATCTGCCATCAACGATTCATGACAATCCAAAAGCTTATCAACTAAAATGTATTGCGCAACATAGGCTTACTACTATTTTGAAATTCATGATTCACTCATACAACTGTGCACATGTCAATATTTCTGTACCTGGATTGTCTCATGGTCTTTTGGATACAGAACAATGAGTACCGTCTTCAAGCTCATATGCTGTTTCTTAAACTTCAAGACTTCCCCTATCATTGCAGATGCTGCAAGATCTTTGGGGAAGCCCAGGTTTCCAGTGCCAATGGCAGGGAAGCTTATGGAGGTAAGACCATGGTTCTCTGCCTTGTTCAAGCAGTCTTTAACAATCTCTCCCATTATCTGTGGAATATACCAGATGCCTTTTCAATAAACAATCGCTAGTCCAAAAAGAATCATGTTCACACTAGGAAATCTGTAAATACATTAGTATTTACATCAGTATTCAGTGTTAAATCTGTTACCTTGTGAGCCTTGCGCTGATTGTCCCAAGAAGGGACTACTGCATGAAAAACCATCTTGCTTTTCAGTTTGCAACCTTCCGTGATGATAACATCACCAAAGTCTCCTGTTTTGTTGTGTTCACTGACCAACATCTGAAGTTTTGGTCCAGCTGCAACAAGGATGGCTTTGGAAACAGCTCCCTTTGCAAGATCAAGATCTTCTCCCACAACATTCACAAGCCCCTGGGTCTGAAAATATGAATACAGAATGTTATCTATTCTATGTAAAATAATAAAGGTTTTATATGAATGAGCTTTTGGCCTCATATAGAAAAGAAACAATTACCGTGGCATCTTCAATATTCCCTTCCACTAATTGTAGACTCAATGCTACATTGGTCTTCTGTGGTGTGAAACTTTTATTTTTCTGTCTTGTCTTCTGTTCATTAGGAACACTCCTTTGAATAAATTCCTTGCTTTCCATTGAAGAAATTCCTTGCTTTCCAAATATGTCTCGCGCAGCTGTCTCCAAAGCATGAACAGCGTGGTTGTCAGTGCTCACTAAATGGATCTCCTTCAGGGTGTTTTCACCAAACTGGTCTTCACAATGTTCCTTAATTACTTTGATGATGGTGTCAGCACACAGGTTGAGTGGGAACCCCATGTTGGCGCTAATGGCAGATATGGCCAGAGAGAGACAGCCATTCATTTCAGCAAGTTCAAGACATCCTTTAACAGCTTTTCTCAGCTGCCCCACCGTCCTCAGGTGATTAGCTGGATCATACTGGGGCCCCACCACGTGGATAACTTTTTTGCAGCCAAGCCGGCCCCCTGCACCAGTAATTACACTGTCTCCTGTGTTCAGCTGCCCTCTCTGGATTTTGATTGTCTCACATTCCTTCTGCAAGCAAGTGCCAGCAGCAGCCATAAATGCTCCTCCGATACCTCCATCAGGTTTCAGATTCCTATTAGAATTGATTACCACTGCATCTACTGAGTAGCTACATAAATCAGCCTTACAAACAACTATATCAATGCCATCAGATGTTTGAAGATGGCATATGGGCTTTGCAGATTGCAGATCATTTTGTTCACTAGTGGACTCATCGACCAATTCAACTAAGCAACCGGTTTCATTCTTTAATGTCGAAACATACATGGCTTTTTGTTCTTCAAAGAACTCTTTTGCCCCAGGCACAGAGAGTTTAAATTCCTGAAAGCAAACTTCAGAGATCTTGGAATCTAATAAGCTTTTGCAATTCATGACATCTTCTCTCGGACCTTTGAAGTTAACAGCCTCCTTCCCAAAATAAATATCCACTTTGTCCTTCACTTTTCCTGGCCAGATATTGTCTAGACTTTCAATATATCTGACAATAGCATCAGGCTTGACCATATGAGTTTCATTAACTTGGGAATACTTGTGAAGATGCTGTTCAATTGTTTTAAAAGCTGGTATGACACTATTATTGTAGCCAGCAACTGTTACTCTTTCATCCTGACCTTGATCACTAGATGTTGTAATAACAATCTTCTTCGAGGTGGCATTGGCGCTTTCTTCCAAAGATTTGACTAGGTTTTGCCACTGCGGATTCATTAAGATGTTACAGTCATCAACATCAATGTACTGAGAGGTCAGCACTTGCTTCAGTTTTTCTTCAGCGTTTTCCAGAATGATGTCTGAAACAGCCAGGATGTGCAGCCCTGTAGATAATATCTCAATTGCTGCATGAATTCCATGAGATGTGAAGACATTTTTTGTCAGCTGCACCGCATCCTCATCCTTCAAAAACTGGAAAAGAGTGTTGTCCAACTTGAGTTTCCGCTGTTGTACTGCAAGCACTTGGTTTACAATGAGATTAGCTGCTCCATTAACCTCAAATGGAAATCCATTTAAGATCATTTTATCATGAAATGAGATTTCCAGTTCTGGGTAATTTGTTTTCAATTGGTCAGCAAGGCCACCTTGACAGAGGAATTGATACATGACTTTGGATATCTCGACTTTCTGTGTAATGCTTGTATTGTCCCTGAGCACCCTTTTGTCAACCCTGCTCAAGAGTTCATTTAAGGTGGCCTCCAGTCTGGTCACATCATCCACAAAGCCAATCACTGACAAGACGCCTTCGGCTTTATCAGGGATGACTTCCACAGCTGTGTTTATAACAATCTCTCTGATCTGAGCCTCAGACTCCTCCCATGCTGATAGTGGAGGCTGAAGCCTCAGAGTTTTGAATCTGGACAAGACTTGTGCGAAGGCCTGCTGCACTGAATGTTTCCACTGTTTGATGTCTTTGGATTTAACATCATTCTGCTCAAGCAATGTTGGAAGAGGGCTGAAACTCACAGATGAGGGTAGGAGGTCAACCTTGCAGAAGAGTGCAGACAAGTGGCTGCAAACCATCTTTGCTTCTTCCTGCTTAATTTGGAGGTACTTCAAGGTAGTGGGATGTATGCTCTCAGAGAAGGGAGCAGGTAGTTTTAGTGCAGGCCGGTCTTTGCCATAAATTGCCGTTCCCAAAGAGTCGTAGAACGGGAAAAGTTTGACCAATTTCTTCCCGATGAAATGTTCCTTCTTGATTATCTCTTGAACAGCTAGTGAGGAAAAGACATTATTTTAACTTAACATACACTTGATGTTTGGTAATAAAGATTACAGAATTTTTGTCTGCCATTAAATATATATAGGTATGCATATATGTGTATTAGGGATGTAATTGTATCAGAATACTGAAACACTGAACCACTGAACGTGATTTACACGTTCTGGACACCAATTTCGATACCACGGTTGGTTTTTGCACTTGGACGATGTTTACAATCAATAATGTCAACAAAAATAAACCATATCCCACCTCAAATTTGGTTAAAAACATTGAACCATTGCGGGTTTGCACACCAAACCGTCATGGTGTCAATGCACTATTGTTTGACAGGTACTGTTATGCCCCTAGTCCATGTATTTATGGATATGTTTTTTATGCATTATTTTTATGCCATAACCCATAGACGTCAATTTAACTACCATTACCAACCTATTAGTAATGAAATAAGTACCTGTAGCCATTGTAAAAGAGATGACAGCAGACTGTTCCCCTTCATCATGGTCGACTTGTTCAACCTCCCAGCCTTCATTCTCAAAATACAGCATGAGCACATCTGTGTCGATGTTTGGCACATCATCAACTTCAACTTTGGCTGTGACTTCCAGAGGTCTGACAGTTAAGTTCTTGCTCAGGAACACCCTGTTTGTCTGGCAGCTTGTAATGAACTCATTATTTTCTGTTGGAGGAAGATAGAAAAGAGAAAGCAGACCTACACATTAGCTGATACTTAACGCAAGCAATTATCAAATACTGTAGTCATAGTCATTTCTATTATTTAGGTTGTGTATTTTGTGGATCATAAAGAGTAAAGACAACCTTTTGCACTAGAGAAAGTAACCACAGCTGAGCATATGTCAGTGAGGATGTCCAAACTGAATTCAACTTGGGTGCTCATCTGTGACTTGATGTTCTTGCAGATGTTCTGCACCAACATCTGTATAAAATCATTGCTCGTGTGCTGGGAAATGTTCTCTAAAACAGCTGAGGTGGAACACAAAGCTGGCTCTTCTGTTTGCTCCTCCCTGCTAGCCGCCTCAACCTGGATTTCCTCCTCAGCAGCAGGTCCATCAGGGTGGCTTTGTGTGTTGTTGGACGTGGTTGTCACCTTCTAGAGTATGGTTAGCATAATAAGACAATCAATAAATGAAGAAAAGAAAGAAAAGAAAACATGTTAACTGTCCTATAGTAATGGTGCTATATATCATGTTTTTACTTGGAACTGCTAATGCTCTAAATAATTTGTCTTTAGGCAACATTAGCTTCAAAATATACTTTTATTCAGATGGGATTTCATGAGCTGGGAGAAAACAACAGTTCAAAACTTGAATTGAGAATTGAATGACATAACAATCAACATTATATTGTTATTGTATTATATTAGAATATTATGCAACAATACTATGCACCTTAAATGCGAGGGTGATTTGCCCAATAGGAACACTACATATTTTCTCATACAATATATATATATATATATATATATATATATATATATATATATATATATATATATATATATATATGTATATATATATATATATGTGTGTGTATGATGTACACTATATTAATACATTACAAATGGTATTTATATAAATATAAAATCATTTTAAAAATAAAAGCCCTTCTACTCAAAATTGGAATGGACTATGAGCAATAATAAAATAACAGTAGTAAAGTAAAGTAACAATGACAACAATGTTTAACAGTTTTTTCTCTGGGCTAAAACAAAAATCAGGTTATTTACATATTTATTTACTGGGACCTTGTGGTCTTCATTTGTCATTCCCATGTTTTTTAGACATGGGAACAAAGTTTTTATCTGCATTTGACCCATCCTATTGTACATATGAGCAGTGGGCTGCTATGATCAGCACCCAGGGAGCAAGTTGGGGTTCAGTGTCTTGCTCAATGACACTTCACATGCAGACAGTTTTTGGAAGTGGGGATCAAACCGCCAACCCCATGGTTAGTGGACAACCCGCTCTGTCCACCCATTGTGGAGCTATTGCCGCCCTTCAATATTTATATACATTATATAATTAAAACCATCCATCCATTGTCGTAACCGCGCTTATCCTCTACGAGGGTCGCGGGGGGGCTGGTTGTTTGTCTATGTATGTTAGCCCTGTGATAGGCTGGCGACCTGTCCAGGGTGTACCCCGCCTCGCGCCCGTTGCAGCTGGGATTGGCTCCAGCCCCCCCGCGACCCTCGTAGAGGATAAGCGGTTACGATAATGGATGGATGGATGGATTTACTTAGAAGAGGATACCACCCAGTGGTCATTCAACGGAACTTTTTTTAGTCACTAATACTAAAAATCTAAAATCGAGGTAACTTCAACAGTCTATAGGGAATGTGGAACTACTCAAATTGTACTTTTTAATTAGATAGCATGCATATAATCCATGAGTCCAGATCTAGGCCTACGACTTTAGTCAACGCCTGTCATCCAAATGTTTGTGTGAATCGTCTTTTGTGTGTTTTGCCGCTGCAGATGGCGATTTATGATAGTTTATAGTTTACTTTTTGTAGTAGAACTTTCGAGTTGTTTCGTGTTGTCAACTAGAGTTCCGGACTGGTCATAAAAATAACCAGAGTTCATTTTAGGTTTCGTTTACGTCTCAGGCCCTCCCTTCCCATTACGATAGGCTACATCTATATTCACCTTGCCACACGGATCACTTTGAGGCATACAGCTTTGTTCACTCACACGATAATAAACGTGTTACAAAGACAACAGATAACCAATAAAAAGGCAGCAGTCTGTGGTGGTCGTCTACTTACAGCCCCCCCAGTGCATCCGGCAGGCAAGCGCACGGTGACTTTTAACAGCACTTCTTCCAAGACGATCTCATGACTTCCTTGAGCCAAAACCCTTGCCCTGTCTGGACGAGAACACAACCCCCAGTTTAGCGACACGTGTGGCTACAAAGTAAATCATTCATTATTAAAAAAAAAAAAAAAAAAAAAGAATAATAGTGAATGAAATACTTACCATCCTCTCTTCTGAATCGTAACGTCGCTGTCCTGCTTCTGTCTTCATACTGAATTTGACATTCACCACCGTTGGAGCGTCTTTTACTTTGAAAATATTTAACTAGTTTGTTTTTAAGTTTGGGTATCTGGTTTGGTTCGAGCTCTGCGACCAGCGCATACGAATATGCGTCGTCCATCGTTGAGCACCAACTAATGGAGACTCCGGAGAGGTTTCAGTTAAGTTTCTCTCTGAAGAGAAACTAAACGGAGTCCAGCCCCTTCCGTTTACTTTCGCTTTCAACGCGCTTCAAACGAAGTTTGCAGGTGAGTACCACGTCGAGCTCTCCGAAATAACATGCAATCGATTAGAAAATAGCGTCATTTAAGCGATAGCCCACATATGTATTTGACGTTAGCGTAAAGCGTTCGTGTTTGACTCAGTGATTGGTGTTCCGACGCCTTGTGTTTACTCGCTGAGTCAGTGCGCCAACAAGGCCCATAGTTTGGCTGAGTTCCCTTTATCTCATCATGGCCGTCGCCTGTCGAGGTCGGAATATGAAACTTAGGAGCTAGTGATGTCATTTATAGACAGGGCTAACCTTGACATTAATGTTAATCACGATTGTGTGTATCGAACATGTTACCTGAGTGAGGATGAATATGCGTTTTAACTGACTTATACAGTCGGGGGAACGGCTCTAGGATGATTTGGTGTGGTGTAGAGTCCTTTAGAGTCCTTTAGAGAGGACTCTACTGTAAAGGACTCTAGTGTGGTGTTAAGAACCAACCACGCCCACCATTTGGCAAACCTATCAAATTGCATCATTTTATTTAGACACCAAGTTGCATTGTTTATTTGTTTTAATCGTTTTATGTCTAAAACTACAATCAGAGTCATCTGTTCATGTGAGGTATTTTTAGACCTGTTAGGTTGTACGTTTGCAACTGGTACATTTGGGTTTAATTTAACTAAATTGGTTTTCAGCTGTAGTTAGGATAGGGTAGGGAGATATTTGAAACAATACCCATTACTAACACAAATGTTTTATTGTTCTTTTTTTCTAGCCTGCAACTCATTGCAGCAAGTTGTTTAATATGGCCAAACAATTGAAAATCTGTCTTGATGGGAACGCGGTTAACATTGTGGGGCAATATGGTCCTGTTATTAAAGATGTCCTAAAAAGCAAATATGAATGCAATATAGCTGTCACTGGTATGGACTCTGTTACGGGCCAAGACTTTGGACAGTCCAGAAATCCACCAATCACTCAAGATGAAAGGTTTTCAATCCAGCTGCAAACAATAAAGGTGTCTGTGTGGAAGGCTGACCTCACCAGCTTCCGGGCGGATGCTGTCGTCAACGCTGCCAATGAGAAGCTGGATCATTGTGGTGGTCTAGCACTGGCACTCACAACTGCTGGCGGCCCTGACATACAGCATGACAGTAACAATTACATAAAGAAAAACGGCACTGTGGAAACAGGACAGGTGGTTGTCAGTAATCCAGGGAAACTCCAATGCAAACAAATAATTCATGCTGTTGGCCCACATGTAAGATCTAATCCTACTTGGAATGAGATTCAACAGGCTACACCACTGTTGAAAAAGGTAGTGACCAACATCCTTGCTAAGGCTTCAGAACACAAGTGCAGGTCTGTGGCCATTCCTGCTTTGAGTTCCGGACTGTTTAACTTCCCCGTGGCTAAATGTGCCAACATCATAGTGGAGACGCTGAATGATTACGACAAACTGGGAGACAAAAGTGGTTTTCTTCGCGAGATCCACCTGGTGAATATTGATGAGCCTACCGTTCAGGAAATGGACACAGCGTGCCGTCAAAAATGGATGGGCACGGCCACAGCAATTGGCCAAGCAGTCCGGAGCAAAAGCAATACAAGCGGAACCAAAACGCTCCACAGCACGTTGACTGTTCAAACCGGGAACGTCTGTCTGACTCTCATGCAGGGTTTGATTGAGGATCAAAAGGTGGGTGCTTTTAGCTCAGCTAAGAAGAAAATACCTGTGTGCTCGAAAGCATAATACTTAACCAAACACAAATTCAATCAATGTCTTTATATATTTTACAAAGTCTTAGGATTTTCTCTCTTTAATAAAAAGTGTGATAAGTTAATTTCCTTCAACACTAATATTAAAGGAATACTGATGTAATACCTCATTATCCACTAAGGTCTGTGGGCGGGACACTTAAGATCATTTTCAAAATGCATCACTCTCACTATGCTTTATTGTCGTCCCCTCTCAGACTGATGTCATTGTGAACACAACAGGAGATAATCTCTGTTTATCAACTGGAGCAGTATCCAAGGCCATCCTAACCAAGGCTGGCAGAAAAATGCAAGCCGAAATGGACCAAAAGTATAAAAAAAAAAAACGACAAGGCCGTCCCCTCGTGTTAGAGACAGAGCCCCATGGTCTTGGTTGTCGACGTGTGTATCACACTGTGTGTCCTGAAAAAGGTGTGAGTGGGGCGAGAGAGGTAACACTACAACTCATTTTAACAGCAATATCTTTGTATTTCAACAATTTGTGTGACTGACATATCTCTTTTCGAGCGAAGAACAATGTATCTTAAAGACTCACACCAAGTGTGATAACACATTTAAATCTATCCTGAGAGCGGTGATGCTTGGCAAAACTACGCATTGTGTGTATTTTTGTACATGACTTTCCCAGGTGTATGTGTGCATGGTTAAATGTGTTTATGTGTGTGTGTGCGAGTGCCTAATTGCGTAAATGGCATGCATGCGCCCATGTATGTACATTTGTGTATGCGTGTATGTGTATGATTGTGTGCATATATGTAATGGAGTACATGTCCATGTGAGCGTGTGTTTGTGTGAACATATAATACCAATAAAAGCCATTTGTCTACTCATTCTGATTCCCAGACCCTTCGCAAGGCAATAGAAGAATGCTTCAACTTGGCTGCATGTCATCAATTAAAGTCAATTGCCTTTCCGGCCATCGGCACTGGGCAGCTGGGCTTCCCGAGAGCAGAGGTGGCCGCTGTGATGACAGCTGCAGTGAAAGAAATTGCCGGGCATATGCCAACAAAGATGGCTGTCTACTTTGTCATATTTCCTTCTGAAGTGGATACATTCAGGGTAACCATTGAGTCATGTCACAAGCCTAAGAGTTTAGTCCTTTCAGGGACACGCTATGGTAATATAGTCCATTTATCCCGCTCACGTTGATCGTGTCCAATCTTATGTGTTCAATTACAATTAGTATGTGTCACTGTTGTCAAAAGACAGCTGGGTTTATTCATTTTTTTTATGTATGTTTATATATTTTAAGTATGCTGTAAATATCTCTCCCCTACAGGCCTTTGAAGGTGAAATAAGAAAGCTGCAGGCTGGTGTTCACGACTATGATACTGGGGCTTCACTGGGTAAGAGGAAAACCACGTTCAAATCCTTCAGATTGGGAGGAATGTTGGTTCTCTGAGCTGTACTATTTTTTTTTTTTATATCCCCCCCCCCCCCCCCCCCCCCCCCCTTATAAGGATTTGACACTCAGTATACGTCTGCGGCACCGGAGCTCAGGCTGAGCAGTCCCCATGACGTATCAAACGCGGAGGCCCGGAGGTGGCTGGAGAACCTCTTTAGTTGCACCGACACCGCCACAGTCGACAATAACTTCATCCAGTACCTCAGTGTGGAGGAGCTGAAGGAGCTCCATCAGCTGAGGAGCAACGCTGAAACGGCCACTTCCATTGAGGAGTTCTTTGAGAGGGGCTGTGCCAAAATAAAAATCCAGGCGGAGTCCCCTAAAGATGTCGTTGTCTGTGTGTTGAGGACAGAGGCCATCCTCTGTGCTGTCCAGAAGGAGTTTGCGGAAAAGGTCATGTCTCACATGCCCAAGCTGTCAGCAAAAAGGAGTCTGCATGATGAAATGATGCCGCTTGACTGCAAGGACAGAGAGGATCAGTTCAAGAGAGAGGGGCTAAACATTGAGGAGGTAAGAGATACAAAGACAATCCACACACAAGTGATAACAGACATGTTTTATTTTAGCGTGTTTAATATGATATATTTTCTCTGTAGGTGTTGCTCATTGATAACTCTGCTCTCATTGAGGCCTTTGAGCTTAAGAAAAAACAGCTGGGCTCATCGGCTCCCCTTCAGCGCATGTACCAACGCATACCTGCACAGTTTTGTTCCATGCTCAAGGACATCGGATTTCAGAGGGAGTACGCACCACCTGATGGTATGTCAGTGAACAAACGTGACCATAATAAATATTCTACCTAGATGTTATGCCAAGAGAATACTGAGTGGGGGACCGTTCCTCTGTAACTCCCAGTGGAAAGGTTTGTGGTCTGTCCACAATGTCCACAGTGTGCCCAGTCTCCCCTGTGTGCTCCTTAATGGCATTCGTCTCAAATCTCACCTGTCCTTCACCCAAGTCACTCATGACAAAAGTGTGCAAAAATGACTCGAACAACAACGTTTGAATAAAGAAAGAACATCTATGTGGATTCCGTCGATTGACCGCTATGTCCCCGTTTACGCCCAGATCCCAGGTACGGAGAGGGCATCTACTTTGCAGGCAGCGTGAGAAGCGCAGTGGACCTGTGGAGGCAGCAGAACCAACGGGATGTGTATCAGTACTACGTTGAGTCCCGGGTACTGACTGGAAACTCCACCGCTGGTAAACGTGACCTCATCATGCCTCCTCCCGTCACTAATGATCCACTCATTCGGTACGACAGTTTAACAGGAGGAAACGATATCGCCGTGATTTTTAACGGTCACCAAGCTCTGCCGGAGTTCATCTGCATCTGTAAAAGTGACTTCGATAGAAATGCCGCTCTATCCATTTAATTATTTTGTATATCTCTCCAATATATCAATACGTGTAACGATTAAAGTTTTCACAAAATGAAAAATGTGCTCGCTTCGGTCCCAATTGGGTCACCTAGTTGAAGTTCTATATAGAGCCCCAAAATAATTATACAATTATTCAATGTAGGTATTTTTCATATATTCATATATACATAAATGTACTATATACTTCTGCTGTATTATGCTGTTTACAGATCCTCAGATCCTCACTAATTTATTACAAATCTTTTTGGAATTACAAACCTGTATTGGTCGTAGTCTACTATGACACCACTGTTTAAAAAAACTGAAACGTTATTTGCAAAAACTAAGTTTAACATAATCAAAACTATATTTCTTTCATACAGCTGGGCTTAACAAATCACTTGGAATCTGTACGTGAAAAACTTATTCAATACTTCAGTAACTGCTAATTAAACCTGTTCAACAATACTACTTTGCCACAGTGAGCTGTTTTTGTGTTCATATCTGTGTCAAATGTCAAGACAATTCCAAGTATAAATAAGTATAATGCAAATCTGAATAGGACCAGTTGTGTCTACAAGCTAGTGGAATTATACAACCGTTAGCTCTGACTGAATAATTTGATTGGACAAGTGGCTTTCCATCGGTGCTGAAAGAGAATAACATCATTGGGACTTTGCATTAAGGCGGCACGGTGGTGCAAGCCTCACAGCAAGAGGGTTCTGGGTTCGAATCCACCTGGGACCTTTCTGTGTGGAGTTTGCATGCCCGTGCTTGCGTGGGTTCTCTCCGGGTACTCCGGCTTCCTCCCACAGACCAAAAACATGCAGGTTGGGGATTAGGTAAATTGGTGTCTCTAAATTGACCATAGGTGTGAGTGAGTGTGAGTGTGAATGGTTGTTTGTCTATATATGTTAGCCCTGGACAGGCTGGCGACCTGTCCAGGGTGTACCCCGCCTCTCGCCCGTTGCAGCTGGGATTGGCTCCAGCCCCCCCGCGACCCTCGTAGAGGATAAGCGGTTACGACAATGGATGGATGGATGGACTTTGCATTAACTATGCATGTATCACTCAACCATTAATCAGCCTTCATTAACAAGCTGATAGCTCATCAGAATCACACATACCACCAAAGAGACAAACTCACATTTCACTGGTTGCACAATAAATGGAATCATACAGATAAATTATACAAAGTAGTAGGCTTGTGGTAGCTTCTTAAATTAGCAAGCGACTAAAAATGTTTATCTTTTAACTGATTTGACTGAAAATAGATAACATGAGTAGGCTTTTTTCAAAATCATTAAAGGCATACAGAAGTGATTTTCAGCATTGATCTTTTATGTTCTGTTTGAGAAAATATTAAAAAGGGTCTGTTTATCAATGTGAATCATCTGCTTTCTATGCTCATTTGTTATATATTAATGTAGTGTACATCACATATAAAACTATATATTAAATATACAAATATAAAAATGAATCATACTAGACTAAATGGGGAATCACACACACACACATACTAGAATGTAAGGAATTATACTAATCATGAATTCTATTACTGTATTGTAAAAGTGTATCATATAAAAAAGAACAGCCCAGGTAGTCCAATATAGGGAACTTTATTTGTTTCAAAGTAGTAGACATGGTTTAGCTTGCAAATGAGCAGGTCCGCGATGGGAATTATTCAAAAGTGTATCATGTTTACAGATAAGAAGGGAGACAAAGAATCATATTAAATGTTAACCTGTGAAGTATACAATCTAATCATAACATTTTGATGTTATGATTATGTTATGTTTGTATGTAATATAACAGCCTCTAACCACTAGCAATGGTTAACCTAGCAATTGGAATGCTTGAAACGTGTTCTGGTGACTTACTGTATTGTACTGTATTAACAGCAATTTAATGTTTCACCTTCTGACAAATTTTATATAATTGTAAGTCTTTAGATAAAAGTGTCTGCTAAATGTAAATGTAAATGCTCTCTCTCACGCGTTCTCCTACTTGAATGTAATCAGATATTCAGGACAAGCATGACTGTCGTGGAAAATGACAAACATTTCAATGTTGTTCAAATCATTGACAACACTGTCATACTGGACAGAGGACGAGACCTTGGTTGGAGGTACGACCATGCCCTGAGTTCCTGTGGTATAATCTCCCGTCAGAACACGACACAGATACACAAACTTCTGCCCCTGAGCATCCGGCTTAGAATATTTGTCATCTGCAGAATATAGTGCGTTGACAGCAAAATATGTGCCATTGCCACAGTCATCATCTGAAAAGGGAGAAATACGGATGAGTTGGCAAGCTGAACTGTGCTGGATGTGAATTGAAAGGTAACCAGAACACCCAGTTTCAGCTAGTCCCTGATTACTGTTCAAATAAAACAAAAAATCCTCTGAAACACTTCAAGGAGACACCTTTTGAAAGGCAGGGGCGGAGATACAGTATATGCTGTTCAGGCTTTCCCTAGTCACTTATTATGAGCTGTGTACGTAACGTTTTGAAGCTTCTCAGCGTTTAGCCAAAACTGCCAGTATTAACAGCAAATATACCATAGAGAGCAATTAGAATCCATATATCATGTTATCCTAAATTCTTTAAACTTGCACTTCAGTCATGATATTATGAACACAATCAATCCATGTCACTGCTATGTAACCTACCCACTTACATCACTTTTCATCTAAAATAAGTTTGATCATCCTTCAGCAGGGGCTAGTCAGCAGAGCTTGGTATACAGCATGTTGCCATAACTACTCTCTCAGAAACAATCTTGGGTGGTGCTCCAATGTCTTCCAAATATTAGAAGTCTTGTCTCACCGCATTTTATTTCTTGACTCCTGTTGAAACCATATTGGTTGATTGCTTGGAGAGAGGTGTGGCAGGCTCCATGGAAGAGGCGCTTCTCATTATCCTGGTGACGGTTTCTTGCATCCATGTCAGCCTTTTTAATCTGAAGGCTCTTCCACAAAACGGCACTCTGAATCCTTTCAATCTGGTCGTCGAAAACAGAACATAATTTACAAATGTATTGCTGTATTGTCTATAATAGCCTTATTTATTATTCTCACTGTGGAAATAAATTCATTTAAATTAGGTAGTTGATGATAACTGGGAAAAGTTGCACCTAAAAGTAATACCTAAAAATAAGTATTCAGCTACCTTGATGACATTTTGTTGAGGTGTGGCCTTGAAGAGTTGGAGAACTTCATTGAATTCTACAGTTTCAGGGTCGAGGCAGACAGTGAGAAATGGCGTGCCACTTGGCATTGGTTCCCAGTGTTTTGGCAGGCTTTCAGCATGTTCTGTTATTTTATAATAAAGTAAAAAATCTATATCAGTATTGTTACTCATCTCAATGTTCTAGTCTCCATTTTACCACCATTAATTATTCACTGGTCATTGCATAGCTTGAACAAATGTACCTTTCAGCAGGTCATAGCGTCTGATTTCCACACTGTTGCCTTGGTTATCAGTGGCAGGTCCATTTGGTACATTGACCTTGTATACTCGACCCTGGATGTCAACATCTATGTAAGGCTGGTTGTTATGGTGAGCTTGCTCAAGCAGGAAGCTGGAGTTGTCGTCAAATCTCTCGAATTGAGTCCCCGGAAGCTGGTACTGCCAGTGAGTTGTTTCTAGAATCTTATTGATCTCCTCCTCCTCTCTAACTTCCTTTAAAATGTCCTGTATTTCAGTGTGGGCTTTAAGCACATTTTTGGTGAACCCCTCAATGAGAAGACAGTCATCTTTGGGTACGATCTGCACACTAACTCTCATGTTATGCCCAATACTGCAAATGCGCTTGCAATCTGCGTCGGACAAATTGAGAATTGCTTTGTCTTTAATGGAGGATTTAATATGCTGTTTGGATATCAGGTTATTGATCCATATTATTGCCTTGTTGACGTCAGCCTTTGAACTGCCACATATGTGGAAGTGGGCCAGCTCGATTTTGCGATCATCCAGGGCATCATTGTCTTTTTCTGGCTTGGAATCTCTTCTGCTACCAAACAAAAATTCTGAGAGAAAAAATGATGATTTTCATTATTAAAAGGCAAAAATAAATAAATAAATAAAATAAAATGAAAACACAACAGTACAATTCTGTAGTTTGAGAACTCTGGATGCACCAATCTCACAGTCACTTCCTTGCATATGCAAATTTACTTTGCAAGAAAAGTTAGATCCACTTGTTTCATTAAGAGCTTTCTCTGACAACACAAATCCTCTTGGTAACCCATACCTGTCTAATCATCATTTACTTATGAACAGGAGTCAGCAACCCTTTTATGTCCTGTGCAAATAATAAATGATAATAATAGTTTTCCAATGTGTATTTTAAATGCATGCTTTTTAATTTTACTATAGGCTATACTCAGATATACTAAATTAAATGCTTCTCTTTCTTTCAATATACTGGGTGTGTATTTAATGTATAAATTATAAATAAATAAACAATTTAAAGGGACAACGTTGGCCAGGTTCAGCATGGGCGTGGAGGTCTAGGGTTGTGTGCAGGAAATCCTGTGTGGAGGCTACGGCAGTAGAACAAATAAAGTAGTTGAAGAAATACATCGACAGGAGGAGATGGTAAGATGTACAAAGGTACACAGGCAAAGCAAGGGCAGTGGGTGAATTGGGAAAGTGTAGAGAAGAGAAGGTTGAAGTGGAGGGATATGTGGAGCATGGAGGCAAGCAGATTTCGATTTTTGATAGGAGCAGCAAACTGCCGGCAGAAATAGTTAGCATGAGGTCACCACCAGATATGTATGAAGACAGACATTATGAATTAAACATTTTCTGTGGCCACAAAATAGGACTGAAATGTGTGGTTGAAGCAAACATGGAAGCAACGTTTTAAATATTGTACATTTGTGTGAGGGGAATAGTGGCAGTATATGCTTCATTGGGAATGAATGAGAAAAAGGAAAGAGGACTTTTCAGTCTTTCTCAGTATTTTTTAGATATGGGAACGGAATTCGTTGCTGCATTCGACCCATCCTATGGTACATAGGACCAGTGGGCTGCTATGTTCAATGCCCGGGGAGCAAGGTGGCAGGGATCGTGGGGATCGAACCGCCGACCCTACAGTTAGTGGACGATCCGCTCTGTCCACCTGCTCTATCCACTGAGCTACTGCCGACCAATGGACACATGTGATTCAGTTCAAGGTCCTATGTCCAAAATTCCGAACTACCCCTTTAAGGAAATAACAGCCCCCCCCCCCAGCTTCCTCTCTGTGAAAAATCCTGTCACGTCCCCAAAAGTGTTGAAATGGGCGATTGCACCAACTTATTTTCTTTGATTCAAACATCACTCACAAAATACATATCACAATATTTTCTACTCTGTAAATGACCATGCGCACCACACACATGCCATAGGGTGCTGACCCCTGCTTGAGAGCAGATTTATAATCCAGTTGCTTACCTTTACATTTTCCCAAGAACCCACTACCACCTGCTTTCTTCTCCATTCTACTGTGGAAGTCCTTCACCATGGCTGGTTGGAATATGACGATGCGGACCACCTTCAGGCAACTCTGAGCACTCTGTGCCACCATGTCAGCCACTGCATTTAACATGGCATCGGCCACCTGGCCTGCCTGGGCTTTTCCCCGATCTTAAAGATGAGACACCATATTTGTTATTTTGCTTTCAGAAATAACCCAAGCAAAGACATTGTGTCAGACCTAACATCCTTCACAATAGATTTGTATATAACCTACAACTGGATTCGAAGCATCAGAGGACACATTACATCTCACCTGTACCCATAGCAGGAAAAGAGATGGAAGTGTAATGGTTTTGTTCAGCCAACAGAAGAGCAGCTTTCACAGCGTTTTGGATATCCTGGGGGTTCTTGCGTCCAGTCAAGTGGATAATCTTTTGACACTTGAGGTTCCCTGGGTTGGTCATTATCATTTCTGTGTTGGGATGTTCACCTATTTATATAGTATAATTCAAATAGTTAACATTCCATGTGAAGAAGAAAAGTTATCTGCAGTGGGTTTTGACTGACAATCTCAACAAAATTTTACATGTACTCTGATGATGGTTCTGTTAATTTCACCACATTGAATCAGTTAAAATGCTTATCGAACTAAAATGCAAGCGCGTGTGTATAAATGAGACTTTTGGAAAGGGAGATACATAGACCAAGATAGAGTGTGGGTTGTCCCCCCTATAGAGCTACACTTACAGAATAATCATTTCCGGAAGTGACTTCAATCATTGCCTCACTGCACATGTCATAATGACTTGAATGATAGCAAAGTCTGTACTTCTCTGTGTACACAAGTCCACCATATCAATGTTTTATCTTGTGCCTTTACATGTTGGCATGCATTGGAAATAATACAGGTAGACAGTCGGATGTCGGTAGATCAAATCGGTGGTTGAATTATGGTATTGTGTTTTGTTGTCATGTTTGTATGACTACATATTATGAGCCACTGGCCTCATTATTCCTGAGCGTCCGAGGCTACAGCCACTAATGAGATCTGCTGAACACTACTACTATACGGCAGCTCCCAAAGCCGTATCCTTGGTTTGTCCAACCCAGGTAATGAACTGCCCTGGCTAGATAGCTTTCTCCAATCGTGCAAAAAAACAAAACAGACCCACAAGCTTCTGTATTTACGCGCCACTGCTTAGGACCACGTTTATACATAGCAGGGTATTCTGGAAAACGGCTATTTTCTCCTCCTCGTTTCTTAGAATAATTGTGTTTACACTAATGATAAAAACAGCTGGCGAAGGGTGTCACAAACACTTCGAGCAAACAGGTGGCCAATCAGAAATGCCAAACGAACGACTCAAAACGACAGACCAACGTGTCCCAATGCAAAAACACCGGTTTCCCTATTTACATGCAACCGCGAAACCAGAGTTTTCCAAAATCTCCACTTTGCCCGGAGTTGTTCGAAATAATCGTTTTCTCTGATAAAGTTTTTTAAAGAGTTTTTCATGTAAATGGGAGGCCAAACCGCATGGAAATATCTGCATTTTCCCATCGTGTAAACGGGGCCTGAGTGCAGGGACTTAGAGACTGAGTTGTGCAGATAGAATTCTGTGCTACGATAGCAGCTTCGTAATAGGCCGTGTGACAATACTGAATTCTGAATCCAAAGCAACATTTCAAAAAGTCACAAGGGTAAGTGTAAGGTGTGTTTATTTTTTAACTGATTTGAAAGCAGCAAAAGCATTCACTTCTTAATCACCCTCCTAAACTGAACCACCCTGCTACACTTATCCTCATGATTGAAAATTTGCTTTGCATTCAGAATTCAGAATGATCACACTGCCTGTAATGCACCACTAGCCACTATCTTCTCACAGAAATCTAACTGCTCGCTTCAGTTTCTAAGTCTGTGAGCATGTACAGTAGTGAGTAAACACAGAATCAAAACTTGCAGATTTGTTTGTTTGTGGGCAAAATTAGGAGAAAGCTACCTGGGCAGTTTGTATGCGCTTACCTGGGTTGGACAAAACAAAGATAGAGCCATGGGTGCTGCTCAACACCTGTTTGGGATATAATTGTCACTGGTCAACTGCCCAACTGTATATTTAAAGGCTTGGCCTGTATATTTGAATGGTCCTTACTAGAGGGCTGCATTGGGATTGGGTCCCGCTGGGTCCCGCGGGACCCAACTCAAATCTCGCGGGAGCGGGCGGTTTGAACTTTGCTGCGGGCGGGTTAAAAAAACATTGCGGGATCGGGACATAGCCTAGCGACAGGATGTCAATAAAAGATGTGGAAAGGAAGCTCAAAGAAGGTCTTTACAGCACAAAGACAAAGCAAGGCAAGTCTGACATTTGGAGACGTTTCTCAATTGTCTCTGATAGAGATGGAAACGTACTGGACTTTGTTAGTTGTAGCAAATGTCCAAAAATACTAGTCTACAACGGACACAAATCTGCTACTTCTGGGTTGAGGCGACACACCTGCTCTGTTCTCCCCGGTCAAAGCAAGCTGCTTTTCAAGAATAAACAACTTCTCCCTACACACATTAAACAAGAAACTCCTGAGAAATGTGTGGAAGTGTGCTGTCTAGACATACAGCCATATGACTTTGTCGCCGGGAAAGGCTTTGTTGACATAGTGCACCACTCTTTTGATGTCGCCGCTAAATATGACAAATTTGATGTAAAAGATGTTTTACCTCATCCAACCACTGTATCCAGACATGTGGAGGGGCGAGCACAAGCGCTGCAGGCGTCAGTGGCAGCAGAGATAAAGCCGATGAAGCTGATTGTGTTCTCATTAATGTTTCTCATTCAATCACCCCAATTACAGAGGAGGAGAATAGAATTCCTTTATTTAATTAAAAACTAAATGAAAACAATGAAATAGGAGTGCTATTCCTGACCAGTGCGTCAAAAGACGTGCATGTCTTTTGACGCACTGGTCAGGCCTATCAATAGCCTATAAAATTATGTGTTTTCTCCTGCGGGATGGGAGAAGACACAAAATCAATGCATTTCTATTACTGTACGGGCATAAATTCGCAAAGTTTTGTGGGTGCGGGCGGGAGTGGACATACACGTTGCGGATGCGGGCGGTAATGGTCAGAAATTAAGCGGGAGGGGGATGAAGAAAACAGTCCCGTGCAGGGCTCTAGTCCTTACCTAGAATTTGGCATTCATTCTCTACAGTCGGACCTGCTGCATCCAGAATCGCCTTGGACACTCCTGAGTAATGAGAAAGACACAAGTATGTCCTTAAAACGGTATTTTGGATCTGAGAAATAGTTATTGCAATAAAATAGAGCATATGATTTTATCCAAGCATGTCTCCTAACACCAGATATTATTTACCTAACTTGAGGTTGAATGAATCATTGGAAGAGTTGACGATGACATCAGTGGTCTCCATGGTGATGTCCCCTGACACAACCTGTAAGCTCACATGTCCGATTTTCATCTCATGCCTCCCAAAAGCTGAGGTGACTTTGGAGGGGAGGCCTTGTGACACAAAACAATCACTATGAACAAGACAATCTCGAGCAGGTTAAAATGCAAATGCGGGAGACACGAAAATTGAAAAATCATCATCAGATGTGAATTGAATCTTCTATAATACAGATGAATATATTCCTTGCATAAGTCAACCAGTATGTCAGGGTGGCATTATGAGGACAATACAAAGTGGCATTACTTGACTGGGTAGGAGCTGGAACATTTGGTGTTGTTGAGAGCCATTTCTTTAATTCATTATTGAAAACCTGCAGGTTAACACAAACATATCTGCCATCAACGACTCATGACAATCCAAAAGCTTATCAACTAAAATGTATTGCGCAACATAGGCTTACCACTATTTTGAAATTCATGATTCACTCATACACATGTGCACATGTCAATATTTCTGTACCTGGATTGTCTCATGGCCTTTTGGATACAGAACAATGACTACCGTCTTCAAGCTCATATGCTGTTTCTTAAACTTCAAGACTTCCTCTATCATTGTAGATGCTGCAAGATCTTTTGGGAAGCCCAGGTTTCCAGTGCCAATGGCAGGGAAGCTTATGGAGGTAAGACCATGGTTCTCTGCCTTGTTCAAGCAGTCTTTAACAATCTCTCTCATTATCTGTGGAATATACCAGATGCCTTTTCAATAAACATTCGCTAGTCCAAAAAGAATCATGTTCACACTATGAAATCTGTAAATACATGTAAATCAGTGTTAAATCTGTTACCTTGTGAGCCTTGCGCTGATTGTCCCAAGAAGGGACTACTGCATGAAAAACCATCTTGCTTTTCAGTTTGCAACCTTCCGTGATGATAACATCACCAAAGTCTCCTGTTTTGTTGTGTTCACTGACCAACATCTGAAGTTTTGGTCCAGCTGCAACAAGGATGGCTTTGGAAACAGCTCCCTTTGCAAGATCAAGATCTTCTCCCACAACATTTACAAGCCCCTGGGTCTGAAAATATGAATACAGAATGTTATCTATTCTATGTAAAATAATAAAAGTTTTGTATGAATGAGCTTTTGGCCTCATATAGAAAAGAAACAATTACCGTGGCATCTTCAATATTCCCTTCCACTAATTGTAGACTCAATGCTACATTGGTCTCCTGTGGTGTGAAACTTTTATTTTTCTGTCTTGTCTTCTGTTCATCAGGAACACTCCATTGAATAAATTCCTTGCCTTCCATTGAACAAATTCCTTGCTTTCCAAATCTGTCTCGCGCAGCTGTCTCCAAAGCATGAACAGCGCGGTCGTCAGTGCTCACTAAATGGATCTCCTTCAGGGTGTTTTCACCAAACTGGTCTTCACAATGTTCCTTAATTACTTTGATGATGGTGTCAGCACACAGGTTGAGTGGGAACCCCATGTTGGCGCTAATGGCAGATATGGCCAGAGAGAGACAGCCATTAATTTCAGCAAGTTCAAGACATCCTTTAACAGCTCTTCTCAGCTGCCCCACTGTCCTCAGGTGATTAGCTGGATCATACTGGGGCCCCACCACGTGGATAACTTTTTTGCAGCCAAGCCGGCCCCCTGCACCAGTAATTACACTGTCTCCTGTGTTCAGCTGCCCTCTCTGGATTTTGATTGTCTCACATTCCTTCTGCAAGCAAGTGCCAGCAGCAGCCATAAATGCTCCTCCGATACCTCCATCAGGTTTCAGATTCCTATTAGAATTGATTACCACTGCATCTACTGAGTAGCTACATAAATCAGCCTTACAAACAACTATATCAATGCCATCAGATGTTTGAAGATGGCATATGGGCTTTGTAGATTGCAGATCATTTTGTTCACTAGTGGACTCATCGACCAATTCAACTAAGCAACCGGTTTCATTCTTTAATGACGAAACATACATGGCTTTTTGTTCTTCAAAGAACTCTTTTGCCCCAGGCACAGAGAGTTGAAATTCCTGAAAGCAAACTTCCGAGATCTTGGAATCTAATAAGCTTTTGCAATTCATGACATCTTCTCTCGGACCTCTGAAGTGAACAGCCTCCTTCCCAAAAGAAATATCCACTTTGTCCTCCACTTTTCCTGGCCAGATATTGTCTAGACTTTCAATATATCTGACAATAACATCAGGCTTGACCATATGAGTTTCATTAACTTGAGAATACTTGTGAAGATGCTGTTCAATTGTTTTAAAAGCTGGTATGACACTATTCTTGTAGCCAGCAACTGTTACTCTCTCACCTTGACCTTGATCACTAGATGTTGTAATAACAATCTTCTTCGAGGTGGCATTGGTGCATTCTTGCACCAATAAAGATTTGACTAGGTTTTGCCACTGCGGATTCATTAAGATGTTACAGTCATCAACATCAATGTACTGAGAGGTCAGCACTTGCTTCAGTTGTTCTTCAGCATTTTCCAGAATGATGTCTGAAACAGCCAGGATGTGCAGCCCTGTAGAAAATATCTCAATTGCTGCATGAATTCCATGAGATGTGAAGACATTTTTTGTCAGCTGCACCGCATCCTCATCCTTCAAAAACTGGAAAAGAGTGTTGTCCAACTTGAGTTTCCGCTGTTGTACTGCAAGCACTTGGTTTACAATGAGATTAGCTGCTGCATTAACCTCAAATGGAAATCCATTTAAGGTTAAATTATCTTGAAATAAGATTTCCAGTTCTGGGTAATTTGTTTTCAATTGGTCAGAAAGGCCACCTTGACAGAGGAATTGATACATGACTTTGGATATCTCGACTTTCTGTGTAATGCTTGTATTGTCCCTGAGCACCCTTTTGTCAACCCTGCTCAAGAGTTCATTTAAGGTGGCCTCCAGTCTGGTCACATCATCCACAAAGCCAATCACTGACAAGACGCCTTCGGCTTTATCAGGGATGACTTCCACAGCTGTGTTTATAACAATCTCTCTGATCTGAGCTTCAGACTCCTCCCATGCTGATAGTGGAGGCTGAAGCCTCAGAGTTTTGAATCTGGACAAGACTTGTGCGAAGGCCTGCTGCACTGAATGTTTCCACTGTTTGATGTCTTTGGATTTAACATCATTCTGCTCAAGCAATGTTGGAAGAGGGCTGAAACTCACAGATGAGGGTAGGAGGTCAACCTTGCAGAAGAGTGCAGACAAGTGGCTGCAAACCATCTTTGCTGCTTCCTGCTTAATTTGGAGGTACTTCAAGGTAGTGGGATGTATGCTCTCAGAGAAGGGAGCAGGTAGTTTTAGTGCAGGCCGGTCTTTGCCATAAATTGCCGTTCCCAAAGAGTCGTAAAACGGGAAAAGTTCGACCAATTTCTTCCCGATGAAATGTTCCTTCTTGATTATCTCTTGAACAGCTAGTGAGGAAAAGACATTATTTTAACTTCACATACACTTGTTTGGTAATGAAGATTGCAGAATTTATGTCTGCCATTAAATATATATAGGTGTGCATATATGTGTATTTGGGATGTAATTGTATCAGAATACTAAAACACTGAACCAATTGATTTACACGTTCTGGATACCAATTTCGATACCACGGTTGGTTTTTGCACTTGGACGATGTTTCCAATCAATAATGTCAACAAAAATAAACCAGATCCCATCTCAAATTTGGTTAAAAACACTGGCTGAAGGCTGTAATGAGACCAACTGAGTTAGTTGTCGTTTAAGTGCCCCCCGGCCCTTAAACGATATCTACGTCCAGAGTGACAAGGACAGTTTAAATATTTTAAATGTTACAACTAGAAGCAGGGCTGATTGTATTTTCTCCAGCGCCGGTTTCTATTGAACATAGAGGATAAACTATCTGTAGATGTCTCCAGTTTCCTGGAGCTTTAATCGGTCGACTTGTCCACTGGGACACAACCAGATGTAAGAGAGCGAAGAACCAGGTCAAATTCCTTGTGTTGAAGCGACCGGCCCAACGACATGAATCTGAGTCGATGATGAACTAAGATACGTTGATTCCGATTATGAAGTCAAATATACATCATAGCCGCTAGTCACCTGCTTAATATTTCCTTGATAACTGTTCTATTATTTCCTCAATAAATTATAAACAAACCTGAAAAATTGTTAATTTGATCAATCTTTCTGGGTTTCCGGGAGCTCTACCACAAACTTGACACTGCACAACCGAACGTTGTGTCTGCAGCGCTGCCTGAATGATCCGCCTCCTGGCGCCGTGACCTGGTGAGCAGCCAGCGGCCAAGGCACCCACAGGCCCAGGGCACCCACAGGCCCAGGGCACCCACAGGCCCAGGGCACCCACAGGCCCAGGGCACTCAAAGGCCCAGGGCACTCAAAGGCCCAGGGCACCCACAGGCCCAAGGCACCCACAGGCCCAGGGCACCCACAGGCCCAAGGCACCCACAGGCCCAGGGCACCCACAGGCCCAAGGCACCCACAGGCCCAAGGCACCCACAGGCCCAGGGCACCCACAGGCCCAGGGCACTCAAAGGCCCAGGGCACTCAAAGGCCCAGGGCACCCACAGGCCCAAGGCACCCACAGGCCCAGGGCACCCACAGGCCCAAGGCACCCACAGGCCCAGGGCACCCACAGGCCCAAGGCACCCACAGGCCCAAGGCACCCACAGGCCCAGGGCACCCACAGGCCCAGGGCACCCACAGGCCCAGGGCACTCAAAGGCCCAGGGCACTCAAAGGCCCAGGGCACCCACAGGCCCAAGGCACCCACAGGCCCAGGGCACTCACAGGCCCAGGGCACCCACAGGCCCATTTCAATGTTTTGGTGTGACCGCACAGTTGCATTTGGATGGTGTCGCTAGAAACAGCTCAACTTTATTGATCTGCCCCTACTCGTATAATACAAGGGCGGGTGCTGATGGTGCTGATTTATCGATCACTCTTTTGGCTTTGCATTTGTTCATGCAGAATCCTAATGTTCCCAGACTTCAATGATGCTACTTTTATGTTCTCTACTGACCAGCGATCAGCAATCACTGAAGTTATCGATAGTTGTCTTTGTGACATTGTTACTATAAACTATGACTGTTAATAATAATGATATCACTGCGAATACGAATTGTGCTCAAATGGGAGGGGGGGGGGGGGGGGGTTCTCTCCCAATCCATAATTCAATCTGTCCTGAATTGTGCAGGCTTGCACACCGAACCGTCGTGGTGTCAATGTACTATTTTTTGACGGGTACTGTTATGCCCCTAGTCCATGTATTTATGGATGTACTGTATGTTTTTATGCATTATTTTTATGCCATAACCCATAGACGTCAATTTAACTACCATTACCAACCTATTAGTAATGAAATAAGTACCTGTAGCCATTGTAAAAGAGATGACAGCAGACTGTTCCCCTTCATCATGGTCGACTTGTTCAACCTGCCAGCCTTCATTCTCAAAATACAGCAAGAGCACATCTGTGTCGATGTTTGGCACACCATCAACTTCAACTTTGGCTGTGACTTCCAGAGGTCTGACAGTTAAGTTCTTGCTCAGGAACACCCTGTTTGTCTGGCAGCTTGTAATGAACTCATTATTTTCTGTTGGAGGAAGATAGAAAAGAGAAAGCAGACCTACACATTAGCTGATACTTAACGCAAGCAATTATCAAATACTGTAGTTATAGTCATTTCTATTATTTAGGTTGTGTATTTTGTGGATCATAAAGAGTAAAGACAACCTTTTGCACTAGAGAAAGTAACCACAGCTGAGCGTATGTCAGTGAGGATGTCCAAACTGAATTCAACTTGGGTGCTCATCTGTGACTTGATGTTCTTGCAGATGTTCTGCACCAACATCTGTATAAAATCATTGCTTGTGTGCTGGGGAACGTTCTCTAAAACAGCTGAGGTGGAACACAAAGCTGGCTCTTCTGTTTGCTCCTCCCTGCTAGCCGCCTCAACCTGGATTTCCTCCTCAGCTGCAGGTCCATCAGGGTGGCTTTGTGTGTTGTTGGACGTGGTTGTCACCTTCTAGAGTATGGTTAGCATAATAAGACAATCAATAAATGAAAAGAAAACATGTCAACTGTCCTATAGTAATGGTGCTATATATCATGTTTTACTTGGAACTGCTAATGCTTTAAATAATTTGTCTTTAGGCAACATTAGCTTCAAAATATACTTTTATTCAGATGGGATTTCATGAGCTGGGAGAAAACAGGGTGATTTGCCCAATGGGAACACTACATATTTTCTCATACAATATACTGTGTATATATATATATGTGTGTGTACATATAATGTACACTATGTTAATAAATTACAATTGGTATTTATATAAATATAAAATCATTTTAAAAATAAAAGCCCTTCTACTCAAAATTGGAAATAAAGACATTATAAGCTATAACAAAATAACAGTAGTAAAGTAAAGTAACAATGACAACAATGTTTAACAGTTTTTTATCTGGGCTAAAATAAAAATCAGGTTATTTACATATTTATTTACTGGGACCTTGTGGTCTTCATTTGTCATTCCCATGTTTTTTAGACATGGGAACAAAGTTTTTCTCTGCATTTGACCCATCTTATTGTACATAGGAGCAGTGGGCTGCTATGATCAATGCCCGGGGAGCAAGTTGGGGTTCAGGGTTCAGTGTCTTGCTCAATGACACTTCGACATGCAGACAGTTTTTGGAAGTGGGGATCGAGGGGTTCGAACCGCCAACCCTACGATTAGTGGATGACCCGCTCTGTCCACCCATTGTATTCACTGAGCTACTGCCGCCCAGGGTTGGACTGGCCATCTGGCATACCCGGCATCGTCCCGGTGGGCCGTTGACCCAATGTGGGCCGGTCCGGTCCGCTATGTTTTTTTTTTTTTTGTCTTCTCTAAATTCCCCCAATTGGGACGTCCAATTGGTTACAGAGGGCTAGCAGTGTGTTACCAGCATCAATCATGGGCTGACAATACTGTCAATCACAACACAAACCAGGGTGGGCGGGTCCTCATGGCATATCGCGGGAGTTGCGAGACGGGCTGCTGCTGAGCGGTGACCCCGGCACCAAATAGGTCTGTTAATTTCGAGCATTTAGCAGCTTCCACCTCCAGAGACTTCAGCTTTTTATGTCACACTTTTTCAGCGACACCCAGCCGTTTCTTAGGCGCTGCTGCGCCGGGAGACGAGCGAGTGGAGGCATTCATGGTAAGTAACGCTACATTTTGAGACATGTCCAAAACAAAGTAGAAAACGTTTTTACGTTGAATGTGATGTGACCTAATTAACTACATATTGTGACAACATATTAGCCCAGAGTTGAAGGGCTGTGACTGTTGGTAGTTGTGATTGATTTTGTTTAAATATGCGGAATTGTGTGTTATTTTGTTAGACGGTTTAGCTAAGCTAGCTAACAGCTGCTAATGTCAGCGGTCTCTTGTTGCCATAGCAACAGTAAACATTGACCTGGACTAATGAGCTATAAATAGAGATGCACAAATACAGATGAGATACTTTGAATTTTAGCACAAAATACAAGTAAACCTATAGGAAATAATTAGTTTAATCTGCAATATTTGCCATTGAATTTATTGTAATCTTTCAATTAATTTATTGTTTACTGAGGTGATAACTTTCGTAGGTATAATTTGTGTGTAACTTTAATTTCTGTGTAAATGTGTTACTTTTACTTTAGTTTTCAAATGGCTGTGTATAGTGCTTTCCTGAGTATTTTCAGATATTGTCACAAAGATCTGACATGCCATCATTCACCATTAGCCTTTCAATAACAAACAAACAAACAAAGAAAAGGCAGCATATGGGACTCAACAGAATATATGATGCTGCTGCATATGGCTCACATAGTCATACTAAACTATATGTGTGATAAAATGACAATTTCATAAATGTCTCTTTATATTCTCTGCTACCATCATCTCCTGTCAAACAGGTTTTCCTGACCTGCAAGAAGTTCTTCTGATGCTTGAGAGAGAGAGGCCTTCGTCTTGACTTTGTGAGTTTATTATGCAACTTGTTTTGTCTCAGATTGAAACAAAAGGTTTGATTATGATTATTTCCTGGTTGAAGATTTTCATATTAATTATTTTAATTTCAAACATCTGCATATCTTTTAAGTTCAATTAACAGTTATGCGGGTAGGCCTTAGGGCTCTTTTGAGACTTAAGTCATCCATGACAGATACATTTCACTAAGTGTCACTACATCATAAAAAGGCTACATGGCTACATATGCTTATCAGTACACAGATACTGAGTACAAGTTCTGTTAGCTGTTTCTTGCAGGTCAAGAATTTGGTGAGGAGTGGAGCTGGCAGGCCGCGGACGAGGAAGTAGGGCAATATATACATGTGTACATACACATATATGAGAATGCATATCTATTCAGACCTGTAATTCATGTCAAGACTTTTTCACACAGCTATAAATAAAACTTTTCTTTTCAGTTCTGTTTATGGTTTCATAATGACTCACTGAGTCACTGTTAAAACAAATGAGTTTCAGTATTAGAGCTCTGTGCGTGAGCATAGTCAAGACATCGCGTCTGTGTGTGTGTGTGTGTGTGTGTGTGTGTGTGTGTGTCATCATCACATTTTTGTATACATTTTTATTAATTAACATGACCTGCGCGAAAGGGGGAAAAATGAATGCGCGTCATTGTACCCAGCACTTCTGAAAATGCACTTCCGAATGCGTCTCTGACCAGCACATTTCAAACGAAACCTACGCCCATGGAGGACACCACCTAGTGGTTCTTCAACGGAACTTTTTTTAGTCACTATAATAATCATCTAAAATCGAGGTAACTTCAACAGTCTATAGGGAATGTGGAACTACTCAAATTGTACTTTTTGATTAGATATCATGCATATAATCCATGGGTCCATCTAGGCCTACGACTTTAGTCAACGCCTGTCATCCAAATGTTAGGTTTTGTGTTAATCGTTTTTGTGTGTTTTGCCGCTGTAGATGGCGATTTATGACAGTTTATAAACAGTAGAACTGTCGAGTTGTTTCGTGTTGTCAACTAAAGACGTCGATGTCAAAGAGTTCAGTTCAGAGTTCATTTTCGGTTTTGTTTACGTCTCAGGCCCTTCCCATTACGATAGGCTACATCTATATTCACCTTGCCACACGGATCACGTTGACGTATACAGCTTTGTTCACTCACACGATAATAAACGTGTTACAAAGACAACCGATAACCAATAAAAAGGACCAGGCAGCAGTCTGTGGTGGTCTACTTACAGCCCCCCCAGTGCATCCGGCAGGCAAGCGCACTGTGACTTTTAACAGCACTTCTTCCAAGACGATCTCATGACTTCCTTGAGCCAAAACCCTTGCCCTGTCTGGACGAGAACACAATCCCCAGTTTAGTGACACGGTTGGCTACAAAGTAAAATAATTCATTATTAAAAAAAAAAGAATAATAGTGAATGAAATACTTACCATCCTCTCTTCTAAATCGTAACATCGCTGTCCTGCTTCTGTCTTCATACTGAATTTGACATTCACCACCGTTGGAGCGTCTTTTACTTTGAAAATATTTTACTAATTTGTTTTTAAGTTTGGGTATCTGGTTTGGTTCGAGGTCTGCGACCAGCGCATACGAATATGCGTCGTCCATCGTTGAGCACCAACTAATGGAAGCTCTGGAGAGCTTTCAGTTGAGTTTCTCTCTGAAGAGAAACTAAACGGAGTCCATCCCCCTCCATTTACTTTCGCTTTCAACGCGCTTCAAACCACGTTTGCGCACCACCTATGGGGAGACCGTAACCACCCAGGAACAAAATAATGAAATCAAAATAATAACTAATAATGTAGCGTCCGAGTTAGGGCTTTCTTAAGAACTCACACTGAGACGTATTACTCTTTGGATGAGACTGAAACTCTCCGATTAATGGCGCATAACCACAATTGTCGCTAGAACAACAACATCACCTGCTCACCGGAACCACACACACATCCCTCCGCCAATCACCATGGCAACTCCATAAACAAATCCCATTTACACTAGTCCCCACTGGAGTGTTAGCCTGGGAATTCCCATGCTGCTTTGCGCGCGATTTCATTCTCGCGCCATTAAATGCGAAAAATGCGAAAAGCGGAAAAAGTGTCCACACCAGCGAAGCGAAACTGCGGATCGATTTTTCTGATTTTCCGCGTTCTATTCCGCTCTACTCCGACTATCATTATGCGAGCGCGAGTCCAAAAAGTAGTTAGAAACGAAGATGGATAGCTCTAGCAGCGATGAGGAGCTTATGCTTTTATGTCTTTCAGCTGACGTTAATATCGATTAAGGGAAACAAACGATCTCTCCCCAGTTCGGCCGCGATTCGAGCCCAAATGTTGTCTTTCAGCTCCGTGTCCATAATCTCGCCTACTTGTCATACAATGCCGGGTTGTCCCTCACTAATGTTATAAGTTGTTCACCCATTTTTATCTAGTGTTTAGTAGCTCTACTGCTATTTAGGTTTTCTGTGAGCCAGAGACACTTATAGAAGGACTTTGTGTGAGCTCCTTCGAGGTGTCAGTGTTGCTGATGTCACAGTAGAGCACAGCCAAGTCGTTGTCTGATTGGTCGCACCCTCTTTTTCGCTTGTGAAATTCGCTGTCAAAACAGACAGATTTGTTTTGTTTTTTCCGCAGCGGATTTTCGCTTTTAGGTGTGCACAGAGTAATTAGAATACGTGCGTTTGTTAATTTGCGAATATCGCTGCGAATATTCGCTGCGAAATTCCGCTCCGGTGTGGACGGGCCTTTAGGGAACCAATCACAGAACGGGGGGGGCAGCAATACGATGACGACGTCTATGCACGACACCGAAGCTTGTAGCGTGTTAATCCAACATGGCAGCGGACACAACGTTACCGTTCGATGCAGCTTTAGAAAGTGTATTAAGTAGCTTTTGTAGCAATTAATTTAATTTTAGTAGCTAAATTTTAGTAGCAATTGGCTATGAATTGCGCGCAAAGCAGCATGTGAAGAACCAGACGCCATTTGATAGACATTCGTAGCGCCCAATAAACGGCTCTAGGCATTCGCAAACCACGCCTCAAATACGAGAAAATTCACACCTAGTTCCCAGACCACCATCTCATCGAGATGTGGACGCGTCAGCCAGGCTACTGGAGAATAGACCGCGGAAGCGGCCGGGCCAGGGGGGCCGTGGCCCGGGTAACTTTTTGAAATGATTATTAAAAAAAAAAAATGTTGGCCTGCAAGTTTTTTTTCAACTCAAAACCTGTCGACAAGATCAAACTTAAACACAACCGATGCTGTAATAATTTAATCAAGCGTTTTCCTAAACCAATATTTTTCACGTCACACGTCATGCGTGAATGTTGCAAAATGTAGGCCCAGCACTGAAAATCGCGCGGAAGAAGTAGTGATTGTGGTAGACTGCGGAGATTGTCGGTCCCCCCCCCCCCCCCCCCCCCATCGCCATGGCAAGGCGTCCTCGCGTCCTCGCTGTGCGCTTGACAGTTCACTAGTAGTATAAAGGCTCAGCGCTGTGTTTTAGTCATTTTTGTATAAATGCTTTCTGAAAACTCCTCAACCCCATTTAGTATGACACATTGTATCATCAACATTCATATCATATCATCACATCATTTATGACATATCATCATATGTCATAAATTGGTTCTCAAAATTCACCAGATTGATGCATTTAAATGAAATCTACTGATTTTTTTTCTCCCGGGGGGGCATGCCCCCGGACCCCCCTAGAGGATTGCGAGCCCCCCACCATAGTCTACAAAAATCCTGTGGGAAACACGTACAAGCAAGCAGTTTCAGTTGCGTTACCACCGACCACCGAGGTACCTTTCTTGTGCATTTTATTCTGCGCTGTTCTGTACTGGCTGACATGACGTGCGTGTCCGTGTACCGTGCATAGCCTCGGCTATGCATCATGTCCGACCTAAAATTTTGGTGACCCCCTCTTGCGATTGTGGCCCCCCCTTGTTCAAACACGTTCCGCGGTCTATGTACTGGAGTGTTACAATAACAAGGAAAATCAAACAATTAAATGTACAGAATCTAACATCATCAAACAATGAAAAATAAGCAATGCAAACCATAATAACCCAAAAGTAAACATAACATTAACAGGATACTCGTATTTATGGGTTACAACAAAACCAATTCAAAAATAAATTACCACAAAGGAACACAATCAACTGTGTGTCCCGACGGGTACGACAGTTCAATGGGAGGAACCAATATCGCTGTGATTTGTAACGGTCACCAAGCTGTGCATCTACATCTGCAAAGGTGAAACGTTATTTGCAAAAACGGCATTTAAAACAATAAAAAACAACAATATTGTATATTATAGGCCTATACATCATACTTGGGTAAGACAATTGGGCGTAGCACATCATTAATGAACTGTTCAAAACCGTAGGCCTACTAAATACTTTAATAAATGCTAAATAAACTTGTTAAACAACGCTAACACATTGAGCTGTTTATGTGTGCCTATGTCAAGAGAATAGCAAGTTTTTCGAAGTATAAAGAAGTTAATTGCAAATCTGAATCGGACCAGTTCTTTCTACAAGCTAGTGGAATAAGACACCAGTTAGCTCTGACGGCATTCCATTAGTGCTGGTAGAGAATTAAAGCACTGGGACTTTGAACTATGCATGTGTCACTCAACCATTAATTAGCTTTCATTAACAATAGTAAGCTGTCGTAATCGTAGGCCAGAATTAAAGTTTCACAAATGGAAGATGGCGGCCTACGGCCATGCAATGCTTGGCTCAATGAAGCAAGATAATCCTTCTCAAGTAATGGTGTACAAATTTTAATAAAATAACATCTCAAAGGTTGTACTCAACATATACTTTACAAATAAGTAATCACGTCGAACATGAAGAGGAAGTATTTACAGATTGTGTACAAACACGAGACAGATTTCTTTTTTTAAATAAATAAGACTGAGATATATATATATCCTATGTCAAATTACTCCTCATAAAAACATGAAGATGATCCTGTCTTCCTCATATCAACATTCAATCTATTCTGAGAAGTTTCACTTTGAAAATACATTTTTCAAGAGTGTGTGCTGTAATGTTTGACACATTTGCCATGACAAACATACAAGAGGATGGACAAATCACAGACTAGTACATTATTGCAGTATGAGCCGGCTGCAGTCATCTTGAAAAGCACAACGGTACTATGTAGTTGTCTGGACTGACAATAAAGCAATTCCCCTGGCATGACAGGATTTTGTATTTATTCCGTAAATTCCAATGAGAATAATAATAATAATGATTAGACCCAACTCGTGCAAAACTGTCTGCCCCTTCCTTTCCTCAATGTACAAATAAGGTGTCGACCCGTACAAACGATACGTCTGATATTCACTTAGCAGAATACCCAGTAAAAGCTACTACAGACAAAGACTATTTTGATCTCTTAAAGGCTGATTCCCAGTGTCTCTTACAAATAATCACCCATAAACCCTACACATAGGTAGGGTACATAAATGCACAATTGGACAACACACACACACACACACACACACAGGTTTGAGTCAACGTAAACCCACACACACACAGGTTTGAGTCAACGTAAAGATGTAAACACACACACACAGGTTTAAGTCAACGTAAACCCACACACACACACAGGTTTGAGTCAACGTAAAGATGTAAACACACACACACACACACACAGGTTTGAGTCAACGTAAACCCACACACACATATACACACACACAGGTTTGAGTCGACGTAAACCCACACACACACATACAGGTTTGAGTCAACGTAAAGACGTAAACACACACACACACACACACAGGTTTGAGTCAATGTAAACCCACACACACACACACAGGTTTGAGTCAACGTAAAGACGTAAACACACACACACAGAGGTTTGGGTCAACAGAGCTACTCCATGCACTCTGGGATCTCCGTGGTGTCCACCAGCAGTGTGTGGATGATGCCGTCACGCCTCTTGCCGCTGCTCACAGCCTTGATGCAGCAGTCATGGTCGCCCAGCGTGAAGTGGGTCTCTGTTCCGTCTTCCACAAACTCCCCCTGCACACAGCCGCCAGTTACGGTGGAATGGTGTCATTTGGGTTTGGTTTTCGCGCATACCACCGGCTTGGTCTAAATCATTGCTTAACAGCCATTAAAAAAACACACACACACAAATTGCATCCTTATCTCTTGGGAATATAATGGTATCTCATTTGAATGTAGGCATGCATTTGAAAGGTGCATTGAAATGGAATCAAGTACCCATGTTCTTCAAAATATGTCAGCTACTTGGTCCAACAATGTCACATTTCTTCGCTGATACAGATAATACAACATACAATACTAAACAATACTATACAATACAAGCATGAGCACCATGTAAACATGCTTACCGCAGTCTCCATCTTCTGCCCGTTACACCAAATATCCATTGTGTCTTTTTCTGGGGGAAGAGATATGAGTGCGGCCATTTATATGAATTAATAATTAATCTGTTTTGACAAAGATAACCTTCCATAAAGAGCACCACCACTGAATCATAACATTTACATTGACATCCCTACACGTATGCCAGCAGTATGTAGATGCTTTATACTGCTATTAACATTTAGTAATTTAGCAAACACGTTCATCTAAAGTGCCTTAATCCCCAAACATACAGTACATGACCTGCCTATGGTGACTTCAGATGCATGCTGATATTCCTGAAGAATGGAGGAGCAGGTATGAGCACCTTGCACAGGAATGCCTACAGGCAGTCTGTGGATATTGAGGATCAAACCCAGTACCTTTCGGCTGAAAGTTGGACCCCCTATCCACTTCACTGTCAATTCAAGGCTTAGACTTAGTATATGTGTTGCAGTATAACATTGATCACTGTGAGTACAGGCCATGCCCTGACAGTAAACCTCTGCCAACTAGAGGAAAAGGGGAGCGGTAGGACCTGTTGCTAGGCTGCGTGGGTAACACATCCATGCTACTTGCATTAATATGCTGACTGTATTATTCTCATGGGACTTACACGATTCTCATGAGATAACCATCTATAGGGTTTATGACCGAAATAGGTGCATGGTTACTGTGAGACAAGGCAGAGGGATTAGCCTTCTCAAAAGTCAGCGAAGGAGGATAAAGGAACATAAGCAGCTAATGGGTTTAGCTTCAACTCTGACATAACAGCTGTTGGAAAAAAGCTAAGTTTGAATCACAAGAATGATTTATATCCTCATCATGTCATTGTAAAGATTCAGTACACCTGGGTAGTAAATCATAAAATAATGAGGATGTATGTAACTGTGCCTTAAAAAGCGTGAAATACTTTCTGAAACACCTTTTGGGGGAAAGAAACCAATGAGTGTATTGCACATTAATAGTGGATACAGGGTTAGCTTCGAGTTGCTCTTCTCCTTACCCAGGACTACTCTGCAATCGGTGCCGTCCAAGTTGAGCACCCAGGTACTGGTGACCTTGGAGCGGTTCTCCATGTACTTCTTCAGGCTCTTGCCGTTTATCTCCAAGGTGTACTCGTAGGCGAAGCCGCTCACCGCATCGATGTTGATGGTTGCTTTTGTTTTTGAGCCGCCCACACAGAACGTCTCCTTCCCCACCAGCTTAAACATCCAGTCTCTCCGCAGGATTTCCTGCAAAAAATAATAAAAGGCACAATACAAATGTTTACTATGGAAATCACTTTGGTGGAACATGCATGCGTTGGCTCATAACGAGTGTGATTCGATTACCTTTCCATCAATGCAGATGACCCTCTTCCCAGTGGTTGTGCCATGTTCAAATTCAATGCGATGGACTCCATCGCTCAGAGCCACTTCCCACACTCCAACCAGGTCATTCGACATCCCGAACTCTCAACACTGCCCGAAGAACTACGGAAAAGTGCGAAATGTATTTTCGCCCGTCGGGTTTTGTTTGCAGACCTCAACTACGCTGCATAGGGCTTTATTAAATGGATCGTCAGCCAGCCATATGACGGTCTGAATTCTACCCCCAAATACATAAAATCGATAAGGACGTGGATCGGCCAAGACAAAATTATACTAAATATGGCCAGTAATCAGTAATTGATGGAAGTACATCTTTTAAATAGAAGTCGACATTCTCACCAGCGCACACACTGCCGGCCTGCATGAGATGAAATGCATGTTCCGGTTTATAGACTAATTTCACAATAATGGTGCAGCTATAGCAACATTTAAGTATTTAGACTACGAACTAAGTACAATAAATGAGACTTGCGAATGGCCATAAATGAAATGGAAGTGCCCAATATGGCTCTATTATGCACAAGATGATTGCACTCAGACGTGCATTTGGTTTCATGTTATATTTATCTCCCTAAATAACACTGAGGAAAAATGGCACACGTCTATTTCGCACACGTCCATCGTTCACGATTATTTTCAATGGGTAAGTAATAATTACAAAATATTAGCAACATCTCTTTAACTATCAATATATAGTACAGATTAAGTAAAGGCTTTTACTTTGAAAGACGCGAAACAGAAATTATGACATTCCTAGGTTTGCTTGACGTTGTTAGCGACTCATTTTGGATAAGCTTAGTTTGCACATCTTCGATCCTGCTTCAATAAATATCATATTATATTCTTTTAGCAAGCAGGAATACATCGATAGTCTTCAAGGTTGCTTACCGGATTAGCAGAAAACAACCTAGCAGCAGAACTGTATCTTGTGCAGAGCGTCAACAAGCTTGCCGTGGCTTTCTGGTTACTATAGCAACGTGGGCCATACTTCAGCTGCGCCGCCCCAATCCAACACCAACCGTCGTAAAATCTCTTGGCGACTCATACAGTCACATCGTCATCCTCCTAAAATAATGGCCAGTAATTTTTTTTTAGATTTCAGAAAACACAAAAAACTGAACCGAATATTGATTGATCCATCCATTGATCCATTTTTACTACAGGGGTGGAATCACATGATCTGTTCAACTGAGGATGTTGGCGATTGGTGGTCAGCAGATGATTTAGGGCAGGCAAACAAATCCTTTTTGTTAAAGAATTACACCCTCCATTATTTTAGGAGGGTGACGATGTTTTAGTTTCTATTATAACGTATCTGTACATGAAGACATGCAGTAAATACAATGTGTAACGTAAAACATAGTAAATTAGCTTTATTAAAAAAAAACTGGAATACATTTTGAATGTGAATATGAAGTATTCACACTTAAGGTGAAATAAAAGACACACACTGTTTTATATGTATAATTTAAAACTATTACATTTATGTTAATGTTATATCTGGCTTTAGTCCCACCCCCTGGTCTTACTGTAGGTTATGGGCTACCATCAGGCTTGGGACGGGATGTAGGCCTACGTATTCTTCTTCGTTGCAAATATAATATGCATGAAGCTCTATGCGCGAGCTACGTACACTTGTTAGCTGAATAGCAGTCGCTTTATTAAAAAAAAAAAAAAAAGTACATTGAAACATTAATGACCACGAGAGGGCAGTGAAAGAACCTGACATACTGCTGCCTAAATCCGTCAATTATATAACTGTGGCAGACTGTAAAACAACAGAGGCCACTATTAGATTTTTTTATTGTCACATCATATACAAAAGCAAATAGTTTACTGACAAACATGTTTCTGTTTTAATTAACAAATAAGCATTAACATATCATTATGCATAACATAACAGACCAAACTATATACAGATCAAACTTGCCAAGCTATTTTCAAATAAAGGCAGACTCAGTGCCCTAAAATACATTATTTGATGATGATTATTCAATCATGTCAATTGATCTATTAGTTCTAAAGGAAAGCATTTTATATTTCATTATCCATTTCCGTCTTCAGGCAAATAGCCTTGAGTTATTTTTTTATTCATTCATTTTTACTTAAAAAACACATTCCCTGCCACGTGCTTAAGGTGCTGCAATAGAAATAAAGAAGAAAAATAATGAAGCGAAGACAGGCTTGTATTAGGGTCTAAAATCTATCCGCCTGTCTTTCTTTCTCAAAGATCTCAAAAGCGCCCCCCCCCCCCCCCCCCAAAAAAAAAAAAAAAAAAAATGCATACATGTTAGTGTGCTGCAAGGGTTAAAAGCTATAATGACATGGTGTTAGGGGTAATACACCCAGCATTAGCTTTAGTCTAATTGAACAATACAAAATGTGCATAGACAATGATCTTATTCACCAGATGGGCTGGAACAGAAAAAGGTCCCTCACCTACTCTGTCTTCTTAAATTAGTTCAGGGTAGGCCTCCAATTTAGGTTTAATTTGTGGTAGGCTTAATAGGCTGATAAGATATGTGTATTGTAGACTGGTTGCGCTTGAAAAGATTGTTTTTGTTGCTGAAAAGAGGACCAAACTGTTGTAATCACACCCCTCCACAAAAAAGAAGAAGCCGTTAATGTTGTTTTAATTAATCTACTATGCAAATCCCATCATCCCCTGTCCCTCAAGGTGTTGTCATCAGACCGCTGGTTCAGTTCCAGACTGGGCCGCCGCTGCATGTCCGCTACCACCTCTTACCACGAAGGAATCACCACAGAAGACACACAACAGTATCAGGAATGAAGCAGATAAGAAACAACACAAGGTCTTCGGCACGCGTTAGCCTGCCGTGAACCCGCGCTCTCACGCCAGACAACGTGCAGAGAGCGGCTGCCATAATGACTCATCGTTGTTAAGCTTGGGATCAACATGAGACTTTGTCCGAACCTTCACCGGGAAAACATGAGAGCTGGGGCGAGAAAACAGTCACCGATGTTGTTAACATGTGTTTTCCTTTTCAGCAGCGCACTCTTACGTGCGGCACCTGCAACCGATGATGCAGTCGTTCGGTCACTTCTCGTTGGGAACTAAGAAGTTTCTTCACTGCACACGGGATCTGTCGACTTAATGAGGCGTGTCAAAGATTTGCACAAAGATACGCACACTCACACACGTACACATGTACACATACGCACATGCAGACATACATGCATGAATGCACATAAACATGTATGCACCTTCAATAAACATGGATACACACACACGCATGCACATACAAACACACACACACACACAGGCCTGGGCTCAGCTGTGGTAATGATCTGTGGAGCAGACGTGTTGTTGGCTGTAGAAAGTGTTTGTGAGAACAGTTTTAACACAGTGTCTCTGTCTTTCTCTCTCTTGCAGGATATAATCTGGAACCAAAAGCCAGGGCGGAGGGGGGAGAGCCAGAGAAAGAGGGAGGGCGTGTTTAAAAGCAGCACAATTACAGTTAATGAGAACACATATGTGTATAGTCCATAAATGTGGTAGAAAAATAGAGCGAGAGACAAAGGAAAAGAGTGAGAGAGGTCTGGCAGTCGGGATTGTGCGGTGAACAGATTGTGTTTTACGCTTTTGCCAATGCCTCTCCCTACACTGACAGTGATCATCGTGAAGCTTCAGAGGCCACAGGATGGCGTGGAAATGTCCTGCTTGGTTCTGTTCTATCACTAACAGCAACCAAAGGCAGGAGAGTACCTTCATCTCGTCCACATCCACAACAAAACAGCGCCACATATTTTCATTCAGTCCGTTCCCTCGCTAAATCCAGCCTCAACGATGGATTCTTGGGTCCTTTTTTTTCTGCCAAAGAGTGAGGAAAGAGGGGGATTTATAGCCCCCAGCCCGCGGCCTCTCGGTCGCAGGCCGTCCATTTCAACCTGTTTCATAACAACATGTTTCATTATTATTATTCCCTTCTTTTTTTCATCTGGGGACCATCTGCTGCCTGTAAGCCCGGGCCCTTGACAGCTGGGACAACTACAGCAAGGCAGCGGGGAGGCGGGGTGTCTGTAAGCACGGCGCCTACTGGGCCTCCACACTGGTCCCATACTGGAGACATACCGCAGCAGGCCCAGAGGTCCTCCACAGAACTCTGACACTCATGTCACCAGGACGGGCCGTCTCTCTCGTGAGCAGCGGCCGGAGACGGACCGCGCTCCAAACCAGGGGCTACCTCTGCTGGCCTCCGTCTTTAGCTTGAAACGTGTGTTGTGTCTTTGTAAGAGTTTTCGTGCATCTGCTTCTACACACATTTTGTTTTTGCTTTTACACAAACAACTTCTGTAATACCATCAATTTCAGTGATCCACATCCCAAGTGGTTAATAGTAGTTTTGCTGTGGCCCCGAATCATTCGTCTGTTCTCATAGAAAGGAACTTTCAACCAAAGTCACTTTTGATTGACAAAAAAATAAACCACCAAATACCTATAGCTTATTAGTCCGCGATGCCCCCGTGACCCCATGATGCATATCAGGCGTCACTGTCACTGCCTCCACACGTTCAACACTCAGCCAGTGGTGTCATTAGGTCCTGACACCCTGCCTATCTACATGAGATCTATATATACACTATATGGTGACTTTATTCACGCGTGTGGGTCAGATGTGTGTGCACCAGAACACTGCTTAGAGCAGGTAGGCTGTCGGGGCTTTTCTTTGACAACACAGTTGGGGGACGCTCCAGTCGAAGCTCAGGAAACCAAACATTTCACTTGGCACCCGTCGGCGCTCCACAGTGGGGAACACCCTGTTCTATTCCAAGAGCACCTTTTTCAATGGAAAAACAAGTATGGCCGCCAGTGACGTCGACGAGAGGTCGACGCTATAGTCTAGACCGCGGTACTGCGACATTTCCTTTCAAAAAACGGGTCGGAATTCAATAAATTAGACAACCTAAATACTTGTAGCCATACAACGACGCTGTTCGCCACACATGGGAGGAAAAAGGAACACGTTTCCATGGCAACGCGTCGCCAAGGCAACGTTGATGGTAACGATACAGAGGCATGAGAACATATTGTTTACTTTTTGGTGTGTTTAAAGTCTCTCTCTCTCTCTCTCTCTCTCTCTCTCTCTCTCTCTCTCGCTGTCTCCATTGTGATATTAGGAATATTGTGTTTACACATGCCGGCAGAAATGTTTGTATTAAAAAGAGCGGATACATGTAAACAACTTATCCAGCATAGCCACGAAATGTATGCAGGTCATTGGAACATTATGTGCAGAAATGTTCTGGAATTTAAACCATCCCTCCCCGTCTCCTCTCTGGCTCTCTGTCGGTCTCTCTCTCTCTCTCTCTCCCTCTCTCTCACACCTGGTATGAAACCATTGTGTGTCATGTTTTCAGCTTAACAATGCAGAGGTTGGCCATGCTCCGGTTAAAATGCAGAATAACATCAATGTTGTCCTCGGTGGGTTTTTTTTAGGGACAACACAGCGTTGGAACAAACGTGTAAAACGTGCCAATTCAACAATATCTCATAAAAAAAAAGAAGATGAATGCCTGAGAATTATATAGAGCTTTTTTTTTTTTCCACAAACGGCAGACTTTGCCGGCCAGCCAATATAATCCAACTCTTTCCACTCCGCTGCGCCCAATAATAAAGAATCGCACATTCCAAACAGTTTAAGCGTTTCCTTTGCAAAGATTCAGTTATAGCGGGTGAGCGGGGAGGTGGGCTGTCGGCTTCGTCTGCGTCCACCCACCGAAAAACCCCACCCCCGCGTCCTGCAGCCCGGCCCCGGCCCCGCCCCCCCCCCCCACCATCAGTAGACAAAGGTGAGGACACACTCGCCGTCGGGGTCTCTGACCTGGTCACGTGACCCTGCGCCTCCCCCCGGGGTGGTGGCGGCGGTGGCCGGGGGCAGCAGGAGTGCCAGGGGCAGATGGGGGAACTGCGTGGCCAGGGAGGACACCGACTGCCCCGTCACGCTGTACGCCTTGAGGGCCGACCGCCCGCTCAGCAGCGCCACGTCCAGGAAGGTCAGACGGAGGGGAGGGAGTGGACCCCTGCCCGCCCCCTCTTCCACCTCCTCCTCCGCCGACCAAGAAGAAGAAGACGACGATGAAGCCCTGGCATCCGGCGTGGCTATGGACAGCTCCTGGTCGGGGTAGGGCACCCCCGGGGCGCTGCTGTGGATCCTCAGGGAGAGGAGGCCCGGCAGAGCCAGGTACTGAGTGTTCAGGGGCTTCCCCCCGCAGTAGGCCAGCTGCAGGTGGCTGACCTGGCTCCCGTTGAGCAGGTCCTGGAGGAGATCGGCGTCCCTCAGCCACACCGTCGTCAGACCGCCAGGCTCTCTCAGGCCAGCAGGGGGCAACGCGGCACGCGAGACGCTGCGACAGCTGCACAGCAGGTTCGCCAGAGGCTCATCGCAGTGGCGCACCGGCACCGGACAGCGGCAGTAGCGCAGGCCGCCACCGGGGGCGCTGCCCTGGAACAGCAGCGGGTGTTGTGGTCGTTGATAATAGCCGGCTGGATGGGGACGGCGGAGACGGGGGCGGCAGCGGTCGAGGTGGGGGTGGAATCTGTGGTCAAGGCGATGCGGGACGGCAGGAAGGACAGGCACAGAAACCACGGTAACAGGGCGGAGGAGATCCTGTTCAAAGACATCTCCGTGGCAACCGAGCTGACTACATCTTCACGGAGCGCAGCCACAACGGGAGACTGTGGAGACTACCTGTGACAACCCAAAGAAAAGCAGCATGAAGACCACAATGACTACGGTGACCGAAAGCCTTTAAAACAGCCCTCAATAGGTGACTAGAATTTCAAATACATCCATAATTTTCCTTTTTCCTTTTTAAACTTTTTAAAAAATGCTGTGAAAACTAAAATAAATAAAAATACGTCAAAACTCAATTAGCATTTAATTTAACATCTAAATGTTGCTTTCAATACTACCATTCAAGGAAAATCCATCCGTCGTCTCATTTTCAGTCTCCCATTTTGTTTTTTCAACCGCCTAAATGACACACAAAGAAGTCCTGTATTTGTCGCCTGCTGTACACAGTAACCTGCCCGTGACGCGCGTTTGCATGTGTTTTTATAATGCGGCGAGGCCAGCGGGGGACCCACGGTGGATTGAAACCAGCCCTTTCTCCCCCCCTTCCAGTCTGGGCTCCCGACACGACTCACTCAGGCTCCTTGAACTGATTCATTTATTTATTTATTTATTTACTTGCTTCCCTCGCTTTATTGGGGAAAGGTCCTTCCAGGCCCCGGGCTACCGTCGGGATGGCGTAAAAGCCGTCCATAAATGTGCCCGTAACACTGTGTCCTGCTCCGAGTGGAAAAAAAAAACAGAAAGAGAGAGAGAGAGAGAGAGAGAGAGAGAGAGAGAGAGAGAGAGAGAGAGAGAGAGAGGGAAAAAAAAAGAAAAGTAGAGTAGAGAGCCTGACAAATTATAAACGTCCAGGAAAAACAGAACAGTGCTTTCTTTCTTCCCCCCCCGCCCCCCCCCCCCCCCCCCCCCCCCCCCCTCCCCCCAACCCCGTTCAGGAAGGGAGGGAAAAGAGCGATGAATAAGCACTCCTGACTTTTCCCTCCAGCTTCCCCTGTTTTCGTTCACTTTAAAAGGAGGAGAGGACTTTCCGATGTTGTGATTGGCGGGGCAGATGGACGGAGCGCTATGCGAAAACCACGTCTGGAAAAAGACGAGCGCGGATTGATGTGGTGGTGGACGCGGGCAAGCGAGCAGCGGCCCTTACAGTGGCGGCACACCAGCGAGCGCACCGTGTACTGAACATGGAGACATGAATAAAGAACACAGCGCCGCCCGCCTCACCGGCTGGACGCCGCGTGCCGCCCTGTGGTGTGGCGGGCAGCACGACAGATTGACTCAAAGCCACCGTTTGCGCGCAGACGTCACATGACATGGCACTACACCCGTCTGACTGCCTACCTGTATGTCTGTGTGTGTGTGTGTGTGTGTGTGTGTTGTGTGTGTGTGTGTGTGTGGGCCCAAGTATGTCACCTGTGCGAGTGTGCGTGCATGTGTGTTTGTGTGTGTGTGTGGGGGGGGGGGGGGTGTTACGTGTAACACATAACCAGGTTGACCGACGCAACCTCTTTGTAACAAAGTACACACGGTGTACGTGCCCGTTGACCTCCAACCTGTATCTGGGTAACTCCCGGAGCTGATTGGATGATTAGTTGATTAGTTACCACAGTTAGCCACTGTCTTCTGCATCACCCCCACGCTAAACTGCTCGAGCGCGCGGCACACACACACACACACACACACACACGCTCGCTCTCATCACTCGCTCCCTCTTACC
>JAXIVH010000481.1:55000-75000 GCA_036785325.1 Urophycis tenuis | reverse complement strand
ACAACTATCCCTACATGAATGCCAACCAAAACATTGGTGATCAAGAGTCTTCGCTGAGGGAAGGAGTGAGTTTACATGGCCAAGCAACCAGCTATGCAGACAGAAGCTACAGAGCCCCAGTTGCACCACCTCCACAGCAGCTACTGATGACCCCCAGAAAAGGAGCATTTGGGAAACTGAGAAGCATAGCGAGGGTTTTTGAACTGGTGAATGGCAGGAGGGTAAACTGGGAACGTTTCATGCCTCATGAGCCAATTACATTCCCTTTAAACGCCGCCTACCAGCTTGCTGCAGGGTTTAATTATCAGTCGGGCAGAAAACCGCCGATCACACCATCTGATGGTTTCTCTGAGCTTCCTCCCCCATCCTCAAATCCTGGACACTTGTTTTTTCCCAGTGTTGAACCCTCCTCTGACCCTATCCCACCTGTAGATCAGTTTGCCGACTCTGAGGCCAATTCAATCACTCAGAACTTTGAGGCTGATCCAGTATCTGGCAATGGTGGATTTGGCAACTTCCAGGTTGGCATACAAGATGGTTCACAAAGCTATTCACCGAACCTTGATGTATTCCACTACCCTTCTGCTGAAAATGCACAGCTTCCTTACAAAGATGACCCCTCTAACCATGACACTGTCAATGTCATCCAGCCAAGCACTTGGTCGTCTGCTTCCCTTGTGAGCAAGGAGGAGCCGGTATTCTCCAGTGATTTGGCTAACCCAGCCCATGCCGCTCCTGTTGCAATCCCTGCCTCTCCCAGCTATGTGAAGGACTTCACAGTGGACTCCGATTCAAGTAAAGACTCTGCACAACCAGTACTTTTCCGGCCGGTGAAGGTTTCTCCTCGGCTGCCCAGACCCCAGCAGCTTAAGATGCCACAGGAGGTGAGCAAGCCGCTCCCATCTGCCTACATCATTCAATCCAAGGGTGGATACAGGCGCGACAGGAAGGTGTTCTCCAAGACCAGATACTCAAAGACTGTTACTCCACTGCCCCAGTTTGGTCTTAAGGGATAAATGAGAGGTAAATGGTCTATTCTGTATCCATTGCTGCTGGGTTCCTGTCATTGCTTGTAAATGCACTGTAGCTCATCTCTGAAATATTCCTCTTCAGGCATGAGTTATTTTATGATTGAAAGAATAAACTATAGAAATGTTTTAAGTCTTTGCTTGGTATGTCCAATTCAGAGCTGTTGACCTGTGACTCGCTACTACAACTCAAAAAAGTGCTATCCTATTTAATCCTGCTGTTGAGCAATTCAGAGTGATGAGGACTTCCTTTGAATAGTTTTGGCTTTGGGGCACCACTCCATAGAATGGAGACTGGTGACTTGGTGTGCCATTAGTATATTTGAATGAGACTATGAAGGTTTGAACAGGTAATATGAGTGGGGTATGAAGATGAACAACGTGGCATGAACTGGAATGACGGGCTTTATAAAGTTGGGATCAAAGATTATTAAAATTTAACTCTCTATAAATATTACTGCAATTTATGATTTTGTTAGCGTTGTGGAAAGCATCTCAATCTAAAGTGAGCTTATCTAATGTTGTCAGGCCAACACCTCACCATATTTGCAACTGACCTGGAAATGCCTTAAGCTGTTTCCCTATTAAAGCAATTGCTGTTCCGATAGAACTGACTGAAGGTGGAGTAGAGCCCTATCAGTCGGATATGGCATCGCTGGAACCACACTGCTGTTGTGTTTAAGATCTTACAGGTCTTAAAAATACTTCAACTTTATACTCCTACAAAAAACTAAATGGCAGGTGAACTTCATATGTTTAGGTTATTCACTTTGGTTATTTCATAGGTTCACCACGTTGGAGCATATGTAGGAGTCTGTCCTTGAAAGTATATTGGGACTTCCTCTGCAAAAATTGATATCCCCGTCCTTGATCTATGACAAGGACTACTTCACTACAACATAAAACTATCTTCTTCACTCCCAGTGAACATATATTATCATGGGATTAAGAAAGGATGAGCAAGTGCAGGTGAAGGATCTCATTGTCAATCCAAATTATGGAATTTAAATCATAAACTGTTAGGAATTCTAATTCCATATGAATTACATTTACTATTTACTACTACTATGGGGCGGAAGTAGCTCAGTGGACAGAGCTGATTGTCCACTAACCGTAGGGTTGGCAGTTCAATCCCCTTGATCCCCCTACAGCTGTCCACAATGCGAACCCCTCAAATGTATTGATTGAATCGCTTTCGACAAAAGCATCTGCTTAATGCCCCTCTAGCGCTCCAGAGTAGTGTTCATGGTTCACATCAGGCGTTTCTTCCAACCCCTGTTGTGCAATTACCTCAAAATGTAAGCTCCCCTGTTTTGTGAACATTTCCAGTACGTGCATAATTGGAAGCCATGTGCAGAAAGGCAACCTTCTACAATAATCAGTTAAAGTGGACCCACTGTGGCAAAATTGAGGTCCTGAAGCTAAGCTAGTAGAGCATTTCTTAACTGTACTACTACTAGCTGGCCCCGCAGTGGTGGAATGTGCTCCCTGCCAATGTCAGGACTGCGGAGTCACTCCCTATCTTCAGGAAGAGACTCAAGACTTGCAAGACTCACTGCACAACATCCATCCTCTACCTACCCTCATGCACTTGTATGTTGTACGTCTTAGCACTTTATAATTGTTCTTTGTATCTTAGCACTTAGCATCTTAGGCCAGAGATGTTGTATACTATCAATGGTTAATAATAATTCATTGAATTTATAATAATAATAATTCATTGCATTTATATTGCACCCAAGGACGCATACAAAGAGACAGTGAAGAGACAAATGGGTATGGGAGGGGGGGGGGGGGGGGAGGGAGAGACAACAAAAGCAAGATGATGGAGTGGAATAAGGGGGGAGGGAGAGGAGAGTAGTTACGGGTAGGGGAGGTTGTAGGCTTGGGAAAAGAGGAAGGTTTTCAGACGGGACTTGAATGTGAGGAGTGAGGGTGAGTCACGGACAGGTTGGGGGAGAGAGTTGCAGAGTCAGGCTGCTGTGCGGGAGAAGGCTCTGTTGCCAAAGGATCTGAGTTTTGATCTGGGTAATGTGAGGGAGAGAGTGGAGGAGGATCGGAGGGCATGAGTGGGGCGGTGGGGGATGAGGAGGTCAGACAGGTGGGGGGGGCTTTGAAGGTGAGGAGGAGTGTCTTGAAAATGATGTGCTGTTTGATGGGGTGCCAGTGGAGAGAGTGGAGAATGAGAGTGATGTGTTCACGGGACTGGGTTTGGGTAATGAAGGTAAGGAAGGTAAGGAAGGAGGCGGGCAGCAGAGTTCTGGACCAGTTGGAGTCTATGAAGGGAATGAGAGGTGATGCCAGTGAGGAGGGAGATGCAATAGACGAGACGGGAGGAGATGAAGGTGTGGATGAGGGATTCGGCAGCAGGGGGAGAGAGGCAGTGTCTGATTTTGGCGATGCGGCGGAGGTGGAAGTAGGAGGTCTTGACAAAGGAGCTGACGTGGGGATCAAAGGAGAGGATGGGGTCCAGGATAACGCTGAGATTGTGTGCCAGGGGGGAGGGAGTGATGGTCGAGGTGCCGATGGTGAGTGAGATGGGTCCGGTTTTGTTAAGGGTGGATTTGGTGCCTATGAGGAGGAGCTCTGTTTTGTCGCTGTTGAGTTGGAGGAAGTTGTGGGTCAGCATGATGTTATTGTAGAGATGCAGGTTTCGATGTGGGTGAGGGGAGGGTTTTGGGTGACTTTTGGTGCTGATATAACGTAGCAATTGGAATGCTTGAAACTTGTCCTGGTAACTTGCTTACTCTATTAAGTACTACTGTACTAGATGTAATGTAAATGTATTAACAGCAATGAAGTGTTTCACCTTCCTCTGACAAATGTACTCATTGTAAGTCCCTTTGGACAAAAGCATCTCCTAAATGCTCTAAATGTAAATGTAATGTATCTGGTCTTGGAGCACACCTTCCTGCCTCGGTGATATCCACCTTTGGAATGAGCAATGTAGGTAGATGGTCTCACTCACCTCCTGTGGAGTCTCAAGCTGCTAGGGTCTGGGCAGCTGAGGAGGAACCTTCTTCAGTGACCGGATGTGTACTGGTCGTGCAGAGACTTTACTTGAAGTAGAGCCCACGGTCAAGTCAGTCAAATAGCTGGGAGAGGCAGGGCTTTCAACAGAAACTGTGTGTGTGTGTGTATAAATAAATACCTGTTCATCATTTGTTTGTTAATGGTAGCAGTAATGTTTTAGTCATTGTTTTGTAACTTTGTGAAATGATTGGTCATTACATCGTGACATTGCTGTATTTGAAACTGCCACAGTGTTTCTAATGTGCGACGTGCTGAAACAAACTTTTGAATAGTGTAGAATGTGGTAGTATTATATTTATTTAGGATCTTGCATTACTGCAACTGTACAGTACTCTCAATGTACACATCAGTATGGGAAACAGGAACAACACAAACTTGTTCATCCCTGAAATCAATTCAACGCCAGTGAGGTAGCAGTTCTGAAGGTTGTGATTGGTAAGATCATCAAACGTCAACATCACCTTTGAATACACTTTGGCAGTTCAGACATCCCATTTCCACATTGGGCTGCAAGGGCTGCAGCCATTGTCCAGGTATCTGCTGGTCCTCCACTGTGCCCAGTAAAAATGTTTAGTTTAATATTATGTTCCCACATTATGTTTAATCTATGTAGAAATAAACTATGTAGATGGTTATTTTTGTTGCTGAGATAAATGTGGGGATCATCATCACAATTCCTCCTTCAACATGGAACGAAGACCTGAATGCAGTTAAATCTTGATATTATCCTTATGTTATACAAACAATACAATAACTGTATTGTTTTTATGACATCATGAGGATAATGATGTTATACAAACAATAATACAATAATTATTTGAAAATGGTGACTGTCAAACATTTACAAAATGGGAAATATGAAGTAGGACAAAGCCATGCTCATGACACTATACATATATCAATCATATGAACTATGAATAGTTTAAAGCAATGCATAAGTCAAAGCATGGAAAGATTAGCAGTTTATGTCAATGAAGAAAGCAGATCAACTTGTTTCTGCAAATAGCACACCTGTTTCTGATATTGACGATTACATTGCAATGGCAGCTCATGATTGGTTGTTGAGTGTTTGCAGGGCCACTATATAAAGGGATAGCAGAGGCACCATGCTACACTGCTCTCTCGGGCATCGACTATTTTGTTTGTGGGAAATAGTGTTACTATAGTGTGCTGCTTGAACTGTTATAGATATGGGGGCTGGAGCAATTCTCAGGTAAGTGCACTTTGCACTTTTAAGTGTTTGGCTTTACTCATTTGTTATCTGCATCTGAAGTGGTGTTTTCTTCTCATGCAGAGTGTCTTGGCTTTGCTTGTTGCTGTTGGGTAACAGTCTTGCTTTCCCATTAATTAAAGGTAACACATTCTGCACTGCTTTTACTTTAATTCTCACTTTAGTGTAGTCTTTCTGAAACAATTTTTCATCCATAGGTGGTGGCAATCCTTCCCAGAGTGGCCAGCTAGAAACCGCTCCAACTGAAATGTTGGGTGCATATGACGACGCAACACCTTATGAAGACAGAAGCTACAAAACCCCATTAGCTGCAGCTCCAGAACAGCCACTGTTGAGCCCAAATGAAGGCACTGGGAACCAGGGAGGTGGAGCTGTGGAGTTTGGACTGGAAGATTCCAAGATGATGGACTGGGATGTCACCAACATGGCGACATTCCCTCAAAACCCCTCTTCCCACTTTGATAGCGGTAATGAGCAGTCGGGCAGCAAAGGGCCTCACTTTACATCAGTTGATGTGTCTTATGAGCCTTCTACCACCCAGTCTTTGGAGCCTCACAGCTCAGTTTTTCCCAGTTCTGAATTCTCCTTTGACCCCATCCCACCTCATCAGTCATTCAACTTTGAGGATTCCGCACATAACACACAGACCTTTGCGGCTGAACCAGTGTACAGCAGTGAAGATGACTTTGACCCTTCCCTGAACCTCGACTTCCACGGTGGTGTAGAAGATGGTTCACAAAGCTTTTCACATAACCTGGTGTATGATATCCCGTACCCTTCCTACATGACCAGAGAAGAGGAGCCAGTGATCACCAGCTATTCAGGTTACTGGGACGACGCTGCTCCTACCTCCAATGACATGCAGACCCTGGGGGCTGTGCCTCGCAGTGGCGGCAAAGGGGCTGACTTTAGCTATTCACAGAACTTCAACTTCCAGGCTGGTGACGACGGTTCACAAGGTTCTTCCCATAACCTTGTCTATGAGGAGGTCTTTCACTACCCATCTGCTGAAACTGCTTCCATATGGCCGGTCTTCAATATGGCTGCTCAAGTTGCAAGCGCTGCCTCTCCCAGCTATTTGTCCATCGACTCCACTTCAAGTAAAGTCTCTGCAGCACCACAGGAGGTGAGCGAGCCGCTCCCATCTACCTACATCGCTCAATCAAAGGGTGGATTCCGCCGCAGCAGGAAGGTGTCCTCAAAGACCAAATACTTCAGCGGCTTCCCTCCACCTCCCCCCTATGTCATAGACTACCTGCAACGTGCCTCTAAGAACCAGCTAAAGGGTTAAAAGGTGCCTATGTGACCTAAAGCAGTGCATTCTTGCTCCTGCCTTTTGTGGCTGGATACACCAACTGTCCTGTTGTACTGAATGCTTTTCCCTCTTCTATCATGACTTGATGTACCATTCAAAAGAATAAACTACTTTTTATAAAACACACAACTGACCTGCTTACATGTTGAGCTGTTCCTATAGCACTGACTGAAGGTGGAGTAGAGCCTTAACATGCCATTCTCTAATTATTTGTATCAGTCGGATATGGCATCGCTGGAACCACACTGCTGTTGAGTTTAAGATCTTAGAAATACCTCAACTTTGTACTCCTTCAAAAAACTAAATGGCAGCTGAACTTCATATGTAGGTTATTCACTTTGGTTATTTCATAGGTTCACGACGTTGGAGCATATGTAGGAGTCTGTTCTTGAAAGTATATTGGGACTTCCTCTGCAAACAATGATATCCCCGTCCTTGATCTATGACAAGGACTACTTAACTTCAACATAAAACAATGTTCTTCACTCTCAGTGAACATATTTTATCATGGAAATAAAGGATGAGCAAGTGCAGGTGAAGGATCTAATTGTCAATCCAAATTATGGAATTTAAATCACAATGTTAGGAATTCAATCTAAATATGTGTACTATTTAGACATTTACTAATTACTAGTACTATGGGGCGGAAGTAGCTCAGTGGATAGTGCGGGTGGACAGAGCGAATCGTCCACTAAGCGTAGGGTTGGCGGTTCAGTCGCCTTGATCCCCCTACAACTGTCCACATGTCGAACCCCACAAATGTATTGATTGTATTGTGTGAATCACTTTGGACAAAAGCATTTGCTAAATGCCCCTTTGCTATTTAAATCACACCCACGTTTTCTCCAGACTTTCATTAAGTATAGTGGTCATTAAATATAGATGACTGATTTTGAAAAATTGAGCAATAAGGTTATCTTATGTAGGCCAGAACTAATGTCTACATTTGAAAGTGCAAAACTATGTTTAAAAATGTTTGTTCTTGAAAATCAAGTTGAGGGCTTTCACGGTCTGTACTCATTCTGAAAAACCAGATCAAGCGAGCTTTTGCCCTTCTGCTCCACAACTTTAACTACAATTCAAGGATGTACTGTACTGTTTAAACAAGGGCAAAATATCCTTCTACCTACAAGGTCATACTTCATAAACCATCAACAATTGTCCCTAGCGCTCCAGAGTAGTGCTCATGGTTCACATCAGGTTTCTTCAAACCCCTGTTATGCAATTACCTCAAAATATTTTGAGCATTTCCAGTACGTGCATAATTGGAAGCCATGTGCAGAAACGCAACCTTCTACAATAATCAGTTAAAGTGGACCCACTGTGGCAAAATTGAGGTCCTGAAGCTCAGCTAGTAGAGCATTTCTTAGCTGTACTACCATTGGAATTTGCAGTCAGTGAATAGAAAAACACATTGTCAATGTAATTAAAAATTCTATTTTTTTATTACAATACATTGGCACCATTAGAAAAGGTACATATTGCTTTGAAGATAAGATAAGATAAGATATTCCTTTATTAATCCCCCTTAGGAGAAATTCACAGTGACCAGCAGTACAAGAGGATAGAGGAGTGCAATAGAAGACCTGAATATGGACAATATACACTAAACAATAAATAGATTTACCTAAATTAAGATAAGATAAGATTATATGCGAGCTCTTAGAATCAGGTCAGATGGAAAATGAAAACCTATATACATACATGGTAGTCATCATTGAGATGAACAGGGCAATTGGTAGGTGGACATACCTAGTAGTCATTATTGAGATGAACAGTGCAATTAGTAGATGAAGATAAAACAGTGCAATTGGTAACCGAGTCCTGCTGGGGTGTAGATATTAAAAATAAAAAATAAAAATAGATGTGCAGATAATTTGGTCTTAAAAAATGGATGTGCAAGTGAGCAAAATGTGCAAAATACAAAATGTGCAAATATACAGAGGTAGTAAGTAGACATGTGAGAAGACATAAGTTACAGCGGCCTAGGAAAACAGTCCAGAGGTGTGGGGTGCGGTGTTCAGTCCATTATCTGGAGGTGTTGGGGCTATCGAGACATTGGGAGTGGGTGGTTGAGGTGTTGTAGAGTCTGATAGCTGATGGGATGAACGAGCCCCCCAAGCGCCTTGAGGCACGTGGCTGAGTGAGCCTGTGGCTGAACGTGCTCCTGAGTTGCCTCAGCTCGGCATAGAGAGGGTGAGAGGGGTTGTCCAGGATCGCCTGCAGCTTCCCCCTCATCCTCCTCTCTGTCACCGCCTCCACACAGTCCAGCTTCATCCCCACCACAGAGCTCGCCCTCCTCACCAGCTTATTCAGCTTGCTGGCACCACCGATCCCAATGCCTCCTCCCCAGCACACAACAGCGAAGAAGGTGACACTGGCTACCACAGACTGGTAGAACATCCATAGCAGCCTAGTGCACACATTGAAAGATCTGAGTCTCCTCAGGAAGAACAGCCTACTCTGTCTCTTCCTGTAGAGGGCCTCAGTATTGTCCGAAGATATTGTGCAATTCTTTGATGCACACTTGTGGTACCAAGTCAGATAAACAATGCTGTAAATGTGTGATGCAAAGACGAACACAATTTGAAAATTAGTATTTTCATCATTGATTGCTCATCCTGTAAGAGGGAAAAAACTTTCAGTCATTTGTTATATGCATATACAATCAATGAGGGCAGTGGAGGGACTTGTAGTATCTACAAATTCCAATGATGTAGTGTCTTCCATGACCTCCACTGGCTCCCTGTAGTGGCTCGCATCAACTTGCCGACAAAGCTGTAAATGGAACTGCCCCTACCTACCTCCAAGCATTAGTGAAACCCCACGCCCCTGCTCGTGCACTCTGCTCCTCTGCCTCAGCTGGTCGACTGGTACCTCCATCACTAAGAGGAGGAAGGTCGGACGGCGAAATCACAACTCTTCTCCGTTTTGTCACTGCAGTGGTGGAACAAGCTCCCTGCCAATGTCAGGACTGCGGAGTCACTATCTTCTGGAAGAGACTCAAGACTCACAAGACTCACTGCACAACATCCATTCTCTACCTACCCTCATGCACTTGTATGTTGTACGTCTTAGAACTTTATAATTGCTCTTTGTATCTTAACACTTAGCATCTTAGGCCAGAGATGTTGTATACTATCAATGGTTAATAATAATTCATTGGATTTATAATAATAATAATTCATTGAATGTATATTGCGCCTTTCAATGACCTAACGACGCATACAAAGAGGGTGAAGAGACAAATGGGGGGGGGGGGGGGGGAGAGACAACAAAAGCAAGATGATGGAGTGGAATACGGGGGGGAGGGACAGGACAGCAGTTATGGGTACGGGAGGTCGTAGGCTTGGGAAAAGAGGAAGGTTTTCAGACAGGACTTGAATGTGAGGAGTGAGGGTGAGTCGCGGACAGGTTGGGGGAGAGAGTCCCAGAGTCGGGGTCCTGTGCAGAAGAAGGCTCTGTCATCGAAGTATCTGAGTTTTGATCTGGGTAATGTGAGGGAGAGAGTGGAGGAGGATCAGAGGGCACGGGTGGTGCGGTGGGGGATGAGGAGGTCAAACAGGTGGGGGGGGGGGCAGGTGGTGGAGGGCTTTGAAGGTGAGGAGGAGTGTCTTGAAAAAGATTGCGCTGTTTGATGGGGAGCCAGTGGAGGGATTGGAGAATGGGAATGATGTGTTCACGGGACAGGGTGTGGCTAAGGAAGGTAAGGAAGTTAAGGAAGGAGGCAGGCAGCAGAGTTCTGGACCAGTTGGAGTCTATGGAGGGAATGAGAGGTGATGCCAGTGAGGAGGGAGTTGCAATAGATGAGACGGGAGGAGATGAAGGCGTGGATGAGGGATTCGGCTGCAGGGGGAGAGAGGCAGTGTCTGATTTTGGCGATGCGGCGGAGGTGGAAGTAGGAGGTCTTGACAATGGAGCTGACGTGGGGATCAAAGGAGAGGGTGGGGTCAACCCTCCTGGACCCCACCCTCTCCTTTGATCCCCACGTCAGCTCCAAAGTGACATTGCTGTATTTTAAACTGCCACAGTGTTTCCAATGTGCGATGTGCTGAAACAAACTTTTGAATAGTGTAGGATGTGGTAATATTATATTTATTTAGGATCTTGCATTACTGCAACTGTACAGCACTCTCAATGTACACATCAGTATGGGAAACAGGAACAAGACGACCTTGTTCACCACTGGAATCAATTCCACGCCAGTGAGGTTACAGTTCCGAAGGTTGTGATTGGTAAGATCATCAAACGTCAACATCACCTTTGAATACACTTTGGCAGTTCAGACATCCCAATTCCACATTGAGCTGCAAGGGCTGCAGCCATTGTCCAGGTATCTGCTGGTCCTCCACTGTGCCCATTGAGGTGCCATACAAAGAGAAATCAGTATGAGTCAAAAAAGACACTTGGACACACTGCTTGGTTCACAGCACTCAAACTGTAGCCTGCAATCCCAAGAGAGCGCACATGGTTACTGTAGTCAACCAGAACACATTTACAGTAAAAATAAGGGGCCTTTTCAAACGTGTTCAGCTCAAGAAATCCATTGAATGGAGTTGGTGTACAGGGTCTCAAGCAGGCATTATGCCCAAACTCATCATTATCTTTAAGATATAAAATGTTTAGTTTAATATTGAGTTCCCACATTATGTTTAATCTATGAATATAATATTGGGAGATTTATTTTATCTTGTCTTCCTTCTGTCTGCTACTAGAAATTAAGTATTTATCTATGTAGAAATAAACTATGTAGATGGCTATTTTGGTTGTTGAGAAAAATGAGGGGATCATCATTACAATTGCTCCTTCAACATTGAATGAAGACCTGAATGCAGTTAAATCTTGATATTCTCCTTATGTCATACAAACAATACAATAATTATTTGAAAATGGTGACTGTCAAACATTTACAAAATGGGAAATATGAGACATATATCAACCATATGAACTATGAATAGTTTAAAGCAACACATAATGCTACCCACACATCAGAAGACTTTGAAAAGATTTGGAAAAGACTCTTGGAAAACTATCAGCTCAAACCTGCTCACATCTAAAGACAAGTGTTTAGAGTTTTTAGTCACAGCCTAGTCTCAGACTGAGATTTTATAAAGACTGTGAATCTTGCAATTCACAGTCATGCAATTTTTTTCCCATCATGCCCTTAGTAGAAACTTTTGTCAGAGCTCATCTATTGGTTGTTGATTGTGTTACGTCACTGCGACTTGCGATAATATCAAACACGTTTGATATTATCGCAAGTCCAAGACTAGGAAAAGACTGATCTGAACAGCGCAGATTACTACCTTAAACTTACCGATCGAGATGACGGGAGCGCGCTGTGACTCCAGTACAACTCCTAGATTTACTAAAGACTTTCAGTTTTTAGTCTGGGACTGTGAAAATCTTTCGGTGTAAGGCCAGCATAAATAAAAGCATGGAAAGATTAGCAGTGTATGTCAATGAAGAAAGCAGGCCGACTTGTTTCTGCAAATAGCACACCTGTTTCTGATATTGACGATTACATTGCAATGGCAGCTCATGATTGGGCGTTGAGTGTTTGCAGGGCCACTATATGAAGGGATAGCAGAGGCACCATGCTACACTGCTCTCTTGGGCATTGACCATTTTGTTTGTGGGAAATAGTGTTACTATAGTGTACTGCTTGAACTGTTATAGATATGGGGGCTGGAGCAATTCTCAGGTCAGTGTTTGCACTTGTAGGTGTTTGGCTTTACTCAGTTGTTATCTGTATCTGAAGTGTTGTGGTGTTTTCTTCTCATGCAGAGTGTCTTGGCTTTGCTTGTTGCTGTTGGGTAACAGTCGTGCTTTCCCATTAATGGAAGGTAACACATTCTGCACTGTTTTTACTTTAATTCTCACTTTAGTGTAGTTTTTCTGAAACAATTTTTCTTCCATAGGTAATGGCAATCCTTCTCAGAGTGGCCAGCTAGAAACCTCTCCAACTGGAATGTTGGGTGCATATGATGAAGCAACAGCTTATGAAGGCAGAAGTTACAAAACCCCATTAGCTGCAGCTCCAGAGCAGCCACTGTTTAGCCTAAATGAAGGAACTGGGAACCAGGGAGGTGGAGCTGTGGAGTTTGGACTGGAAGATTCCAAGATGATAGACTGGGATGTCACCAACACGGCGACATTCCCTCAAAACCCCTCTTCCCACTTTGATAGCGGTAATGAGCAGTCGGGCAGCAATGGGCCTCACTTTACATCAGCTGGTGTGTCTTATGAGCCTTCTACCACCCAGTCTTGGGAGCCTCGCAGCTCAGTTTTTTCCAGTTCTGAACTCTCCTTTGACCCCATCCCACTTGATCAGTCATACAACTTTGAGGATTCCTCGCCTAACACGCAGACCTTCACAGCTAAGCCAGTGTACAGCAGTGGAGATGTCTTTGACCCTTCCCTGAACCTCTACTTGCACGGTGTACAAGATGGTTCACAAAGCACTTCACCTAACCTGGTGTATGGTATCCCGTACCCTTCCTACATGACCAGAGAAGAGGAGCCAGTGATCACCAGCTATTCAGGTTACTGGGACCACGCTGCTCCTACCTCCAATGACATGCAGACCCTGGAGGCTGTGGCGAGAAATGGCGGCAAAGATGGTGACTATGCAGCCGCTTGGTCTTCTGCTTCCTACTTGACCAGGGGAGCGGAGCCGGTCTTCAATATGGCTGCTCATGTTGCAAGCGCTGCCTCTCCCAGCTATTTGTCCATCGACTCCACTTCAAGTAAAGTCTCTGCAGCACCACAGGAGGTGAGCATGCCGTTCCCGTCTACCTACATCGCTCAATCAAAGGGTGGATTCGGCCGCGGCAGGCAGGTGTCCTCAAAGACCAAATACTTCAGCGGCTTCCCTCCACCTCCCCCCTATGTCATAGACTACCTGCAACGTGCCTCTAAGAACCAGCTAAAGGGTTAAAAGGTGCCTATGTGACCTAAAGCAGTGCATTCTTGCTCCTGCTGTTTGTGGCTGGATACAACAACTGTCCTGAATGATTTTCCCTCTTGCATCATGACTGGCTGTACCTTCAAAAGAATAAACTACTTTTTACAAAGCACTCATTGTTTTTCTTCATTATCTTTAGCATGGCTGCATTTCTAGTGACCAGCTAACTAGTGTATGTAAGCATGCTTCCAATGGGGAAAACATTGAGAAATGGTAAAGGGTCTAGGAGGGCTTTACTATAACCACTGCTATCTTCCTGAACCAATGGCATGGCTAGCATTGCCCCCCCCCCCCACCCCCCCCCACCCCCAGAAAAGTTTCCACTAGTTTAAAGGAGTATGCCCTCACAAGCATCAATTGTTTAATGCAGTTATGTTGATAGTCATTTCTGGGTTTAATGAGAATTCCATTTGTACAACTAAAGGACTTTGGACTACACGCTCTGAGAAGGCTTCTAGGTTGAGAAAAACACCCGCATTTCACTCCTGTCATTAAGTCTGCATACTTTCATTGAAACGGGTCACCTAAGGGTGCATTATATATATATCACTTGGTCAATGGTTATTTCTGCTAGATTAAGTTTGCGTGCATAATGACTATGCAGACAACGGGTGCTTGGGTCTCACCAGTGTACATCCATGGGGGCGGGGGGGGGACTGATTTTATTTCCACTAAATTCCCATGGACACAACTTGGAACGTCCTAGTAAACGAAAGCTGCCACAACACATTTTTTTTGTTACAAAACCACTTCTGATCCAAGGCTCAATCTTTAACGTGTAATTTATTCATATCGTTTGTTTGAATAGCTTTATCACCCAACAGTTGGGTAATGGTGCTAATTGTTTTGTCCCGCTAATCCAATGCTTGCTAACAGAGACCCACCAACTGTGTACATCTCCTCCGGACCAGAACCAGCAGATTCAGAGGCAGTTTCTAGTCCCTACAAGCCGCCAGGCTACAGAACTGCTGACAACAATGCTTGCACACGCACCATACACACATGCATGATTGGACCCCCAACCTCATCCCAGCCCACCCCGTCCCCCAACACACACACACACACACACACACACACACACACACACACAAACACTTGGCCACTTTACGGTTACATATCTGCTATGTGTGCACCTTGCTATGTTATGCTGTTTGTTAGGTTCACTGGCTCTGTGACCATCCCTCTCCAGTGGATACTTATTTTTACACTGTGAGCATCTCCTTAATTCATCCCTTATTGTATTACCTGCTACATATTTGACTTATAAGATTTATTTTATTTTATTTTATTTATTATTTATTATTTTATTATGTTAAGTTGAATTGACCTGGACAACAAGAATTTCACTGCTGGTAACAATGTACATTGTTATCTAGTATGTGACAGTAATCTTGAAACTCCTAGGCTATTCCCAAAGTCTTGTCATGTTTCATCGGTGCAAGCGCCATAACGCAACAAAGAAGGCACAGTGTAATGTCGTTAATAAGATTGAGATGCTAATTCAGTCACAGATAACCTAATTGTACATTTTTGGATCACCTTGCGTTGTCAGTCAAGGCTTTTTCAATTGCACAGCTATTGCAAAAAAGGAACATACTAAGGCTAAGCTATTCGAAAGACACAGCACAGAAATAATGTGAAATATTGTGCAGTTCTATTATTTAGACTGGAAACTGGGGAATGAGGTAGCCCAAAACCCAAGACACTCCCAGACAAGTGTGCTGGCGTTCACCGTGCACCTTTGGTCCTGCACGAGCAAGTCGGACCACAAGGTCGTACGAAACACCCAAATCAACATTTAATTGTGCTACAAACATAAACAAAAACATAAACAAAAAAAACACACTTTGCTTCAAGAAACCGCGGTTGTCATGGCGCCCCCTCTGGCCGAAAGAGCGCACTGCACGCAGTCGTCCTTGGTGGAACCTAGAGTACTATAGAGAGAGAGTGGCGTCAACTCCGTTCACTGCAATGGTTCGTTTTTTTCACAGCAATGGCGGCGCATGGGGCCCCTCAGAAGTTCCCGGAAGTTAGCGCGAGCCAACTGTCACTCAATGTATTTCAACGGAGGAGATGGTAGGAGCAGCACTTGTCCGAGGTAAAACGTTTAAAGAATGACATTCTCATATCTGTAGGGCATCGGAATTAAATTGACGAGTAATTAATTATGTTGGCGTATTTTCTCCGTCTAGATTAGAGGATTTAGAGAATATTAACAGGTAAAAATGTAGGCTAGCACACTAGGTAACCATTACAACCCGTGCAACAGGCAGATAACTGTCAATTCAGCTCTCCAAATACGCTGTAACTAAATCCAACCCTGCCGATTTATACTAACAGCAAGGTTAATGTGTAGGGAGTGTGATTGCAGTTATAGGTAGGAATTAAATACAAATTGCAACTGTTTACCATTTTCATTACTTAAGGTCTGGATGATTTTGTGTGCATGTATTTTGGAATGAAAAATAAATCCCACTATTTATTTGCCTTTGTTTTTGGCGTCATATCATACGACATATCAACCCATCTCATACAATACATATGTAATACGTTTTTGGTGTGTATCAGTTACCTGCAAATGGTACTTTATGGTCGAGAAGTAGCGATGCCACTTCACAACTTCATTTGCATGCTGCAGGCCATGAGTGCTTAGTATAAAATGGTGTGACTCAAAACACATAATGAATGCAATTTTATTGACGCTTTCATAACAAATGTTCCTAACATGAGATATCATATTGTGTATTTGGGAACCGACAGAAGGAGCACTCTATGGTGGAGCATGTAGCAGGCCAGGGGTCCTTCCTGAGTGGAACGAGACTGTAAATACATTAAGGTAGGTCAGGCATAAGAAGTCATACTACATTGGTATTGTCATGCGATATTATTCAAGGGATCATACTAAACATATTAACTTTTGCTATTAGTGAGATTATTTGATACACCTGTGCAGAATCATGCAGTGCGGTACAACAGCTGTGCCATATATGTTCTGCTTTTATTTATTTATTATTATTTTATTTTTTTCCTCATCTGCCATGTCCTCTCTTCCTCCTGTGTCACTTTCCCTTCTCTCACTCTCCTCAGCTTTTCTTTCCTCAATCCAAGAAACTGGTGCAAGTAGAAGACATGACACTGGTCATTTATGAACAATAAAATGATATTGTCACTAAAACAAGAAATATGGTGTAGTTATCAAGAGTTCATATACATTATACCTGTGGCATCTTTAATGCAGTAGCTGTGATCGGCGGAAATGGACCCTGTCTTTGTAGGTGAAAGGGGGCATCGTGAAGTAGGGGCCCTCCTCCTTCTGACTACTGGCCGGTGCGCAAATATGGATGGTATCGCATCTTCTCTCAGCCTAGTCTTGCCCTTGCCGGTCTTAACAAACTGGTCAGCCTCAAAATGTGCCTGCAAGAAGACTTCAACTGAATTTTCACACTTAACTCATTTTTACCAAGGAGTACGAACATGTCTAGTATATTTATCTTTTTTCCGTTTTCCTGTTCTGTTTTAAAATAAAAAAAGCTCAAATTCCTGTACGGCCCGGTATTCAAAAGTGCGCAAAAGTGCAAATTCATTGTTTGAATGTGATTACCTCACATAATTTTTTGTGGTTATGGTTTTTGTCTGTCACGACTAAATTGCTCCTTCCGACTTTAGCCACCCATGCTCTTCGTCTGTCCCTGTCTTTGGGGAAGCCATACACGTGGACGCCTTTCTCGGAGCGATTGGAGCATCCCCATGCAGCACAGTATACCATGTCGAAGACTGTATCAAGGACAACATAGTGGAAATGAGACAAACAGCTTGCTGTGCCGCTGATGTGTTTTATTTTCAAACAAATAGTTTTTAAGGAATTCACTGAAAATTAATTTATATATTATATACACAATATATATAAAAAATATATGTAAAATATATACAGATATATATGTATCTATATTTATATATATATATACACAAATTATATATATATATTATACATATATATTATACATATTATATATATATATATATATATATATATATATATATATATATATATATATATATATATATATATATATATATATATATTATATATATTATATTATCAGAATTCTTATTGGAACACACATAATGTTGCTGTGAGTCAGACCTATTATGTAGTACAGTACTCGATTGAAAAATCACTGTCGTCCGCCTCAGTCATGTCTTCAAGTAAAAATTTAAGAGAAATATTACGATTTTAATGCTATCAACGAATGTAGAGGTTTAGTAAACTTAGCTGAGTTCAAATAAATCAACATAAGCACAGAAATATTACAGAGCAAAGCAGTTGTTGACATTCTTTACCGATTGTTGTGGTTTTCCTTGTATTTTTCAATTGCCCGCCATGCACGTCCGGGAACTAATGGAGGGCTACAGGAACCACGTGATCGGCCAGGTTTTTGAACTTCCGTTGACGCCACTCTCTCTCTATAGTACTCTAGTGGAACCCAGCTCCTCTACTCACCGTCTGGCCTCCCTCTGGAGCCGGAGCCAACAAGCAGCCATGAGAGAAGGAGCTGTTCTCTCTTCTCCGGTGTGTGACCCGGGCAAAGCAGCTCTTTGACGGTCGTAAACGTAAAGAGGGAGGTCTGTTTCCTGTATGTGTGTCATGTGGCGCAGCAGTGGATGTAAATTGCCTCATTAGCGTCTCTGTGACGTGTCTGCGGCTGTGGCGGCCTCCCGGGGGGGGGGGTGTTCCTCGACTGGCTTCTCACCTCGGTGACACGGCGTGCGTCCGACTGTTGACCTTCAAATCACCGCAATTTCTCATGAATTAAAATCAGTTTGAGCGCAGGACCGTCGTGTGCTGCTGTGCCCATGGCTCAACAGTCCTGGAAATCACCTGCGCCAAGAACCCACAACGCCGAGACAGCAACACCGACCTTTTCAGGGCAGCTTGGACATGGAACCACACGGAACACGAGCCCTCAGTCTCGTCCGCTACACGTCTCCAACAATGAGTTTCTTTTCACGCGCCTGTGATTGACAAGCAACGTGGATTCCCGTGAACCAATCAGGGCAGAGATGCCCTTTGGGGTAATGAACAGGCTGCAGTCTACAATCTGCATGAGTCTCATACAGAGGCAGGGGCAGATTCAACTCAAAACAGATATTCTGACTTTGCTCACTAAGAGCTGACAGATGGCGATGTGATTTCTGACGAATTACACTGAACCAGTTGACTCTGGTTCAGTGGTTCATACCATTCCTTTTTAGTTACAGAAGTTAGAAAAGCCGAATCTTGCTGGTCAGCTCTTGGATTCGGCAAGAAACGCAACAGAAAGGAGTGGCTGAAGTGCACGCTACTTGCCTCTGTGAAATGACAAGTGCAAATGATCAAACAGCACGTTGCAACCACAGACATTGAAGAGTGGGCCAGAAGGGCAAGCAAGAGCTAAGTTTGTGTAATTATGTGTATTCCACCGCAATGTGGTGGAATACAGTCCACTTCAGTGCTCTGAGAATAACCGGACTTGGTTTCCGACCCGTAGTACAACGCTGCTGGAAACAAGGCTGCAGGCCATGTGGACCATGTGGACCATGTGGACCAGCAAGGGGCTTTCCTGACCTTAAAGTCCAGTTGGGCAGCAACACTGCATTGGGTCTTTGGACTTCTTCAATTCTTTTTATCATTTCTTTATTGGAGAACAAAAAGAGAGATAAATGACACGTGAAAATATGAATAAATGAACACAGAACTGCACCCACCCACACACACACACACACACACACACACACACACACACACACACACACACACACACACACACACACAGCCTCTTCTATATTACCTCAAAACCTGATACACGTGTGCCCACTCCTACACAGGGATGTGCCGCTAGCCCAGCCAAGTGTGCGCGCACACACACACACACACACACACACACACACACACACACACACACACAGTCTCTATGAAGAGAGAGATGAGGAGAGGGAATGTGTGTGTGTGAGTGTGTGTGTGTGTGTGTGTGTGTGTGTGTGTGTGTGTGTGTGTGTGTGTGTGTGTGTCTGTGTGTGTGTGTGTGTGCGTGCGTGCGTGCGTGCGTGCGTGCGTGCGTGTGTGTGTGTGACTGTGTGTCTGTGATAAGACTGATAAGTGGGTCAGGGTTGTGTGGAGTGTGTTCCACTGAGTGGGTGTTCTGCGTGGGTTGGCCTCAGCAGAGCAACTCTTTATATACTGTGTGTGTGTGTGTGTGTGTATCACCTGTGCATTGCTGTGTATCTGCATCCTCTCACACATGTGCATGTGTGAGAGGATGCAAGGTGCTAAACACTCCTGAGTCCCAGGAAAAAGCACCTGACTCTCCATCAGCCATCCAGTGCAGTATACACCCTTCATATTAATTAAAAGTCTTTTTGCCAACATCTTTTTTCATATCAACGCTC
>JAXIVH010000481.1:0-47500 GCA_036785325.1 Urophycis tenuis | reverse complement strand
GTAGCGTTCTAAGGAAATCCATGGAATATATTTCCCATTCAGCATACAGTATATATATACTCCCTCAAAGAGATGAGTAATGGACATTTCACAGCAGCTTGCTGCATAGAGGGGGTGCAGAACACCTAAAACCAGTCTTGCCAGTCTTGTTTTGTCTTGATTGCTGTGTTCAAAACAAGTATCTTATGGAGAGGTTCTTTCTCTCTAAACATATATAAAAAATAAAATATATGCTTTTATAAATAAAAACAACTCTCTAAAACTATACTTATTGAAAATGTCATATCAACTTTAAACATACTTAAATCTACGCTCTTAATGCCATCCCTTTTTTTTTAAGTTGACTTACAATAAAAAAAACCATTAGCATGCCTTTAAGTCAACAAAGTATGAGAAGTCCCTTACCTTCTCCCTGGTGAAGGAGGACTTGTGAGAGGAGTGGGAGAATTGTGTGTGCGGGGGTCAAAGCACAAGTACAGGGCTGTAACAACAGTCACAAAGAGAACCTAATACGTGTATACGTGTTGAGAAAGATGCTGAGATGATCGTAATGTTGCCATTTGAGTCACAAAATATTTAAAAAAAAAACATATTGAGGTAAGTTGAAATTTTGCTCAGTGAACAAAGTCCCATAAAGAAGGAATTGAGGATTTTAGAGCATTTTTCTAGGGTTTTCAATCCAATAAAAATAGAATATTATTATAAACACAATCATAAATCATTCATACATAATCTTAAGATGTTTTTCTTTATGACCATGCTACATTAGGGATTGCTAAAAGTAACAGTCTCATAGGGGCTGTGCTGCATAAGCAGTGATTTGTCAAACTGTCAATCAAATTGGCCCCACCCCATCTTCACACCGAAATGCGCCATGGAAGCTAAACGGTTAATGAAGCGATTGTTGACACTGTTCCTGATAAATACTACATAAATATTGCATATACTTACTACAGAATACAGTGTGAATCCCTAAAATAATCACAAATAAACAAGATCAACAAACTACCATGTTATAATGTGCATATATATATATATAATACAAATTGAGTTAGGTGTGCTCTTCATACTGGTGAATGAAGCCCATGTGGTGAGGTCTGAACATCCATGTGCATTCTATTTACCCAGAGGATGGAGTCGGCTCTACGGTGCCTTCCTCCCGTTACCATGGTGACGGTCAGCAGTGACCTGGTGGACGACCTGCTGGTCCAGCTCATGCTGAAGCTCCACCCCCTGACCGGGGACGACAGCGGCAGACAGCTGGACCAGCAGCAGTTCCTGGGCCTCACTCTCCAGGTAGGTCCTGGTCATAGGACCACCCTACTAGCAGCTCTACTACTGGTACGAGTACAACTAGTAGAAGAAGAACAAATGACACAATGAAGGTTTCTTCACAATGCCCAGGTTTGTAGGTTGAAATACAGATCCCTTCAGGAATTTCTATCCAACAAAATACTGATTCTCTATTTCTTCATATTCTCTTCTTTCCACCTGCACTGTTCTCTCCATCATCTCTCCCCTCCCCTTCTAGATCCTCTTCCTCTGCTGGTGGTCCCTCTCCTCCAGCTGAGTGTCCTCACCCTGGAGACCCTGAGGAAGATGCCCGGGGTCGCCGTGGATACCGGGCTCCCGCGCCCCGGCTGGAACATGAGGCGGCTCACCTTCCTGGTGCAGAGCCGGCTGATGAAGGGCTCTAGGTCGGCCCTCCAGGTAGGACACGAGTGAGAGTGTTAGCTCCGCCCAGCACCCTGAGAAGAGTAATGAAATGCCTGCTGGGCCCTCTGCACCCCGGGGCCCTGCTGCTGCTGCTGCTCCATCCAGACGCCACCCGGGGGTCCGGTGACGGGGTCCGGCCTGTTCTGACCACCGTAAGGTTCATCACAACTCGATGAGACTGTTAGCGTTCACTGGAGTGCTCTGTGTTAGCCCCGCCCAGCACCCTGAGAAGAGTAATGAAATGCCTGCTGTTTGAAAACCCCGATATCCTCTGAACTCGGAGCGGTCTATATCTGTTCCTCTGTGAAACAGCACAAGGTTCTGATCCAGAGGTCCACTGTGGAGCTCATAGTGGCGGAACCGTTCAGAGGCCGGGACCAGGCCTACGTCAGGTCTCACGTCCTCAGGTTCCAGGCCTTTGAGAAGGAGCTGGTGGAGCAGGTCCACCTCCACCTGGTGCAGCACACCTCCAAATACTGTCAGAACAAAGTGTTTGGACGCACCGTGGAGCGCCTGAGGACCCCCGAGCAACAGGTCTGCTTCAGGTTCAGTGGAGTGACGAGATCAGAACTGAATTCACCCAAACAGGAGTAGTGCAAAGACAATCAGAGTTTCCCCTCTTGGCCATCAACCTGATTAAAGCCTATGTGTGTTTCATCTAACCAATGGAATCAATTGCAAGGCACTGTCCACAGCAAATCACGTGAAAGTACTTTAAATGTGATGATGTAATGATGTAACGTGTAAAAATGTATGTAAAAGGTGTATTAGATAAAGATTTGGAAGACATTGTTTTTTTTAAATAAACATGATGTACATACGGTTGTAATATTATATTAGTACAGGGAGATGAAGGGTGAGGTTATTCAACAGGTCCAACTGGCCCAGGATCTGTGCTGGTCCCTGAGGAAGAGGCTGAACGAGGCCCTGCCTGGTGTCTGGCTGACCAGGGAGGGCCTCATGGAGGACCCCCCAGATGGCCCTGCTGGCCTGTTCCCTCATCTCCACGGTGCTGCTCCACCACCTGGAGCCCTCCGGGAGCTTTGGGGAGGAGGTGAAGCCGGGAGACGACAGCCCCCTACTGCCTCAACATCCCCGTGAGGAGGGAGGCGGTGGAGGAGGAGAGATCCCCCACCCAGCTGGAGGAGCCTCTCCACAGGGAGCACCAGGTGAGCAGGGAGGAGTTCCTCACCTCCTCCTCTGTTGAGATGATCAACCATCTTGGATCCCAGGCTGGGAACCAGACCCACCCGCAAGCTCTGGTGGGTCTGGTTTTATTAGCTCTATGACTGCTAAAAGCACAGCCCAGTAAAATCCGTACAACAGATATGATACACAAGGCTTTCTTCCTGCAGCAGGGAACTAAATGGCTGATTTGTATCTTTGTGTACAGGAGTCTACGGAGGAGAAGGATCTCAAGAAGAGGTTCTCCTGGCGTCACCGGCTCATCCCCTGCATGAAGACCGCAAAGGACAAGGAAACTTAACATGGCACCAAATCATAGGGATTGCTAAAGGCAGAGGTGTCGAGTAACGAAGTACAAATACTTTGTTACCTTACTTCAGTAGAAATTTTTGGTATCTATAGGCCTACTTTACTGAAGTATTTATTTTTCTGCCGACTTTTTACTTCAACTCCTTACATTTTCACGCAATTATCTGTCCTTTCTACTCCTTACATTTTAAAGATAGCCTTGCCTTGACGTTCCTAGTATGAGTGGTGGTAAAAGGAAAGCTTGAGGCAATACAGCTATCATTCACCGGGGATGAGACGACACCGTTATGCGCGTGTGGCGAGAAGCTGTCCGACAACCCCGCGGTGTAGAGCAAGCCTCAACGACGTCTCCGAACAAAACTCCTGTCGCTTCAAAACAAGCCGATGTGCTACTTAAGCAACTTTTATGAGACAAACCACAAAGGTAAATGAGAAAGCCCTCAACGCTAGTTGCCTAGTTGCTGAACTCGTAGCTAAATCCAAAAAAGTCTCACACTCTGGCAGTGACATTACTACCTGCCTGCAAAGCAGGTAGTCAACGAGATGCTCGGCCCTGACGCCGTTAAATACATAGCTAAAGTCCTAAAGTCCGGCTCTCGGATAACACAATTACCAGACGTATTGATGGCCTGTCTACAGACATTGAAAGTCATGTTTTGGAAAAGATACGCATCAGTAGGAAATTTGCGTTACAACTTGATGAGTCTACGGATATTAGTGGACATTCTCAGCTCTTGGAAAAAAACTTTTTAAGTGCCAGAAAAAACAAGAGAGGATTTTTTTCAGGTCACATCAGAATATCTTGACCATGTTGAGGACTTACGTGGGGAAATTGCGCAAGTGTTTCCACTGCTGCAGCCATGGTGGGGCGCACTATAGGCTTCGTTAGCAGAGCGATGGAAAGAAACGCAAATCTTGTTGTTACACACTGTTTTTGCACCGTGAGGCCCTTGTTACAAATACTTAACCAGCAGAACTCGTTCCTTAGTTGGATTTGTTGGAGAGGGGATGAGTGGGTCGTCGTATTTTTTGTTGACCACAATCACAACAGCAAACGCAACTTTTGCTTTGGAAATTATCTTTATTATCCTTTTTGTGCAAACCAAACTAAGTTGGTATTTTTCATAAATAAAAGTTTAGGCATAGGCCTATATTTTGATCAACAAATCCTTTTTTTGTTAGCGTGTCAGACAAATACAACCAGGCCCGACCTCAGCCACTTGACTTTTACTTTGTTTCCTGTAGTCGCTATATTGTATTTATATTGTATTGTATTAGGCTACAGTGTCATTTTGTGGTTGGTGGTGTACCGCAAGATGTTTCCAATGTAAAAAAAAAAAACACTGCCCTAGAGGCAGAGGATAATGGATATCTAGAGGCTATAAAAAGCTAAATGAGCTTCAACCCAAACAATTATCACTATCCAGTCATGACTCTGTATGTGTTTTGCATGTGTGTGCGTGCACACCAGTGTGTGTTTGTGTGTGCATGTCTGTATGTGCCCTGTTGTACCATATCATCATAGTGTCTGACCGTTTAGCATCTTTCTCCTCCCCAATGAAATGTCGTGGGGAAGGCATCATGTTGTACCACAGTGCCCTCTGCTGGTGACTTTTGTTCGTTACAAAACGAACTCCCGTTGGATGGACAACTGGATAATAGAATAACACGATGTACGATTCAATTAAATGAATCATTTCTAAAATGAAAACAGACGCTGCCAGTGTGCTCTGTGTAACGTGAATCCTAATGATGATTTCACTTGGTGTATCTCTTGTGGTTATTAGATAGTACATCGCTCCCCTGTGAGGGACGTGACATAAGAAACCTCCACAGTAACTGTAGTTATTCTCTGGGAGTGCTGGAGTGCACAGGAGCCGTGGTGCTCAAAGCAGCTCGTGACAGTCAGCAGCAGCAGCATCAGGTGGGCAAGTGATTGCAATACAATGCAATTGGTTTCCTTTCATGGCTTCCTGGTTGCAGAACAAGACCACAAGAGAGAGGCCTACCCATCGACTACAGTGCATTTTACTCATGTATTCACTTTCTGACTTTGCAGGCGTAACTAGTTTAATACCTCAAGAAATGATTTACTTATTATTTTACTAAAAAGGTATATGAGGTATGATCTGTCATTTGTGCTGCTAGGGGTCTCTCAATCAAACAACAACGCAAGAGGTAGAATGTGATTGTACTTGTACTCCTCACCCTGCAGAATGTCCAGGTATTCCTTGTCATGCATACATTCAGTCTGAAGCTGTGTGCAGAGGTTTTTGATGTTTGGCGAGGGGCGTTTCTATGTCATGGAGTGAGTTCCACCACGTGTCACTGTGGGGTCAATCCACTTAACCACTGACCTTTTCCAGGCACTCTCATGCCACTGTGGAGCGGCTAGCCTTCGTCCACAGTGCTGAACATCTGCCTGCAGCACTCAGTGCAACATCTGCCTGCAGCACTGCCATTAGATGAGGTGTATGGGCTGTGACCTCTGTGATGGGGAGGAAGGTCACATGGGCCGTTTAGGGCCTCATTATGAGTGGTGGAGAGCACACTGTTGAGGTCTGGAAACGTCACCTCTCCACCTTGACCTCCTGGTCACACTCGTTCTGCTCCTTGAAGACCATTAACAAGTCACTTCCGTCGTCCCTCACACAGGCAGTCTGTGTCAGACTGTGTCAGTCCATGTCCTCTAGCTCTGTTGTAATTGCGTTGTACATATTATGTCGGCCCCTGAATCTTTTGCATCATCGCAGCCTTCTCTCATTTCAAAGCACCTGCATCGATCCAGTGCACCGTCACCCCCATGAAACCCCAACACTGCAGACATCTGCTGTTGTTGAGACACACTGCTGCCCTTAATTGTTTTCTTCAGCTCCGTTTCCATTAAAGCATGTGACTATCGAACTCTTTCTGGCTGGTAGTACATGCTGATAATGAATGAAGGAGATAGCTAGGTAATTGTCACACCAACTCCTCCCCCTCTACCTCGATCGGCGTCGCCTGTCTATTGATCACCGGTCCCGGCACTACAACCCCCAGAATCCCCGGCGGCCATTAGCAGGCACCTGTGTCTAATTCCCAATGTGTCTCACCTGTGTCTTGTTTGTTTCCCTTCTTAACCTCGTGTGTCCGTCTCCCCATTGTGAGTTGTTGTATTGAGTACATGGATGTATTTTGACTTTGGCTATCTGATAGACGCACACACCTCGCTGTGTGCGTCTGTACCGGTTTCGTCCGGCACTTAAATAAACTCTGTTCCACCGTGTACGTTGCTTGGTCTCGCACTTGTCTCCGCTCAACCCTGTACTGTCACAGTACTATACTCATGCTATGGTTTAAATGGCCAATTAGCATGTAACCAACACACAGATTTATCTATGTGTTGGTTACATGCTGATTTGATATATGCCGCTGTTTAGCCTACAGTGTGTAATAAACCTGGTCTCTCCATTGGCAACATTAGCTTACCTTGTTGGTTTTGAAATGAATTTAGCCGATGAGCATTCTGGTCCAAGCTGGTGATTCTACTGTTGACAGAGGCTGCATACTTCGACAACATACTCTGCCACGCGCCGCCTCACTTCTTCACTTCTAAAAGCAAAATATTACCTGAAACATGTTAGCTTTGTAGCAGTTACACCCCAAAGTGATAATAGAGGTTAAACTGAACCATAACTAAGAGGTTAAACCATATTTGTATGTTGGTTGACACCATTCCATACTTTTTGACAAAAAAATACAGTATTGAGATTTAGACTGTGTATTCAATTAGTGTTTTGGTATTTCTGGCATCCCTCAGGCTGATTAATTAACAGATTGATTCTAAAAATGAAGAGTGTGCATGGAGAGCAGGGGCTAATCGCAGCTGTCACTGTGTTGGTGAGAGAGAGGGCCACCGCCAATCAATGTGTGGATTTTACCCATTTTTAATTGCAAACATATTTTTCAATGTATGGGGAACTATCAACCGCAGACGGTGCCGTTCTGTCAAATGGATAACAAAGTCAAATGACTCGACTACCACAACTACCACAACTAGCTGGACTCCCTGCAATCCTGATAAAACCTTTGCAGCGGATCTAGAATCCTGCAGCACGCCTCGTGTTCACCCAACACAAATTCTCCCACATGAACCCCCTCTTCCATGACCTCCACTGGTCCCTGTAGTGGCTCACATCAAATTCAAGATGATGGTACTGGTCTATAAAGCTGTTAATGGAACTGCCCCTACCTACCTCCAAGCGTTAGTGAAACCCCACGCCCCTGCTCGAGCACTCCGCTCAACTACCTCGGCTGGTCGACTGGTACCTCCATCACTAAAAGGAGGAAAAGGACGCAAAATCACGACTCTTCTCCTTTTTTTCACCACAGTGGTTAACCTACCAATTGAAATGCTTGAAACTTGCTCTGGTGGGTTTCCTACTGTATTAACAGCAATGAAAAGTTTCACCTTCTTCTAACAAATGTACTTATTAAGTCACTTTGGATAAAAGTGTCTGCTAAATGTCCTAAATGTAAATGTAATACAGGAGTGTGAACAATAATCATTGTGACAACTATTTATTTTCCCTTTTGTGACTGGCAGCATATATTCCTTTTTTTAATTTAATTTCCAACCATAGTAATAAAGAACACATTTTTAACAGTGTTGTGCACGTTCATAGACCTTAATATAGCCTGCGTGAAACAGCACGGTTAGAATGCACGGGACAAAGTATTAAAGACACTTTCTGTAGTCCATCTTTGGGACGTTTTGGTTTCTCCACACAAACCTATGATGTCTCTTTTGGCGAGGCCCGGACAGAACCAGAACCAGAGAGATGTTTACTGCCACGGAGGTTTGCACATACAATGAATTCGACAATAAACACAGTGCAAGAAATAAAGACATAATCGAATATAAAATAAAATCAAGAAATCTACAAAGTGTGCATGCGTGTGCCCTGTGTTGTCTTGGTAGGGTGTGCGGTGGGATTCTCTCACCATCACCGATTGTCTTTACGTTACATCTTTCCTTGACCTCATTACGTTTTGAGGTATTCCTTAACCTGTTAAGATAAAGGAAAAGAGTTTAGGAAAGGACGTTTCCGGGCGAAAAGAAAGCAGTAACAAGTGTTGTAATACAACAGGGATCCCACAGATGGCGCTCACACCCACACAACAAAGCCGGTCCGCATGCATTGTGTGCGCTCCCTCTGCCTTGCTGGGTGGGTGCGTTCCTAGTAACGTTCCCATGGTGATTCATCCCCTGTAGAGCCAGAGAGCCGAGCAGTCTGTTCCTTATAGAGGAGGCTGCAATTTCAGGACTAGTGTGACCAGAGTGTTAGTGCTGAATAGGAATCACGTTTTATTGGTTCAATGTTCAAAACAATTCTGGGGACTGCAGAGTTAAAAGGCAGTTCTGAAAGGCACTGCAAAGCCCATAGCTACTTTCCATCCAAGTGCAATATTTCTTCACTGGTTTCTGTGGTACTCATTATGTGCAATACACTCAATGTCTGCACTTTTATTGTATCCAAGAGTGGGTTGTCAGAGCTGGTTGATATCAAGATCAACCAGGCCTTATGCAATGTAATACGAATGTATTTACACAGCCTGCCTTTTGTAACTAAGCTACAGCATTTCTCCCTTTCACACGCATGTAGAAGAACCCTTGTATTTCTAGTTCACTAAGCATACCAGAATTGATTACATAGATTGTTTATTGATTAGGCCTACAGTATTATCTAACCAATTGAGTGTGTGTGCTTCATTATCACAATGACTCAGGCTATTCTGTAGGCACGGCAAAGTGCCTATATAGATTCCCCTTAACAAAATAAATCTTTTTTTATAGAAATATGGGCCTTGGATTATCATCTGTAGGAACATTCTGCAAAACCAAATGAAATTATCCCATATAATTTTACTAATGGATGCCAAATGTATTTTTTTTTATTTTGTTGTTGTTGTGTTTGTGTAATTCAGTGATGGATTCTTCTCCCTTAGCACTTGTGAGAACTTAGCCAGCAAAACAATACTGCAGTGTAGCTAAGTAGCACCAGTGTCAATGGTGCGGCTGGCCATTGTTTCCCATCCCAGATAGATCCTGGTCCTGTCACTGGGCTAACGTGACTCCATTTGTTGGACGGGTGGCCCTAGCATGCAGGACCAGCTTTGTTTAGAATGTATCCAATGTTCTGGTCCGTCTGATCACAGCATCATGTTATTTTCTAACTAAAGCAGCAGGGCGGAGGGCTGGAGCTCTGGCTGCTAGAGCACAACTCCCAGTCCGTTGTGGCAGCTCAGCGCAAAGGCCAAACCTCATGCCGAGCTGTTGCTAACCCAATGCAGTCCTTGGGGTGTGCTGTCTTTTGGAAGATTCATTTGGAAAGCCAAGGCAGTCTTTTGGAGTGCCTTGCCCTGCCCTGCCGTGCCGTGCCCTGTTTTAATGCATTGCTTGTCTTGGAAAGGCATGTTGTGGAGTCCACTGCTGATCTTGAAAGCTGCCATTCGGCTAGCAAATCAGCAGGGACCACACCCAGAGATTCAACCAATCACACACAAATGGTGTTCAACGTTTAGTATATCAAACTTGTAATGTGTAACTTCTTAACTAGCTTATAGCTTAAAATAACCCGAAATGAACCGTATCTGCAGTCTATGCTGTTCAATAAAATCATAAAAGCAACATATCCTAACAAACATAAAATGCTGGCCAGTAGCTTATCTTTATTTACAAGAATCCTCCTCTCAACACTCCCAAATCCCCTCCCACTCATGCCATCTAGCTAGGTTAATTCACCTCACAGTTAAACTGCCATTTTATTCTGAACCTCTCACACATTCTAACTGGGAGGTGCTCCATCTCACACTCTTTAATAATTTAATCAGCACTGAAACACAAATACAACAGGCTAACAGGCTTTGAAAGTGTCTCATGACTGCCCACTCCACCGGTAACAAATAGATGAAACCGTTCAGGTTCAGAGCTGCAGACCTTTTTTTTAACACCAGTTGCATGCTTTGTAAAACATTTGAGAATTTTTACTTTTTTATTTTTACTTTTTAAAGACTGTATGAAGTCGAGAGCTTGATCCTTGTCGTTTTATACTTCCTATACCTGGCCGTAGTCGTACGCAGCTCGCTATCTGCAATATCTGTGATCTCTTCTCTGTGGTCTTCTTCATCAGTCATTACTCCTCTCTTTTTTATATTTCTTTTTCATCATTAAGTTATTCATTTTTTGTTAAGGTCACTTTCAGGTACATTCGGTACATCATTAATGACAGCATTTTACTCTCTAATTTTACATTTTGTAAAATTGTACTTGGTTCACAGTATTGAACCAAGCATTGAACCAACATTGAATCCAACCATCGTTGGACTGCAGCTGACGTTAATGTAACTGACAAATGTAACAACATCACAGTGGTTGCCACCATGTGGTTTATAACTACCATCCCATCTGAGGCTCGTCCTCTGTAAACGATCCATCTAGCCGAATTGCATGCGTATATAATGACACCAAAAACAATTGTTGCTGCCATCATTTCTATTTCAGTGTTTGAGTAGTGCATCCACCAGGCATGGACATGCCGCTCTACTCAACTGCGAGGCCTTAGAAACGACCACGGTTTTCATCACAAGCCAACAAACACAGTGCAGACACAGTACAGTAACACAGTAAAGGAAAATCAATAATGTTTGTGATGTTACCTGTACGTCTCTGCGAAGATAGTGGAGAAATGTGGCAAGGAGTGGAATCCTGCCACCAATCTGTGAGGAAAGAACGAACACCTTTGAACGTGCAGCCTGCATAGAAAACAAAACTATGCTCACTTGGCAGTTTAAAGAAAAGGATGGCAAAGGAGCCGCGGTGCCACATCCTCCTTCCAAGACCACTCAGCCCGAAGCACATTTCTTAAAATGTAAGTGTAGTGTGTAGTGTGTAGTGTGTAGTGTAGTGTTGGAATTGAGGCTGAAACAGGGGGTTCACTTCGGTGAGAGCACCCCCGACCCGCAGGCTTAGAATACGTACAATATGGGCTACATGCAAAACGTGGAGTCCCAGGTGGTGTCTCCCACATCATCAACTCACAGGTCGAGACAACCCCAATACAGGTCACGGCAAGAGGCGATGTGCTGCCTGTTTTTAAGTCATTGTTGACGCCAGTGTAACGCTATGTAGTACCCCGACATTCCCAGTGGAAAAGGCACCCGTTGCAGAACACCCAACCACAGGTGCCTGGGGGTAGGAAATGGTTTCCGGTGGTCGACCTAGCAAACATGCTCATTAGCATACCGGTGGATCCAGCAAAAACAATGCTGGTTTACGTCTTAGTTTACTGATGTACCGCATACGTGGACTAGGTTACCACGAGGATATTCTGAATCTCGCATGACAATTTAACACATTTTGTCCTCCCAGGGGGAAGCGCTGATTAAATACGTAGACGACCTGATAGTATTTTCTGCTGACCCCATTTTATGTGCATGGGACACTATTGTGGTATAACAGTGTTTAGCCACAGGGCAAGTTCAACTCAACTTCAGTTTGGGATACTGAAGCTGAAGTTCCTTGGCCAAATCCTCACACCAGACAACACCTCCCATGGAGGACAGGAACTATGAATATACATTAGTAGAAAAAAGCAGTATAGCACAAATAGAAAAAAAGAAAAGAAAAAAAAAGTAGCAATTTACGAAATATGGACAGTTGTTATTGATTTATAATTAATCGAAGGCGGAGTGTAATGAAAAATCCTTTTCCTTTTCAGGTTTTACCAGCAACAACCGGCCATACGGTCACAAGGACGCCTGGTTCAATGCCTTATTGCTACCTTTATGATCTCACTAACTAGCACATCTGCTGTCCTTGAAGGATGAGGCCGTGTGCAAGGATGTGAAACTGTTGATATTTCTGATGCTATGTTCTGTGCTCACTCTGCTAGCGAGGGGAAAATTCTATGACATTCCACAACTGTTTTGTGGTTCTTTGCGTTTCAAAGGCCTCTATTGTTCCAGATTCAATATCTCAAAGACATTTACATTTTACATTTAGGGCATTTAGCAGACGCTTTTATCCAAAGCGACTTACAAAGAGTACATTTGTCATAAGAAGGTGAAACATTTCATTGCTGCTAATACAGTAAGAGAGTCACCAGAAGAAGTTTCAAGCATTTCAATTGCTAGGTTAACTATTGCTAGTATCCAACGTCTCTCAAAGAAATGGTGTTTTTTGGCTGAACACTTGATGGAGCTAAAGTCACGTAGCCCGACATCTACAAAGTGTGCGAGGGGACACAGTGGTTGACACTCAATTCATGCCATACTGTGAATGACATAAGAAATACGGTAAAACGTGTGGAAAGACAAAATGCAGCAATAGTTTGTCAATGATTTAATCAAACACTCAAAAGTAACATGAAATATCAATCTCTTACAATCTCTCATAGAAAACCCCATTAGAGGCTAAAAAATGCCCCAAAACTATTTAGTCATACCTTCTTTAGTTTGTATTTAGAGTCTTTTTGAAGTGTCTGTCTAAACAGTGTTTTTCATCTATGATCCAGACCTCTAGCACTCATTATCATGACAGTTTCCATCCAAAAGGGGTGTCATTTGTAACAATCTAGAGAGATGTCTACTTTACTCTGTTCCTCTAGATCAAACCCTCCCCCTGGTGGCTTTTCTTACTGTAGAATCACTTTGGGGAACCACAACAGCAGCTCAAACTAAAGCTGTCTTGTTTGCTGTCCAGGCTCCACAATGGTGGAATGAGCTCCCCACAGACACCAGGGCAGCAGAAACCCTATGTCACTCACATATGTTGCTAGATCTTGTTAAAATATGCTAGTGATATGAATATGGTACCGAATCATACGGGCACAGCCTAACACGAGGAAATACAAAACATTTAAGAGAATGTTGAAGGGGTCTTGTGCTTTTTCAGTTGTTATCTTTGCTTGAGAGTGTTATATAGTTTGTTGGATCCATGTAAGAGGTGGGCTAAGCTGCAAAGCTCAAAGTCCACGCCGGGGAGAGTTCTCTCTCCCACACAGAACACCTCTCCTGACCCGCCTGAAACTGCTTGTTTGCGCTCAGCTTTTATTTCCGTGATTTTGTTACATCAAGAAATCAATGAAGTGCAGAAGTCCTGCAAAAGACGTGTTTTTACATTCAGATTTGCAACAAACAAATAAAAGCTTCAGCAAGAGCTAAAAACACTTTTCTTATTGATGAGAGTAACATTAAAAAAAATCTCTTCCTGAAGTTACATAAAATGACAGAAATGCCATAGATCTACTTATTATTTCCTCTTGATTGTATTAATGCCAGACTTGATGACAGTGCTTATTCAGCTTCAAAAGGTGTTCTAAGTGTTCTCTGCAGCTCTCATGCTGTCTCTGCATCGCCCCCTCAGTTCTCCTCTCCTCTCCGTGAAAGACACATAGACACACACACCATGAGAAATAATTGCCTTTATGAAAAACATTGATAAACTACTTCTCTTTTAGGCTACCAAACTAACTCTCTATATGTATTGGAATTAGGATATTAACATAAAAATTACATACATATTTACCTTTTAAATAGAGGGTCAAACATTGCATGCCGTTTTCCCTATACTCTCCACTGTGATTAATATCGGGTCACTTTTCCAAAAGCATTCATCTCTTTTTTACCTATTATTTCCATACAAATGATTTGTTTGTCTTTTATTGTTGAAATGTATGTATGTGGTATAAAGCTGTAACAAATGAGATCACTGGGGAATGCACCTGGCGCAGAGGGCTCCCAAAGGCAACAACGTTCTGAGGAAAAGCAGACAGCCATACATTGACAATACGCCCAGAAGATTAGGTCATTTGGTCTCCTCAGTCCTCTCTACGGCAGTATTTCCCCTCCTCTTTTCTCCACTGTATCTTTTTCTCATTAGGTCCTCATCTCAACTTTGATGAATTCACATATATCCACAAATGCTTTTTCTTGATTGAAGGACATTTCCTAGGTTTATCCAATTTTGCTTTTGAAGACCAACAAGGTCTGGCATATCAAAGACCGCCTGTTGCCCTTTTCCAATCAGGTAGGCCATTCTGAAAGTCTGGTCGGTGGTCTCCTCTTTATGGGCATTCTGCTCCTGAAAATGGGACTCAAGCAGTGCCTGCTTTTGATTCTCCATTGTTTCTTCCACCTCCCTTTGCCCGGTGCTTTCCTTCTCCCTACTCAGCTTTACTTGACACCAAGGAGTTTACCTGGTGAATGGTGAATGGTTCTCCTGGTGCTCATCGAAGTCCTAGCTGTCTGCTACAAACGTGACATCCAAGCTTTCCATCTTTTTTTAGTTCCATGAAATAAATTATTTGGTCTTCGGTCAAGCCGTTTGGCAGGTTAGGACTTGTTTAAGTAGCTGTATTATGTTCACTTGACTCTGCTCCAGCAGTACCATTGACATTTCCATCACCGGACTCCCCAGTAGTAGTCTTCAGCTCCTGGACTTCATCTATGTCTTCAATCAAGGTGCTGTCTCTCCCTCATTCACTTTTTCCTTTCTGGGCTTTTGGCTGTAGGCAATTCTCTCATTTTTGGCCTCAGGCTTTACTCTCCTTTGGGGAACAGACCTTTGCATTTTTGGGCTCCTGATTTCTCCGTTATTCATGAGATCAGATGTACCCTTGGAAAGAAAGTGCCTGTGGGTGACAATATAAAGGAACCACTGTGTAAATGGAAATGGGGTATGTTGAAAGCAGGATTCTAGCAGTTTTTTTGGCATGTTAGGATCACAAATAAACACAAAAGCATGCTGAATGTTCTGGTTTCAATTGGTGTTTTAGTAAGGATGGTAACCTAGGGTTGGTCCTAGCGATGGCTTGGGTGTTCTCATTAGCAATTAGCAATTACCTTCTGGGTAATTGCTAATTGAATTTGATTGGGTAATGTCTGGTGACTAAGATGGCAATAACATAAGCTCCAGCCTACATTCTCATTATGCTTCTAAAATACAACAGTGTTCTAAGTGACCTTCAAGTGATTAGGGGAGGAATACACTAGTGTTTCCCCTACAGACTACATCAGAAAGCATCATGGGATTTTTATGTTGACGATACACCATTTTGTGATCACGTGAGAGAATTGTAGTAAAATGTGTAAAATCCCAAATAAACATAGACCTACACCTTAAACTAAGCGAATCAAAACGTTTTGCCATGTTTCATATCAGAAAAAGTGTCGCAGTTTCAAACACAACAATCTCCCCATTTTGACAGATAATTTTATGATTAATTACTAAACAATGACCAAAATACGACTTCAACCAAAAACATTCCAATGCTCCTATACTTCCAAAATGGAGATGCTTTTTGAGACGTGACATCATGATGTTCCGGCTCCCAACACTCCTGTGAGTTAAGCATATAAACTATAAACTCTGCCTTTACCTGATAATGTCAGCACGATGATTATAAAAACAAGCACCGGCTAGATGTCAGGGATTCAGGATTATCCTTCGCAGAAGGGAAAACAGTCAATTTAGCATGGCTCAGTAACATTAGAGCCAACAGAATCATTTGATAGGACTGGGCAACGAAGCACATAAATGTGAAATAAACATTTGTGGAAGATCCATCTCGATGCAGAGATGGCAGGTGTTCCACATGAACCGATTGCTTTTCTTCTTATTGGAGGCTTACTCTCCCGAGGGCCACGGTGATGCACAAAAGCTGTCAATCTCAAAGACAACTGACAGATTCCCCCAGAGACATTAACAAACCCACGAATGGAATAAGAGTCCCTTAAAGAAAGGTCATAAATGTACGTCATTTTATCATTGAAAATGTAATCACATTTAAGTTAATGAACACTGTTTGATAATACAACAGTGTGGTGATTAACTCTATAAAACGGGCCTTAATTGAAAAAGGAATGAATAATTGGAAAAATAATGAAGTGCTAGCTAGTTGCTATCTTACACACCGTGGATGTAACACAAACTAATCAATCTAATCAAATGACGTTTGCATCATCTTCAACCCAGTCTCACGGCAGTTGGTGAAATAGTCACGAAATACTCCTAATCTATTGATTTGTGTACATGAACACAAATTTCCCTTTTTTTGTGACACTCAGCACGATTTTTCATTATAAGCCTGACCCTAACACTAACCCAAACCCTAACTTAACCCCTAAAGCCTAACCCTGACCCTTACCCTAACCCTTACCCTAACCCTAACCCTGACCCTAACTCTAAACCCTAACAATGATATCGTAGGGTTAGGATATCATTAAAAGAGGTCCTCGGGTAGCTTTAGCTGGCGTCTTCACCAAGAGGCTCATGGGTACTGTAGTATTTACTGTAAGAAAGTGGTGCAGAAATACATTAGTTTGAAAGTCGTGCTGAGTGTCACAAAAAAAAATTGTGTCCATGTACACGAATCAATAGGTTACATTTTGTGACTATTTCACGAACTGCCGTGAGACTGTGTTGTTTCAGATGTGTTTAAAAGCCTGGCAGATTAAAAAGTGATTGCCGTGGTGTTGAGGAGGGGGTTAGCTGGGTAACATTAGGAGGGAGGCGGCTCTCTACTGTCTGGCAGCAATGTGTTGAGAGGACAGCAAATGGATGCACCATTTTCCTGCGAGATGCCAAGTTTCTAAGTGGTTTTTCATGTTGCCAAACAAAATGTTATTGACCATCCCCTGCTAGACGGCTCAAGCAGTGAGGCAGGGAAGCTCAGGACAGAGCAGAGGAAGTGAAGGAGAAGCAGAACAGGGGCAGACAGGAGTGCAGCTGCTGAACCAGGAGGAGCAGAAGGAGAAACTGAGAGAGGAGGGCCAATAAGCGCCAGAACGGCTGCTGCTACAGCACAGAGTAGCTTGTAGTTTGGTTTTGATCTGGGCTGGATGGAGAGCCCAAGAGTAATCCTTGGCTGTAATAATGTGGGAAATAATCTCCCAATCAGTATAATCATCATAATACAATGTGAATGTAATAACGTATGGAAAGGTTTTCAGCCATTTATTTACCATATTTTGCATAAACTAAGAAAAAATGGCACCACGGAAAATGATGTAATTGTACAAGCTGGACTAATGGGAGGGGCTGGTGCGCCCTCTTGACCAATGAGAACACCCGAGCCATGAGCAGTACCAACCCTAGGTGGGCGGAGCCAGTTACAACGTCCCTGGTTCTGAAAACAACCTCCACGTGAGTAGTGGAACAGTACAGGGATTGGAACAGAACCCAATGCTATTACTCCATGCCAGTAGATGCTTTTATTATAATGCTCTCATACTATTGAAATCGACACAAAGAATGTATTACTTCGCATGAATATCTAATCACTTTGACATTGTAATCTTTTTATTTATTGTTTTCATACAAATGATTTGTATCAGTCTAAAAGTGCCTAATATCTATATATAATGTGAAGCTGCAACACATGAGCTCATTGGGAACAGCACCTGGTGCAGAGGGCTCTCCAGGGGCTTCCCAGCTCAGAGCAGCCCGGGGCGAGTGGACTCCCAAGGCAGCAGCGTTGTGATGAAGAGCAGACACAGCCACACACTGACAATACGCCCACAGGATCTTCCCTACAGGATGAGCTAAAGATGGGATAGAAGATTGTGTTTTCTTGCTCTGCTTTAGGTGCTCCGTGGACCATCTCGGCTTATTGTCATTTTTAAGCCCAACTTTCCGACTCAACACAAACAAGCACTACAGTGGGGTCCACGTGGCCATTTATTAGGGTTGGGCGCCAGTTTTTTCTGGCTACCTGGACACACATCATCACACCACCAAGCTGGTGTGAAAGCACACGCAAAACTGACTCAAGGTCAAATTCACTGATATGTCTTATCTTAAAGTTGTTTATTTTGAAAATTTGTTTGAAAATTTGTTTGAAAATTTGTTTGAAAATTCCCATGCTTCAATTTAAAATTCATCCCACCTTTGATTGAAACTGTACATGTTTTTTACCCTTGAACAGGGTCCTTGATGTCGATCTGGTCGTCGATCTTGAATACGAGGCAGTGATCACAAAAAAAAAAGGCTCAGTGAAAGGCTGGTGCAAAACAGACAGTGGACTCAAAAGCACGGCTCAGTACAACTTGGCAGGTAGAATAACGAAAAGGTCTTTACTTGAAAGCAAGGAGATCACAAGGAAAGAACTGCTGGAATGCGAGACACGTGGGCAGCAAGACAAACTGGGCTGCGGTCGGACAGTCGTTTTCGATAAGGAAGGTTCCTGAGTGATATGAGGCGCTCGAGATGAAGTTTGTAAGGGGCAACCATGATAAGTGCTGTTTGAACTCTCTGAATGCTAAGATGCTGTGGCACAGGGTACAGTTGTGCTGTCCCACTGTTCCTTGCGGCAGGAACATTTAATGTGTTGTACCACTCGGCCGTTCACGGAAACAAACAACATTGACAAACATGGCCGCCGGTAATGTTATGAATACAATCATCCTAACTGTGATTCATGTCGATAAATTTGAGTGGACTGGAGGGTGAGGCAGAGCAGCCATTCTTAATGCGACAACCATTTCACTTCACGTTTGTGACTGGGAGCCTGCATTTTTCAATTCCAACCTTGATATATATTTTCCACTTGTCCGTGATTTTACAGCCTTCACAAAACAACACGGTAGGAACGCGGCGAGCAAAGTAGTGCGCTTTTCGTAGGTGGGGGACGGCAGGATGGTTGGGAGGGCCGGAGGTGTGAACGACGGCTGGAGGAGAGGATTGTGATGGGGTGGGGGGGAGGGTCGGGCAGCGTGCATGTGATATTACATGTGACATGTGGGATATTACCGTATGTGTGTGGTTGTTGATATATTTTTCATGTTCAATAAACGTCCATAATCGTTGCTCGGCCTCCGCTGCTGCTAGTCCATCCCAGGGGAAACATCATCGCTGCGTCTGCACTATTTATACAAGGAGCGATAACACGCAGTACTAAGACATTCTCTGATGTGGTGAGCCAACGCCTCACTGCAAGGAAGGGAGCTTTAAGTGAACGACCGAGGATGCATTCCTTCGTAGTTCTACACACAGCACACAAGTACACAGGAATTAAAGCAGTGTGAAGCGCTGTTTTGGTGCTCTCAGGAGCATTAGATAAGGATGTATATATCACTAAGTAAGTAAAAGCAAAGGCCTTCTAGGTAAGTCCTCTCACTCGCGGCCATATTGGCAACGCCTTTCGGGCACATATTTGGTCTTAGCAAGACCAAGGCCCTATGTAAATGTATAGGGGGAGAGCTGTATCTCCTTTTCCCTAGGTCTAAGGGGCATAAAAACACATGCTTGAAATCACGATGAAAAACAGACTAAAATCGCTAAAAGGGATTGGTGGTTTTGTATCAAATTAATGTTTTCAAAGCACTTTTTCTTACAGGTAATCATGACTGCGCATGCGCAATGCTTCACCACACTGTTTTCATCTACGTCATAACAACACCGGCACTAACAGCAAGACGTCATCGCTCACGGTCAGCTATCGCAGATCATGCCGCAATTTTGGATAAAGCAAGAGATCAACAACTTAACATTAACCTTGCCTGTGTCTGATTTGGTATTGCCTGCTTAAGGGCCATGTCTGTTTGGATAAATAAAGATGATTGAAAATAACTTCCAAGTGTCGCAAAAAGCGTGACCCCGTACGATTGGAGCAACGGCACCGGAAGAGGCGGGACATGTGCAAACAACTGCCATCTTGGCGTTCTGAAGTTTCCCCATGCATTTCAATGGGAGTGATGTGTCTCCTCCTTTTATAGTGTCTCTGGTATAAGTACGTTGCTTGAAGACGGTAGTGCTTGAGTCACATGAAGGCATGGTGCGCACACACACGCATGCCCACCCACGGGTGCACCTCTTCACCCTCTAGACCGCAGCAGAATGTTGCTGGAGTTCACTGGTAACTCCATTCTCCAAGTCAATCCCATCAAACAGCTCCATCTCAAAAAGAGATCATCGACACAAAGGTCTCCTTAATGAAGGGAACAAACAATAACTGTACTAATTCAATTTATATTCAAATGTTCATTTGGCTCCAACGGTTTGCATGAACAAAAACTTTATAAATTGAAGTGGTTATTATTATGTTATATTACTCATCAATTTACTGTACTCATATTTTACAAAGTTTGGAAATGGGGAAAGCTGGGTGGCTTTTACTGGCCTCCCCTAAATCCAGCAGTGTGATGATGTTGAAAGCTTTCGAAGGCTTTTTTTGTAGCGTTTGAAGGCTGATGGTACATAGAGCCGGTGATCCATGCTGCCATGCAGGTCTCTGAGGGAGAGTGGCTGGTGTAACCTGGCTACATTGATTGCTTAATGCACAACAGGCGCGCAGCCCGGACCAGCCCCAGAGTCCAATCCAGTGTGACTCGGACCAGGGGACACATTATGACCTGCCTCCTATAACGATGGCAGCCTCCGATTGGTCCATCCTTCAGCTGGATGGTCTGAGAGAACTAGCGTGGACGAATCCCAGACCTTGTACAAAGAAATAGTTATTTCTTTGTGGGATAGCTGCTGCCAGGCTATAAAGATGCAAGATGGATCAGAAAATAAAATGTTCAGCTCATCAGCCATTGCACTCACAACAGACATCCTGGTGGTCAGTATGAACCTCTATTGTAATACTAACTAGAAAATGTCATTTTATTTTAATAGTAATAGTATTGTAGTGGTTAAATCATTTTTGACCAGTAATTTCACAGCTTCCAAGAGCCAACAGAGATTGGTGGTCTTCAGATACATACAAAGTAGAATCCAGCATGTCCCAAAGTGTATTACATGTCTAGATACACTGCTGAAATCACATGCACATGTGTTAATGATTCGGGACTTTGCCATCTAAATCAACTTCGTAGTGGCATATAATTGGTTAAATCAGGCGGGGCAACCGAAATACAAGCTGTTCCACAAAGATAACACCTGGTTTTCCTCATAACAAAGTGGTCCAAAAACACTCCAAGGGCTAATTCAGGACAGTATTTCCGGGGTTAAAACATCCTGGGCCAGCAATTCTACAGCTGGCCCGGTTTGTTTGGCTGTTGCCATTTGTATCAACATCATCACGGTCATCACGGTATATAGTCAATAGGCTACAGGCTGAACCATGAAGATAACAGCTACTAACCCATCCCATGAGTTAATAAAAGATGGCAAAAGCAAAACTCATGAGTATGTGTGCATTGTAGAACTGGGAGCTGGGTCTCAGCTGTATTTAGACATGACATCCACATTGGGCAAAGTTGATAAATATGGCAAAAGCCCAAATCATTACTGTAATATGTGTGCATTTGAAAAATCCTCTTTGCTAGGGCAACTGTCAACTGAATCTTCACAGTTAGCTTAACTCTTCTCCATCTCATCCCCAAAGAACAGGCCATGTGTTGTCATTGGAATAATTAATGTAGAAAGGTGAAACTGTTGTACACAAATACATTGAAAAGTGAATATAAACATTACACATAATGATATAGTTTAAAGATGTAAAAAGACCTATCTTGCATCTTTGTGCTCAATTTTCAAATGCAATCTATTTGGCCTGAGACTGGATATTCATTGGATTTACTAGCTGAGTTTGAGAGAGTTTGAGGAAAACAAAAACTGAAATCCGTCAAATGTCATCTCATCCCAAGAGATCCTACCAGATGTCATGCGTGTGAATGTGTGTGTTTTTCTATTCCCATAATGTAATCATAATGGAGGCCGAAGCGGAGAGCTTCGAGAGCTGCGAAAAGGACCCAAATTCAAGGTTGTCAGCTTGCAAAAAGCCCAACCTGGTCTCACAGGAATCTGTGAAATAGCCACGGACGCTTAACTTAACAAAATCCGCGGTGCGCCCACGGAATCACTGAAATTTCCGTGAAACTCACACGGATTTCGCTCCAATGCAAGTTAATGACACTCATATCAACTGACTTTTATAACTTTGGGCTACATTTAAATTGAATAATTACAGTAGTTTCAGGACTGCATATTTGTCGTAGGCTTAAATTATGCCTTCATTAATCGATGGATGGTATAGATGAGTCCAGCGTCTCGTCACCAGCGATATGCTAATGAGTCCCAGAACGTCCACGCCCTCTTTTAGGTGAAGGAAGTAGGCACTTTGCTCTACTGTTGACAGAACAGTAGGCTACTTCCATGAGCAGGCACTATGCCTAAAAGCTGCTGCGTTGTATTTTGCAATGCTGACAACAAAAAAATAAGGATTTGCGATTTAGTATGTTGCCACAAAAAGAAAGGGAAGGGAAAAGAAGGGATTGGTGGCTCCAGGCAATCTGAAGAGAGAATCCCGATGGGAGGCTGTGGGACCCGGCGTCTACATTTGTTTACGTCTGCGGCAAACACTTTACAGATTAGTAGCTAAAGTCAGTCAGTCATGCCAGCTAAAATCAGTTGATGTCCGATGTTAAAGATGTCTAATCTCATAATGAAGGAATGAATGAAACTTTGCGAACTACTAGGAGCTGTGATTACATGTCATAGTTCAGCTCCGAGTTAGCCTGCAACACTTAGCACTAGTGCTACCATGGTTGCACTCTGCATGTTAAATGCGCTATTAAATAAAAGTGACTTGACTTGGATTCAAAGGATTCAAGGATTCAAAGGTTTTATTGTCATGTGTGCAGTAAAGAAACGCGTTTCCCTGGACAATGAAATGCTTACTTTGCTGCCCACACTGGATACCATATATAAATAATGTATAAAATAGAATATAAATAGAAACTGTACAAATAGAAATAAAAATAAGAAAATATACATAAAATAAAAAGAAAAATAAAGAAAAATAAAATAGAAATATAAAATGTAGAAGATGTGAATTAAATGAAATTGTAAATGTGCATTGTGCATCAGCAGCTGTAAACATTGAACATTGAACATTATTGTGCAAATAAAGTTAGTGCAAGTAAAGTGTCCAGTGAGGATGTCCATGGGGGGGTGGGGGGGGGGGGGGGGCGCTCTGTCCTTAAGGGGGTTCAGCTGTTCAACAGTCTGACGGCCGTGGGGAAGAAGGAGTTCTTGAACCTGGTGGTTCTGCATCTCTTGAATGAAAATAGATTGTTTTGGTGCCCTCATCTTCATTCATTGCTTAGGTAGTCCCATATGTCCCCGTAGTCCACCTCTGGCCACTCGTTTGGGTTGTTCGCCCAGAGACCAGATTTCAGCGTGAAGGGACATCCGAAATTGCCGATTAATTTAAGTTTTTCTAAATAGCGACACCGGTCAGGACTTGGAAGAGAGTTGGTATAACTGGTCTGCTGGCTGGCCATCACATTAGATCAGTATAAATAGCTATATATAATACTTTGGTAAAGTTCAGAAATGTAATGCACTGAAATTCTCATAGACCCCCATTCAAATATTTCCGGGTAGTTCACCTAAAAATGCCCGATGTGTCAAAAAAGTGTGAGGTACCCGGATTGTTGTACTCATGTATAGTGAGCCTACGTTGACCTTTTTCTACTCGGTTGTGTCGATGGTCTATAACGTTCTCATCCATCTCATGTCATCCATTTCCGTGAGTTTCACGGAAATGTCAGTGATTCCGTGGGCCCACCAAGGATTTTGAGTTCAGCGTCCGTGGCTATTTCATGGATTCCTTTGAGACCATGTTGAAAAAAACGCACCGGCGCATTGATTTTACTCCTGTGTTCGGCTCTCCATAGAGTCCTATATAGAGAGACAACGAAACAAAGCACTACGTCCGTTCCTTTCCTGCTCAACCAATCCGCGTTTCGGCCCTACTTGACATTGGAAGCCTGGATTTCCAGATCTAGGCTGGCATATCCATAAAGCGAAAGACAAGAAGCCTTGCAGTGTGATGTTTATGAAGTGATTGCAGTAATAAAAAATAAAAAACGACGGTAAACATGGATTGCTCGATAACACGCTATCTTTGTTTGCAGAGGGCTAAACCGAGGGTTGGGTCCAGAGCACCCAGGGGTGGGTTTGTCTGGTGGTTGCGTAATCTAAGGAGAGGAAGGAGCGGGACTTTATTAAAATAACTCGCAGAACGCCGAGCCGAGAAAACGAAGAAAACGAACAACATCAGGAGAAGAACAACTGGGAGGCCGACATGTCTGCAGACACGGTAAACAGTGTATGAATCATAGACTGCTGAAATTTTCTGCTGGCTCACACAAAGTTTCATGTCCTGCAAGATGTTAAACTACGGAGCCCCGAAGTGACATGAAAAAAAAACAAAGTGAGAAAAAAACAAACATTGCGAGATCTTGTCTTTGAAACTCGAGATCTCGACTTTGAAACTCGAGATCTGGACTTTGAAACTCGAGATCTCGACTTTCTTTTGCGAGCTCTCGCAAATCCGACAATGCATAAGAGAAGCACCAGAGCCGTCTCGGAGAGTTTCCTGCTTAAGCAGGAAAATGGCCAATGTTCAATCTGTCAATGAGAGAGTTTATTTTGTTTCAGGGATAGTGTGCGAGGAGCTGTCATTACGCATGACTTGTTACGCACGGCTGCGCTCTGTTACATTGTACATAATTTCACACTTGAACCTCAATGCTCTATCAAATCCAATTTTACAAGCTGTGTCACAACTTATTTCGTTATTTTAGAATTAGGCATAGCCTACTTATTTTGACGAGAGCAAGTCTGAAGTAGGCCTAATGTAAAGGTTGTGTGCGGAATTATGGACTGTAACAGAGCGCAGCCGTGCGTAACAAGTCATGCGTAATGACAGCTCCTCGCACACTATCCCTGAAACACAATAAACTCTCTCATGACAGATTGAACACTCCAAGCCGGCTCCTGTGCTTCTCTTATGCATTGTCGGATTTGCAAGAGCTCGCAAAAGAAAGTCGAGATCTCGAGTTTCAAAGACAAGATCTCGCAATGTTTTTGTTTTGTTTTCCTCACTTTTCTTTTCTCATGTCACTTCGGGGGCTCCGTATTAAACAGATCGTAGAGATGGGTCTAGTTTTTGTTCGTTTAAAGATACATTTTGACGTGAACTCAAAAGCCAATCTCACTCAACTAGAGTGAGATTGGATTTTTAGTTCACAGTCAAAAGTCAAGTGAAAGTTACTGACCATGTTGGGCAACATCTCAAACAATTCACTCACAAAAGCTTCCAAACTCAATGTCAATTAGGGGCCGCCGACAACTAATGTCCATTTATTTATTTTGCTCATCTTGGCTTCAGACAATGATGCCAGAGCGGCCGACTCTAATAGATTTACATGGAGTCCCGATGGTCCATTATTTCATGGACAACTGGGAGAACATTGAAAAGTTTCAAGCCAGACCAGATGATATCCTCATTGCAACGTACCCCAAAGCAGGTTTGTGTTTGTTTGGTTGCTGTGTCTCTTGTCTGTTTGTCCCCTTTGTTCATCATTGACACTCATTGACTCATTGACATCATCTCTCCCCCTCTGCTTTTGTTCAGGAACCACATGGGCGTCCTACATTCTTGATCTTCTGTACTTTTCTCTGAGGAAGCCAGATCGTCTGACATCCTCCCCTATTCATGACAGAGTACCTTTCCTGGAGATGGATATACCAGACTTCTCCACCGGTTAGATTGTGATTATTTTGAGGTTCAGTCCTTTAATAAAAACTTAAATGCATTTATACATTTTTCAATGTCATTGTTACATTTTGATAACTCACAGTAATGAATGGAAAACTTTAATTATTGTGCAAAGATTGGCCATGTGGGGCACTTTTCCATTTGTTGTGCAATGTTTTGCAATAGTATCATGTGTCAGTATCTAAACTGTTGTAAATGTCCCTGTTTGCGGGACAAATAAAGGGTTTTCTTATCTTATCTTATCTTATCTTATCTTATCTTATGAACTGTGATTACAGTTGAGTTTTCATCTTTCTATGTAGGGACCGTTTTGGCAGAGAAGCTGGACACTTCACCTCGTCTCATCAAAACACACCTGCCTGTCCAGCTGGTTCCAAAGTCCTTCTGGGAACAGAAATGCAGGGTATAGTGTGTTTAACTTCTGAGCTACTTAAATGGTGCCACAACTTTAGAAAAATGTATTGAGTCACTGAACCTAAATTGTACTTTTAGCAGTTAATTAAATAATAAGTAATAATTTAATAATAATTAAATCATATTTAGTAGGCAATTTACTACTACAACTCTATTGAGATTTAAAAAAAAAAACAAGAAGATCAGAAAAAAGTATGACTTAAAAAAACATTTGAATTCAAATCTATAATAGTAACTTTTACATTTACTGTATGTAATTATACATTGATTTTCCTTGAGGTTGTTTACAAAAGATACCTTTGCCAATAATGACAAAAACCTGGCAAATATTGTTTTGCTGATAGCGATTTAAATGCAGAGCCCAGCTCTCTGTGTGTGCAGGTGGTGTACGTGGCCCGTAATGCTAAAGACAACGCAGTGTCTTATTTCCACTTTGACCGCATGAACTTCGCCCACCCAGAGCCAGGAGACTGGAACAGCTACCTACAGAGATTCATGGATGGAAAGAGTCAGTACAAAACATATCAAAGCAAAGCATATATGGACCACTGAATAGAAAAGGGCTGCATTTTCATCAGCTCCATTTCCACTTATTTGATGGATTCCTCTCTGGTTTTAGTGGTATTTGGATCCTGGTATGACCATGTGACTGGCTGGTGGGAGAAGAAGCAGTCCCATCCCAAAATCCACTACATGTTCTTTGAAGACATGGTTGAGGCAAGTAGTGTTTGATTAGCAATTCTTAACCAGGGGTATATGGAAAGTTCAAGTATTTAAGATTTGACCCCTTCAAAATGTGCCCAGGGCTTTTAAGGTGAATGTGTGTGTGTGTGTGTGTGTGTGTGTGTGTGTTTACAGGACACAGGACGGGAGATTGACAATTTGTGCTCCTTCCTTGGTTTGACTCCGACAGCCAAAGAGAAGGAACAAATCAGAAATTTTTCGCACTTTGATAACATGAAGAAAGACAACATGGCCAACTACTCCACTGTGACTGTGATGGACTTTAAGATCTCTCCCTTCATGAGAAAAGGTAACGCATTCAGAGACAAACGTGTATTTTGTCCTTACTTAAATGCTCTTCGTTGGTAGACACAGTAGCTATCAGACAGGACGGTATGGCAGAGAGAGGGGCAGACACGCAGCACATGACCCCTGGCCTTGAACCCGGGTCACTGTCAAGGACTCAGCCTCGCTGGCACACAGCCTACCTGCTGGGCTACTGGGGTGGCAGCGACTTCTGTCCTTAGTTTTGACTGCACATTTTATTTCACAGGGAAGGTCGGCGACTGGAAGAACCACTTCACTGTAGCCCAGAGCGAACAGTTTGATGAAGACTACAAGAAAAAGATGAAGAACAACACACTACAGTTTCGCACTGAAATTTGAAGTCCGGCTTGTCTTCTCCTGTATCGTGATTGATCTGATCGACAGATGAAGACATTTTAGGAATTACAGACCTAGATTAACAGTGTCTGTCTATATATATACACATCCATACACACAGTGTATATATATATATACAAATATATTTTCTTATAATTGTACTTTTAACTTAGTGAGTTTGTCTAACACATATAAAAGCATTTTCCCACAGGGATTATTAAAGTATATCTGTCTGTTTATCTAAACAGCCCCACAAAAAAACTGATGTATCTTATGAGAAATACAATTTACCATAAGATGTATGTGTATGCTTGATATAAATTACATTTCATATTTGTAATTTTGTATTACGTATTTTTGTTGTACATCTATGCAGCTTTTTCAAAAGTGACCATTTCACTGAGATTACTGTGAAGGACATGCAATTTCCCTCAGGGATCATTAAAGTATGTCTGTCTGTCTGGATTTACAGAGTTGCGCTGCTAAGGGATCGGCCACCATGGGTTTGAGATGTTTCTGCTTTGTTGCTTTGTTCTGAACTCTTCAGAAAGAATTCCAGAGGTGCGCTGTACCTACAGATACCTACAGATGTAGGATTATTTGTATGTGTCTGCATTTGTGGTTTACAACACATCAGTATAACGTAACAATAACTTAAAACCACATATACAGACACACCACTCAATGCTATAGGCCTAATCGCGTAGTTACCTTTACATTACAACCCTCTTTAATAAATACAATTTACCATTGTCAACTTAATGATGAATTTCAAGTTCACCAATAGCAAACTTGAAAATTGCACTAAACTGAAAGTGAAACTGAACTTGCTGTGAGTGTTGTATCCTGGCCATGAATGGGTCAGGGACACCGGGCCACCAGCCTGAGAGGCCCGGCCAGAACAGGTGGTCGGGCCCAATTTACTGCGTCATCAACGCTGGCGCTTGAAACCAGGAGGTTCAAAGGTCGCCGGCACTAATTGGACGTCGATGGTCCAATCACACGGCCGAACCCGCGCCGCACTTCTCTCTCATTTGCATAAAGTCAATAGAAGTTTCAACTTTCATCCCAAACGTCAACGTAACCGAGCCTTCCCAGAAGCCCCCACGCAACACCGTGTGGTGGGTCAGTGACGAACGGACCCCCAGACGCAGGGTCTCTCCGGTGGCATAGCGTGAGGGGGCATGGGGCCGGGGGCTTGCGGTGCGTTGATACAGGGGGATGAAAGGTTGAACTTAAGTTAACTTCATGCAAATGAGCAAGTAGTGCTCTTTATACTACATGACCTGACTGACCAAAGCCTTCTTGTTGAAGTATTTTTGGCAGAAAGACCTCTCCCGTGCGCAGTGGGATAAAAGCATGGATGGTATAAGCAGCACACCTCGCCATGTCCCAGTGAGGCGTGTGGAAGAACAGAAACGTTTCCAGATTTTCGTGCTTGCAACCCGCTGCTATCCTGGGAACCAGAGAAATCTGCAGGCTCATGTTGTATTTGCCTTGGCACACGTGTCGACCCTCCCCCTGACAGGCCGGGAACATCACTGTCAAAACATTGAGAGACGCTAAGAAGACCAGGCATCCCATTATCTGACCAGAAAACAGCCAGTCGCTCCGCTCGTATGTGTGCCTGAACACCACATAAGACAGCAGCGAGATGAAGGCCCATGGAGATATTACAATGCATTACAATGCAATACTTCTCAATTTTCACAGCTGTCGACGAAATCAATTACAAGACACGACCTTTTATCTCAATGTGGCATACTAACTTGGCAATGCGCATAATTCCCCTTCATCTCCACCTACGCCACATTTTGAAACACAGGCTGCAGGTTAGATCTGCGTTTGTGGCCTCATCTACCTGACAACTGAGACGGTACTTCATTTGTGTATGATGACGTCATACATTTGTCTGAATCCATTCATTCAGCAATTCTTCACAGATACATCTTAGGGTGGCGATATGACACTGTATGTGAGGATATTGATATGAATGCGACAAAAAGAGGCGCATTGCTGTGATGCTGGAATTTTCCATGAATTATAATGTTGAATGCTAAACAAGGAAAATGTGGGAAAGGCCAGATGATGATGATGATGGTAACACACAAATGTCTGACACACATCTGTTGAGGAGGAGAGAGACTTTGCGAGATTTGTGGCTCCACATTTGACACGGAATCTGAACAAGGTTTGGATTCATGAAAAAGGCTCTTTAACAAGAGAAGGTAATTTGTAAACTGTGTGTAAAAAGCCAGTTGCGGTTACAGATGGTAACACAAGCAATTTGTTTCATCATCTTTGTGTTAAAACGCAACAAAGAGAATGGCAGATATGAAATACCATGCAAGTCCACTTCCCCTGCAAGAAATCTGGTCCAGACTACATTGGTTGCATCGTTTAGCAGAAAAGTTCAATGAAACAAGAAAGCCAACCGATGGCAAGATGGCAAGACAAGTTGTCGACAGGGATGGATTCAAGCCACTCAGGACACTTTGGATCCAAGACAAACGTCGGCAAGCGGAAAGTTCTTCACCCAAACTGCTCTGCCCGCACCGTGTGATGCCACTGGTGATGTAGTGATGTGGAAACTGGATGGCGTTAAAGATCGAGCTGCGACAATGGATGTATGCTCCAGCAGGACCTCTGAAGCGTAGCTCTCTCTCCGTGACAGTTGGGGTCGTAGACGGAGCGTGGCCACAACACAGCTTCTGTTCCCACTGTGCAATTTTCTTGATATATACTGGACAAGTGATCGCACGCGGCCTGATTGATGCACCGGCCTCATGGAAGCTGCGAGAGGAACGCATGGCATACATGACTATGGACAGCAGGCCAGATGCTGTCAGTACACTATGGATCGATGCATGGGCAAGGCCTCAGTGTTATGCACAAGTAAGAGTAGTTAGGACTATACACCAATTACATATATATATATATATATATATATATATATATATATATATATATATATATATATATATATATATATATATATATATATATATATAATATTTTTTTAATCCTTTTAAAAAGCATACATACAGTACCTATACATACCGATATTCATACTGATATCAAAGTAGTATTGTCTCTGCAATGTTATGTCATAGGTATGCCTTTTTATCACCATTTCAGTTTCTTATAAGCACATTTCTTATCGGAATATCACACTTTTTGTATCTTTTAAGGGCAGCCCAATTATTGTAAAAATAGATGCTACGGAACAGAAAGCAACCAAAGAACCAAAGTATTTCATACCAAATGCAGTAAATTGCTAAATTCCTCTACACCATTCACACCGGAACCATCTCTGTTATTGTGGTGTGTGGATGTTGTTATTTATCATTGTGTTGTTATTTATCATTGTGTTGTATTTATCATGTGTTAATGAGAGATGCCGACAGAGCCATGGGGGGCTGGTAAGGAAACTGTTCCCTTAAAAGCGTGAAGTGGAGCAGAGCGCTGGCAGTGCCACAGGCAGGCCTGACGCTCCCAGCCCGTACACTCGTCTCAGCATCAGGCCGCTGCTCCAGGCAGTACATGACCCCTCATTGAACAGGAAGAAGCCGCTGCCCGAGTGTTGGCTGCAGACAAAGAGTCCAGGCACCCTGCTCTCTCACCCTGGCAGGATGTAGAAGGGCTGTAATCTGTAAAGCGAAGCTCTTGGACCTGTCTGGGACCAACACTCAGGTAAAAAAAACAAACATGACTCTGTCCTGCCTGGGGCCTGTGCTGGCCTTGTTCAACAGTGAAGATATGGCAGTCTAGGATGGATACCACAATGACCAAATAAACGCCATTCTGGAGCACCTGAATACTAAGTGTGCAGAGAAAGTGGTAAATTGCCTGTTGTGTTTTGCATCACGGGTCAAACCCTCGTTTCAAGAGCACTACAGAGAAGACAGGATCACAGCTAGGGCTTCAACAGAGCTGGTGGCTATAATGAGAGAGGAAAATGGCTCCAACTAAAGCACCATCCATACAGAGGTTACATCATCAGAGCCTGGTACAGCAGATTATCTGAGGCCAGCCAAGAAGACCAAGAAGTCTTTTGCCAGTCCTTTCAAGAACACAGAGCCAGCCCAACAAGCCCCTTCACCCAGCCATCCCAGCAGAGCTTCAAAGCTACTTAGTCCAACGGTGACATAAATCCCCTCCAGGAGTGAGAAGAAACCAGAGGCGAACTTCCCTCGGGTGAGAAAACTGGAAAATAAATTCCTTGGCGTCTCTGCTTCCAGAACACTCTGAGAGGGCCTTCAGCCCAGGTGGGAATGCAGTCACGTGGAGCCGTGCAGAACTTAAACCAGACCCAGTTGATAGCAATGGTTTATAAAGTACTAGAAAGTCATGCTTGAGCAAAAAAAAACTAAAGAAACCCCAAAACGATATCTTCATTGGGAATCACTTAAGTAAAAGTCATGAAGTAAATAAAATCAAATAAAATGTGTTTGAGTATCACAAGTAATAATCTGGGTTAAAATGTACTTTTAAGCATCAAAAATATAAGTCAAAAGTTACACAAGTTAAATTAACATATTTGCCTCACATTTTGAAAACATGATATTTCTTGGGTTGGGGGCAGCCGCAGCCTACTGGTTAGGGCTTCGGACTTGTAACCGGAGGGTGGCCGTTTCGAACCCCGATCAGTGCGCACGGCTGAAGTGCCCTTGAGCAAGGCACCTAACCCCTCACTGCTCCCCGAGCGCCGCTGTTGCAGGCAGCTCACTGCATCGGGTTTAAGTGTGTGCTTCACCTCACTGTGTGCTTCACTGTGTTCTGAGTGTGTCACTAATTCACGATTGGGTTAAATGCAGAAGACCAAATTTCCCTCACGGGATCAAATGAGTAATTCTTCTTCTTCTTGAGGGCACCAACAATACTGCTATGAGACAATCAGAAGTCACAACAGGCTATTATGTTATTAGTGGTGATTCTGTTTGATTTTGCCAGAAAGATGAGTCAGCATCGGTAAATCATCTCTGGCCCTCCACCTGTCAGGGGTCATGATGAGTGTAGTAGATTAATGTCTCTCACTGTTGGCTGGCACTATGTAGTTTACAGCAGGACCTATGTTTTGTAGATAACTGGCCCTGGCATGGTGCTGAGAGACAGCCTTCGACCACCTGGGTTAGGCGCCTGGAATATGTCAAAAACACAGACAGAGATCTTAGCCAGGGCGTGACACATTCACTTATAGCATTACAGAATGGTAAGCAGGTATTTGAGCATATGAAGACTTGGCTTGTTTTTCCATGGCATAATGTGCCAGATTTTTTTCTTCTTATTCAAGATGAAGCCAGGATGAATAATTTGAAATGGCCTTTTGTTTCCCTCCTTCAGGTGCACACCTTTTTCCAGCTGTGACGTTATATGACTGAGCGACTGCTACTGTGTTGCCCTGTCCTGTTTATCGTGTTTCTTTCTCTCTGACATCTCTCCTTCGTCTCATTGGACCATAGCGTTCTTCTTGATTGTCTCGAACGCCGCGGTGGCATCAAATGCTCCGCTCTGCTCTGGTCCGGAACGTTTCTCACAAGTGAAATACAGTTTCTTTGTGAGGATTCAAAGTCACTCACTGCGACCAAAGCTTTGGCGTTCCCCAAGGGGGGGTCTTTGGTCCACTGCTCTGTGCATTCTACATGCTTCCTCTGCAGAATTTTCTTTCACTGGTGTGCAGATGACACTCAGATCGACATTCATGTCTTATCAAACCAGTCCTGACAGATCCAGAAGGTTGAATGTTGTCTGAATTCAATAAAAAAATGGACGTCTGCCAACGACTTACAGCTCAACCCAGGTTAAAGCGGAGCAGATAATCATTTGGCCCAAAGCAACTACCGACACGACCTGAAAACAACACACTGTGTTTTGAGGGCTCTGCTCCTGTATCTCCCAAAGTGTGTCAAAGGTCCTGGTGCGCCGAGGCCTTTGACACCATTTGTCTTGTTTGATACTAGACTTGCTTTTGATCAACAGATAAAGGAAAGCAGGAAAGCAAGGGAAGGTCAGGGGGAGTTCGGGGTTAGCTTCAGGTGTTGAAAGTGAAAGTGAAAAGGTGTCAAGAGGACGCACACAGCCTTCAGTCTTCAGTGTGTTCCTCCACAGCCTCTGGTCTTCAGTGTGTTCCTCCACAGCCTCCGGCCTTCAGTGTGTTCCTCCACAGCCTCTAGTCTTCAGTGTGTTCCTCCACAGCCTCTAGTCTTCAGTGTGTTCCTCCACAGCCTCTAGTCTTCAGTGTGTTCCTCCACAGCCTCTAGTCTTCAGTGTGTTCCTCCACAGCCTCTAGTCTTCAGTGTGTTCCTCCACAGCCTCTAGTCTTCAGTGTGTTCCTCCACAGCCTCTGGTCTTCAGTGTGTTCCTCCACAGCCTCTGGTCTTCAGTGTGTTCCTCCACAGCCTCCCCCTCTCGGAGCGCATCGTGGTGTTTCTTCATCAGTAGCCAGCTTGTCAGTACAGCACGTTGCTTGCTGTACAACAAAACGGTTCAAAGCTTAAAAGGTATTTGCCCATTGGATGTATTTCAGGCGTTATGTACAAACGCACCATTCAACACATGCACACGTTCTCATCTGTTAATGTTAGCCAGGCAAAATGACACGCTCAGGTTCAGCTGAAGAATAATCCAAACATGGTATTTGCCCCTGCGTGCTAAACGGCTGATTCCCTGCATTAAGCCTTTCAGCCAACACTGAGAAATGTGACAGGTTGATGTGTTTGTGCCAGCAGTGCTGTGATGTCACCGTGGACCCGCAGACTTTTGAAGGAACACCAGTAGGGCTGTTCTCACTTCAGCTGTAAGTAACATATTTGTCCTGTAGAGGTCACCGACGTGCAGGTTTTAGCGAGTGGTAGTACTTTACACCGACGGTAGTAAACATCATTAGTCACTATTTTGTAATTATTTTTGCATATTGTACGGCCATCAAGCATTGTTGATTTTAAAATTGACTGCTTGCTACTTTATTGTTTCTAGGCTTATTCTTCTTATTTGATGATAGTTACAGAAACAAAATATGAAACTGCAGAAGGGCTTGAAACATATAGGCTACAGTTAAAAAATGTACATGCTTTTACCTACAGGCCATCATTGGCTATCTATTGGCAAACATCTAAGGCTATTTAATGGTGTCCCCTGTTGCAGAGCCATTACTGGGGTGAGAGTTGTCCACCTTACAACCAACCACCTCTGGTTCTCTGTTTAAAGACTGCTCGGTTCACCTCAACACAACTATCCAACCCCTGTCCTCATAGGAGCATGGAATAACACCTTTCAACTCACTCAAGTCTAGTGTAAAAAAATAAATAAATCCATAACATTCGTCTTTTTGGCTATCATCTTTCAAATCCAAAGTACTGTAGAGCTATTTTTGTGCCAACATGAGGCTCAACTTATATCCTGAGGCTTGTGCTTGGCACGCAGACGCACACACACACGCGCGGACACACACAAACACGCACACACACACACACACACACACACACACACACACACACACACACACACACACACACACACACACACACACACTGTCCACAAAGGCACACAGTGTACACACAGGCACACGTGATCAGCTATAGGCTTTTTCCGCTGTTATGTTCTATCTCATCCATTCTGTTAGCCTTCAATCTCCTCCTCCTCCCCCTCCTCCTCCTCCTCCCCCTCCTCCTCCTCCTCCTCCTCGTCCTCCTCCTCCTCCCTGTCCTCAGTCCACCCTGACGTGGACCCCTTCACCGCGGCCCCAGCAGCCTCCCTGTCCCCGTCTGACTGGAGCGGTTTAGCTGAGGACACATGAAGCTTGCATAACAATCGTCTGTGACCGGGGCTGGGGGGAGGGGGGAATGAATGCATGCATGCATGCATCCGTTGGCGTTTAAACGCGCGCGTGTGTGTGTGTGTGTTTGGGGAGGGGGAGCTGTGAGTCATGTGGAGTGGATGATCCTGTTTGCGTGTAGGTAATCAAGAATGAGTGGAGAGCGGAGACAGTGTGTCATGTATAATTACAGAGCGGATTAAGTGCCCGGCCGTGTCTTCCTAGCGGAGCGACCTCTAACGATGAATAGTCATCCATGTTGCGAGTGCAGTCAGGGAACATATGGCGGGCTCGACGTCCATTAGCTGTTTCGTGCGTTATGTTTTTAATTTTTTTTAGCAAGTTTTTCAAGAGATTATTACCATTTTGGGAGAGGGGGGTGTCTACGTGTGTGTCTCTGTGTGTGTAACCCAGAATGTGTAAACACATGATGTGCATCATGAAGGCCAACCTCTTCTATACTGCTTTAAAAAAAAGTCTAAAGCAAGGCGTGAATGAACCCGCTGTCACGCGGCGTTAGCGTCCAGCGGCGGCGGGCTATTTTAAGCCCTTCGCTGGAAGCCCCTTTTCCCCTTTAGTTGAGCAGTTATGTCTCTAATGCAGGTCTCTCTCTGCCTGTCAATCTGTTTTGTGTGTGTCACCGCTTTCACGAAACACAAATCACACACACACACGCACGCACGCACGCACGCACGCACACACACACACACACACACACACACACACACACACACACACACACACACACACACACACACACACACATATAGTTCCACTAGGCCTATGCAATCTGACAATCTTCCACATGGTTGTGTGCGTGTATGTGTGTGTCTGAGACCTGCATTAAACATCTGTTTTCATGGACTGTGGGGTGGTGGTGCTGGGGTGCTTTTTGATTGGTAGAGAGCAAACCTGCTTGTTACATCATCCCCTACCCAACAACCTAAAGCAAATGAAATACAAAACAGCTAAATCTGGTCTTGCTGAACAATGCCCCCCACAGCCGGTAATCCAGAGTACGCATAGCAGTTGTTTGTTTATGCCAGCACCGCAAGAAAACAGGACAGCATGCCAACTCGGATGTTTTAAAACAGCAATACAGTACAATCTATATGTGTAAGTAGTGGCATCTAGCGGCGAGGTTGTAGATTACATCCAACTAAATCCCTCCCCCCGACGTGGGAGAAGCTACGGGGCCTGTAACGTGCCGGTAGGGATTTCAAATGATGTAAACTCGACCTAACTCTCTTGTTTCTTGATAATGAATCATTTGTATTCAGTAAATTAGTTTGCGAATGTGTATGTCCTACCTTACAAGTAAGATTTACATTTTTATATAAAATTAAAAGGCATCTTTTCTCTTGTCCTTAGAGGCTGCTGTAGAAACCTAAAGGTGCAAAATGGTATTGTGGAAGAGAAGCCCTCTCCCTCTTTAGGTATAGGTAGGTAGGTAGGACTACATCACATTATGTGCTTCTTAAAACATACTTACTTACGCATGTTCTATTCTATTTCTGCCAAGCACTAAAATCCTACACACTGCACCTTTAAGGTGCTTGTGACATTGCCTCACCACTAATGGGAATGGCACATGGAAGCATATCCACTCAGCTGGCCTGATGTTATCCGTGTTTTGCCTTTGGTTGTGTCAGTGTGCAACTCATGACAAACTGAGGCCCGTAGTTCCCCCGGTCTGTCTCTTGGGCTCCCTGTGATCTCGACTCCTTGGCAGAGTATTGCCCGTCCTTTTAAGCGCCCCCTATTTTACCACCCGGTGTGAGGAGTTGATTGGTACCCCGCAGTGGAAGTGGTATAGTGGCATCACACGAGTGCCCAGATGTGGGACGGCCGGAGCAGCCCGTTGGCATGGTGTACTGGTGAGCCAGGATGGATGACCAGGGCGTGGGTGGGGGGTATACTTCCATGTGTGTTGTCATGGTAAATTGTGAAATGGCTAAACAACATCCCACTTGGTGGTGAAATAGGGTCCTTTAAGGATTTCCATTCCTAAATAATCTATTATACCTGAAACTCTTGTGTAATATTGTTGACATTATGCAGAAAGAGACAGATTGATAACAGACATAATATTGTGTTTTATGTAACAAGCATACAGATAGCCTTGAGGGGAGACAAACAGTCTCTACCACGCTGAGTGTTGAACACCCGTGTCCCAGACAACGTAAACGTAAACACAGCGCCCGTGCCCGTACGCGACCTTGTCACGCGCCATCACTCTCCTCCTCGCAGGGTGGAGCGTCCATCGCTCAGACTTACAGTCAACCCAGTGGGTTTCGCTGGTTCACACCGCTCACGCGCGTCTCTTCTCCAGAAGGAGTAGCGTCATGTCGGCCACAAATACCCGAGAGCCACCCGTTTCATCTTTCATTTAGAAAAGCTCACCCGACATTAACCCGTTGTCATGTTTCGGCTTCTCCCGAGTTATTTCTATCATACAGCCTAGCTAGCAAATGCAAACATAGCTAGTGTTGTCCATTAAGAGCAAAATAATGTTTTTTTTTTATCCGCTTTGGATTTGTATTTTTTGATATTTTTACACTTAAAGCTGCAATCATCTATTTTTGTTTACCCCATATAGTTTTGATTAAATGTTTGATTGAGTCTCATGTTTCTCATGGATTTGTTTGACTATTGCTGGAGATCCAAGTAGGTAGATCCATGAGTCATAATTTGATTTAACTAAAGTGGGGCGAGCAAAAAATAGCCAACAGCAGCATTAATTCATGACACAGAAATGTTGTTTTTTTTAATTCAAGACAGATTTTTTTTTAAAGAGTAACCAAACACTAAACTCTAACCACGGGACTTTGTAGCTTGCCAGTTCGAGCCAATCAGAAAGTTGGTATTGGTGATGTATTTGACTGCAGTTCTCTTGCTGCAGTTGCTATGGCCATTGAAGTCACTTGGTACCCATTTCAGCCAATCAGACGAAGACATTTCAGTTGTGGTTTTTCTTCAGAGATGGTGCAGTTGTAAGTCTTTGGTTAGGCTTTAAGTTGAACAAAGACAGGCTCTGGTATGCTGTATAGGGGGCCCAACACGTACACTGATTTTAACACAAGCGGAGGATCTCTAGAAACGCAGGATTGAGATTGATTTTATTCAGACAACTCTGGGTTTGGTCGCATTGGACTTGACATAGTCTAATTTCAGTATATTATTACTATGCATCACTGTGTTGTAATCTTGCCATTAATTATACCCCATCATTTCAGTAACAGAGTGTCAATTGCATATCACTAATTATAATTGATCAACAGTGAACACCAAGGAGATGATGGACGTCTGAATGAGGCAATGCGAGCCAATGAGAGTCTTGGGGTGGTGTGGGACCAACACTGCACCGAGGGTGACCTGAAAGTGCATATACAGCCGTCTGTCATTTACAAAGACATTTGCTTTCCAATAAAGTGAGGCAACATTTTTAGAAAATGACGATAATAAAATAAAAAAAAGCTTGACTTCTGTTTCCACCTTTCAACACAACCAACTTTTTTTTTTTGTTTTACTCTGTATGGCTGTAAAGTTCCACCATCCATTGAAAAAACATCCACACTTTCAAAAAACGGTAACAAAAAAATCAATGCAAACATCAACAGCATGTAAAAAAAAAAAAAAAAAAAATCCCAAAATAATTAACAACAAAACAAAACCCAACCACATTATGAATCTTGGACTTCACGATGTTTCTTTAATTATACAATTTATTTATATATATATGTATGTATATATATTTATATCTTTTTTTTACATTCCTCATGTGGACATACTCCCTCAGGGATTGTCTCCTCTTGATTTCACCACCACTTCTAAGTGCTCGGATGGGTTGGGGTAGAGTGTCAGATTGTTCTGTGTGATGAGGCATAGATCAAAATGAGGGGTATTGTGTTTATGGGAGTGAGGGGTTGGAGGGGGGGGTGTTGGGGGAGGGTTAAGGAAGAAGCAGGGTGTGGGGGAGGTTTCTGGCTACTAAACCACAAGACGAATCACAAACACCTATGCTACAGCGGAAGGCGGGGGGGGGGGGGGGGAAACAAAGAAAAACAAAACAAGTGCATTCCCTGGGAAAGTGGCATCAGTGACTCGGGTTTGGTTTGTTTTGGCAAACGCAAGTTTGCATAAGAAGCTGTCTGTGGTTCTGCCTGTGTGTGTGAGTGTGTGTGGTTGTTGTTTTGGCAAAAGTAGAGGTCAGACCTTGACAGGCCAGCCTCTGAACGTGATGCTGTGGTCATCCTATGTGACCATGATTTCACTTACGCTCACATTACAGATCTGCACATCAATAGTATACTTTTTTTTTTGTGTGCAAAATCTGATCTCTTGCCTGGACTGTTTACATTGCGGTGGCATCGGCCAGAGATCAGAGCTTGCGCGGGATCTGGAAACACATATGAAGGAGTGGGTGGTGTGTCCATGAAAGTAGTGACTGGACGAGAGCCGATTGGATGTGTGATGCGTCCACACTACTTCCATCACATCTCACATGTAGCAAAGAACACAAACGTACACAAATGTGATTTGTGTGTGTGTGTAAATCCCAGGATGTTCCGTTGTGTTGTTGTACCACCGACCACCACCTCGCGATGAGCAAACACTCTGGGTGATTAAATGGCTTCTGCATGCGGATGGCCACTGAGATTCGTCTGTCCCTCGGTTTTGCTGGTGCGTCTGATCATGGCTTTGAAGGCAGTGTGCTCTGTGGTGCTGGTGCGATTATTATAGTCTGAGAAGAAGAACAAGTCAAGACGGGGCCGTGTTTGTCTATGAGAGGGAGACACTGGAGAGATGCTGCACTACCAGCTCCCATCCCATTTCTTGTAAGCCGTCTGGAATGGACCCAACATGTACTGGAAAAGGACAATAAAAAAGCCAACTTATAGGAGGAAATAGAAAATGTTTTTTTTTTTTCCATATATATATATATATATAAAAAACGTGTGGTGTAAGAAAGGTAAACTAGAAACTTCAATATTGATTTGGCTTAATCATGTCGTTGTTTTCATCCTCTGTTTTTATGCTCCTAACATAAAAAGTAACCAACCAAATGAATCTGATTATGGGTCGATTTACAAATAGGTTGATGTGTTAGGTTTGTCAGAAGGTCCACTCCAGAGCTCCGCCCCCCCACCCCCCCCCGACCCATCCGGCCAATCAGATGAGAGCCTGGCAGTGCAGCGTGTATGTTGTATACCCGGTCACATAAACACTTTGTGAGGCACACGATGAAACAATACTGAGCAAATTGTGTCCCTGTTTTGGAGCCCATCCTGGTTGTTACAGCATGGCTTGTAGTCACAGTGATCGTGAGCGGAAAGGAACAGAAAGAAAAACAAAGGTAGGTAGGAATAGGTAGGTAGGTATAGGTAGGTAAGTATAGGTAGGTAGGTAGGTATAGGTAGGTAGGTATAGGTAGGTAGGTATAGGTAGGTAAGTATAGGTAGGTAGGTAGGTATAGGTAGGTAGGTTGGTATAGGTAGGTAAGTATAGGTAGGTAGGTAAGTAGGTATAGGTAGGTAGGTAGGTTGGTATAGGTAGGTAAGTATAGGTAGGTAGGTAAGTAGGTATAGGTAGGTAGGTAGGTATAGGTAGGTAGGTATAGGTAGGTAGGTATAGGTAGGTTGGTAGGTTGGTATAGGTAGGTAGGTAGGTATAGGTAGGCAGGTTGGCATAGGTAGGTAAAGGTAGGTTGGTATAGGTAGGTAGGTAAGTAGGTATAGGTAGGTTGGTATAGGTAGGTAGATAGGTAGGTAAGTAGGTATAGGTACTGTAGGTAGGTAGGTTAGTTCATAGCCGGCCAGAAACGAAGGCAGGGTTGGGGTGGGGGTGGTGGTACAGACCTGCAGTAGCTGAACCCAAGGTGTGAGTCTGAGTGTGTGTGTGTGTGTGTGTGTGTGTGTGTCCATGTGTGTGTGTGTGTGTTTCCCTGCATAGTGTTTGACGGATTTGATCCTGATACCCTGCATGACACACTGTGGTGGTGTTGTCACAGTCCTGGTTGGTCACAATAATGGACACAATAATGGTGTGTGTGTGTGTGTGTGTGTGTGTGTGTGTATGTGTGTGTGTGTGTGTGTGTGTGTGTGTGTGTGTGTGTGTGTGTGTGTGTGTGTGTGTGTGTATGTGTGTGTGTGTGTGTGTGTGTGTATGTGTGTGTGTGTGTGTGTGTGTGTGTGTGTGTGTGTGTGTGTGTGTGTGTGTGTGTGTGTCTGTGTGTGTGTATGTCATTACAAGCAAAGCAAAAGACAGACAGAGGAGGTTAGGATTCTGGGCGGATTGAGCTGGAACAGAGAACAGTAGTGTTTCGGGGTAAGGGGCAGGTGGGGTGGGGTTGGGAGTTGGGTGCAACAAGGATACAGACATTGTGGTTTCCTTCTAGTGCAACAGAACCATCAGACTGGCGGGTCGCCTCAGAGCGGGCCTCGTGGGTTCTGACGGAGATCACGAGCGGCCGCGTCCCCCCGAGAGCGTGTGTTGGACACACCGGCGCCCGGGGGGGACGGTCAGACAAACCCCCCCCCCCCCACCCCCGGCCCGCCGCAGTCAGAGTACGGTCCACCGCAAAAAAAAAAAAAAAAAAACCCTCAACACAGAGCGATCTCCAATAGAATCCACCCCCAATTCAACACGGTTGACTGTAGTTTTTTTTCCCTCCCCCCCATCGTTTCATCTCCCACTCTCTCTCTCTCTCTCTCTCTCCTCGTCCCCCCCCCCGCTGTCCCAGAGGCCGGCGTTCCTCCTGGGGGTTCTTCGGGGCCCTGCCCATCGAGCCAAAACCCGTGTGGGATCCTGCGTCACACTGGATGCACCCATGTCCCTGGGTGTCACGTCCTTTCCCTAGGTGTCACGTCCTATCCTTGAGTGTCACGTCCTTTCCCCGGATGTCACGTCCTTTCCCCGGGTGTCACCTCATTTCCCCTGGCCCCGTCGCACTTCCTGAACTGAAAAAAAAAAAAGGGGGGGGGGGGGCTGGCTCCGAGGTTGACTCTTGGTCCGGCTGCGTGTGGTTCTGCGACACCTTTGGGGGGAACCAGAACCGTGCAGACTGAGGTGCGGACCGGCGGCTGCGTTGTGAAGCGGTTTGACACGACCATATTTACACTGCACTGAGGAGCGTGGAACTGCTCCGTCATATGGTGACTGGTTGTTTCTGTGTGTGTGTGTGTGTGTGTGTGTGTGTGCGCGTGTATGAGTCTGTGTACGCGTGTATAAGTCTGTGTACGTGTGTATGAGTGTGTGTGTGTGTATTCGTGTGTGCATGCATGCATCATATACATTGGGGAGAGCTGCACTGAGTTGAGAGGTGAGGTAGAATATGTTGGTTTTTGAGGTGGGATATGGAAACACAATGCAGCCAATGGGGACAGCCCACAGAGAGGTATGGGCGGGGAATCACTGGTGTGACGGACAGGTCAGGGGCGCCAATGAGGACGCCACATGCATCTGGTGACCGTGTGGTGCGGCCCCCTGACCCCACCAAACGTGGGGTTCGATTAAAAAAACAACAACAACCAAAAGAACCAAAAAAAAAAAAAAAATACACAAAGTAGAGGTAACACTTCAAAAAAAAAAATGTTTTAAAATACAAAAAAAAAAAAAAAAACGAGAACCGCCAATGGAGTATGTACAAACGTATATCAGAGTATGGGTGTCTTGAATGTGTACGTGTGTTTGTGAGGTAAAGAAAAAAAAAAAAAAAAAGAGGTATGTCTGAAAGGAGAGGTATACTTTATAAATACATACTGTGTATACGCAAGTAAACTGTACTTATGGGTGCTCATCCACACAGACAGCACTCTGACCGGATGGTCCGAGTCCGGCGCCAGAGTCTCTTCAGCGGTACTGAATGGCGTGGCCAACGGCACCTTTCTGGGTTTTTTTGTTTGTTTGTGTTTTTGTGTTTTTTTTTTTTTTCGTTTAAATTGTTGGTACCCCAGACGGTGACACAACACAAAGAATCAGAAAACCAGCCACAGAGTAGTACAAATTAAAAAACAAATACTTTGTATGACGGAAACTGCCTTAACCAGTTGTGAGGTATTAGTCTGTGTAATTCAGCATGTTCCTATGCATGGGAGGTGTGTGTGTGTGTGTGTGTGTGTGTGTGTGTGTGTCGTGCGTGGTGTGTGTGTGTGTGTGTGGGGGGGGGGGAGGGATGTGAAACTGCTTGAAAGTCCTCAGTTTGCGGTGATCCTTTATGTACTGACTGCTGTGCATATTGATAAATATGTACAAGGCAGTGTGAGTATGTTTGTTTTTGTATTATTACTTGTCGATCTGTGTGTGTGTAAAGGGTGTGTGTGTGTGTGTGTGTGCGTGTTTGTTTCTTGTTTCTCTGTATGTTGCCCTTCAGTAAACAGTACATGTTTCTTCCTCAATACTTTGTGGCACACACACACCACACACATAGACACACACACACACACACACACACACAGACACACACATAGACACACACAGACACACACACACACACACACACCCACACACCCACACACAGACACACAGACACACACACATCTCAACGTGGAACAGTCTTCACAGTGTCAACTAGGACCAGCAGTGAACACGATGGAACGAGAGGGGGCACCAGGGTTCCCCAACTGCGGAGAGACGCGCAGCGACAACACATATTTACAAAAGAAATCCCCCCCTCCAAAACAGAAACCACCAAAAAAAAACAAAAAAAATCTCACAAGCAAAGATTGTCAGTGTGTCTCTGGTGCGACAGTGTGAGTGTGTGTGTGTGTGTCAGGTGACGATGTCTGGGACGGGGGGGGGGGGGGGGGGGGACGGGGGGGGGTACGCTTATCGTGAAACCAGAAGAGACAAATACACTTTTCTTTTTTTTTCTCGAATCCACCACCCCTCCTCTCTCTCCCTCTCGACTCCCCCCTCCCCCCCCCTCCCAGGCGGGGTGGAGTTCAGTTACATCTTAACGACGGGATCGGTCGAGTTCTGACCCGAGAGGGAAGGCCGTCGATGAGGGGGGCGGGGCCGAGGGCCGGGGGGGGGGGGGGGGGGGGGGGGGGGGGGCGGAGCTCCTCCGCCCCACGGTCACACCTCCTGGTCCTCGAACACTTCCAGGAAGAGGGGGGCGGGAACAGCTCGTTGGGACACTCCACCTTCATGTGGAGGAAGCGGCTGGCGTGGCAGGCGCCGATCATGCGCAGGTCCGTCACCTTCATCAGCAGCTTGGGCCAGAAGTGGGGGATGTTGTGCTTGCGGTGGTTGATGTAGTGCTCGAACGCCAGCAGGTAGGTCTCCTGGCACTGCTCGATCTTCTCCACGCTTGTCAGGCCCGAGCGGTCTGGGGGGGAGGATGGACACGGGGGGGGTGGGGGGGGGAGGACGGACACGGGGGGGGGGGGTGGTGGGGGGGAGACGGACACGGGGGGGGGGTTGGAGAGAAAAAACGTGAGGAATGTGTTTTTTTTAACACAACGGCGCGTTTTGAAGTCACTTGTTTTTCTCCCGAGCTTCGCCTGGCTTTTCTGCCACCTTTTGTTCCCCCCTCCGAGCGTTTGGTCTGGAGACCCCCTGCCGCACGCAGACACACTTAGGCTCCAGCTGGCGGACATTTATAGCGCAGAAAGTCATGTTTGAGCACCGAAGGGATAAGAGGCTAATTCCGATTATCCTTTAGTTTACATTCGGAGAACTCCATCTGATTAGGTCAGCAAAGTTCTCTCTCCCGCACAAAGCAGATGTTCACCTGCCACGTCCAACACAAATAGTTACACTCGGAGCTGCTCAATTCCAGTGAACATTTTGGCCAAATACATTCTGCATTATTCATTGTATATGAAGTGGGCCGACTGCTCTGCAGCTTTAGGTTAGCACCCTGCTGTTTGATTCATGTGCCAACGTCAACATCTCGATGAGATCAACAGAGGAGTGGTTTGACTGCGCCGGCCTGTGCTGTTGATGCGGATCAACCGTCAAAAAAACACCTATTTGTTCAGTAATAAAGGCCTTCACCTTGATGTACCTTGATGTGGCCCCGTCGCGTGTGTTTGCATTCCAAAAAACGGGAACATCTCATGCCTCTCTTCTAATATGCAAATCCTCCTTGTATGCACAGGATTCTTTTCCACTGATCACTTGATCCCCACCCAGTTGCCTAAGAAACCAAATACCTCCAACAGGGAACTATATAGCAATTATATATACAGAAAACACAAAATACAATATATATGTACAAATATACAGTATATATGTGCACAAAAGCACATACATGCACAAAAGGCATGGTCTGACTAATCACATAACCACATAAACAAATCATATAAAAAAAAAAAAACGAGTTCCCGCACTCAAAATCCATCCACCGCCCCACCAACACGGCCGTGTCTCTCCCTGTGTTTGTACGCGTGCATCAGTGTGGAGTGTCCTGCCTCACCGGAGCTCATGAGCAGCACGGCCTGCATCAGGGCCACCTCCGTGTCGTCCAGGTTGAACTGCGCCAGGCTCTTGCCCAGGTCGAAGATGGCGTCCGACACCACGCCCAGGCCGCCGTTCTTCAGCTGCTCGCGCTTCACCGCCATCTCGCCGCTGAGCGTCAGCGTCTCGCTCTCGGGGTCGTAGCGCACGGCGGCGCGCAGCGACATGATCTCCATGCAGCAGCCCTTCAGCAGGATGATCTGGTCCTCACAGGGCAGCTGACGGGGGTGGGGGTCCCCAGAAAAAAAAAGAAAAGAAAAAAAAAAGGTGTGTTTGGGATTAGCGCTATGGACTGATCGCGGTCCAAAACTCGAACACACCGACGCCACAGCGGGGTCAAAAGCATATGGTCGGCGGGTACATATGGACTGAAGTTGCACCCTACTGGTCGCTGTGTGAAATGGCATACGGATCAACAGCGTGCCCCGGATCACGGCTGCGTGGCTCTCCGTTAGGGCGACGGTACGTTCCCTTTACCCGCCTCGACTCAACACTGACTCGTCAGACGCTAAAGACGTGTCTGCAGCTCAGAGACAGAGAGACCTGCGGGCTGACAGCCCGGGGTTCCAGCGGGTATAAAGGGCTGGGGATGTGGCCGTGCCCCTCCTGTGAACCGGCTGTGATCTCAGCGCTTCACACAAAAACTCCCCCCCAAAAAATCCCACTACAATGAGTCATAATCCCCGACAAATCATGAAGCATTCACAGGTACACTTTGCTTCATAGGTACACATTGTTACATTTCCGCACTTAAAAACATACCCAAGCTAAAAGTAGAACGTGTCGGTTCTGTTCCAACAAAAATGTTCCCAATGATTGGGAGAGGATTATTGTTTTGGGGATGCATCCCCCTGCCATGGGTTATGTAACCAGACACCTACTGCAATATGCATGATCACTGCACTCAGCTAGGTTACACACACACACACACACACGCAACGATCACGTCTGGACACGCACGCACATGCACACACACACACACACACACACACACACACACACACACACACAAACCCCCCCCCCCACACACACACACACGCACACACACACACCCACACCCACACACAAACCCACACACAGACACACGCACACACACACACACACACACACCCACACACGCACGCACACACACACACGCACACACACACACGCGCACACACACACAAACGCACTCCATTAAAATCCATCTCTAACCACCACGACACGCTCGCTCTCTGTAGCCGCCCCTGGCCCTCCATCTTCAACAGCCAATCAGCAGGAGGGATGATGTGGAGATGAGCCAAGCTGTCTGGGCTCATTACCACCTCATCGCTTAGCCCAAGCAACAAATACAACCAAAGGAAGAAGTTGCAGAAGCCATCCAATCAGCTGCTCAGCAGTCCTGCTAACGAGGCTCATTAGTCCTTAAAAACCTGTTTTTTTTTGGGGGGGGGGGGGTTTCAAGATAAATTCACGCTTCACAATGGAAGGCCTGGAGTTGCAGGGAGGACACTCTGCAGCATGCGAGCTCACACCTCATCCCCGTCCCCCCGCCGTTTTAAAACACACACTGCGCACCCACCGCCTCCACCCATTCTGGGGAGCACACCCTGGTGATGTAGGACTCCACCTACCACCACCACATCCACCCTAGGGAGCACACGCTGGTGATGTAGAACACCAC
>JAXIVH010000480.1:0-88870 GCA_036785325.1 Urophycis tenuis | reverse complement strand
CTCGTTTGTAGAAGTGACGTTAGTCACATGATCGCCTTACATAAAAAAATATATTTAATTTTTTTTCTACATATATGTTCGCTGTTACCGTGTTCAGTTATTATTTATTTACTTATCTGTGTCTCTTATTACTTGTATTATATTTCAATAAAAGAAAGTTATATTAACTGTTGCACAGGGGGTGGGATTGTGGGCTGCCGCGATCTGGAACCAACCTGTTGGCTCCAATCAAATGGGAGGGCGTTCCCTGTTGGAGTCAATTGGGTTGGGGTCCTTGCGATCTCACAGTCTCAACCTTACCTGCCAAGAGAGAGTTCGCCACAACATTTGTGCTTTTTATGTTTTTTATTTTTGTGCAAACCTGAAGAAGGCCAGAATACTGGCCGAAACGTCGTTTTTTGCACTTGTTTTAAATAAATAGTTACTTTGTTAAACTTTTACTCTCGTTCCAATTTTTTATTTAATTTTTTTCGAGACACAGCGTTATCACACTCTCCACTAATACAATGTCCGAGTGGACATTGGTTAGATACGGCAGGCGCCGTTATCGCCGACGCTCGCCATCCTGGGACGGACACGTTTATGCGCCTACGGATAGGCCGCGCACGTGGTCCGATGATCGACGGGCTCCATCACCCCGGTGGCACGGACGTCCGCCTGGCAGGATGAGGGAGAGACCACGCTCGCCGCAGAGGTACGTGCGGGTTTACTCCCCTCCGATGACGAGACGCCCTCGCTCGCCACCCAGGGCTCGGCGTCCATCACCGCCACCGGGCCCTCCCCGTCGTCCACCCAGGGGGCCTACCAATAGGCGCCCCGCCTCACCATCCAGAGAGAGACGTCGACACCCACACCAGAGGGACCAACGCCCCCTATCATACACCAGGGATACGCACCCCCGATCACCTATGAGAGACGTGGGTCCTCGGGCCGGGTACCGGGGCTATGACCGCCGGGGGTTCCACGGTCGGATGGACCGTGCACCTCCCCTCCGTTATTGGAGGGGTAACCCCCCTAACCTAAACTGGCCAGTGCCTCCGCCTGGGGCTTCTCGGCGGTCTGGCTTTGGGCCTGGTACCGGGACCTACGCTGACGTCGCCAGGGGACCGGATCGCGACCGCGATGGACATGAGGTGAGGCGTATCCCTGCCAATTTGGAATTGAAGCGTCTCATTAAAGAACTGTACGCTGTAATTAAGGTGACCCACCACCTTTCTAACGTGTCATCTGGGGCCCGTGGGGAAGGGCCCCGGACCATTCACAAAATGGTGGCCACGCTGGCCGCCATGATTAAACCAGCGGTCCCTACTCAGACCACGCGCCTCCTGATAGAGGGGGCTGCGAGGGAGTGGGGACACACAATTTGCCTTATATTAAGGCAACACTATGAGGAATGCCTTGAGGACTTGTTTGGGAGACTCAGGGGTCTCCTCAATGAGACCTGGAGGGAGGCCTTCGGTGTGGCGACCCGCTGGGCCCGCAGGAACCTGCCCCGTCTCACTGGGGAGACGCTCGACGCCGCTGAGACCAGGCTCACGACGCTGTGGGAGCAGGAGAGGGACCCCACACCGATCCTGGTCCCTGACGTTCTGCCCCCGAGGTCCAGGGCTCCGTCGGCGTCGCTGTTGCCTTCCGGCCGCGCACTGTCTTCCCCCACCTCATCGCCGGCTCGTCATGCTGGCCCTCACCGCCCACCGCCGGCGACCGGGACCCGGGGCACGCCAGCGAGACCGGCCTCTGCGGGGTCCGGCACCGTGACGGGCTTGGAGGAGCTGTCGCCGGATTGGTTCGTCCCCCCACCGGCGGCCGTCCTCACCCCCTCGCGGCCAATGGCGTGTCCCCCCCTGGAACGGAGGGCCCCCAGGAGGGCCAGGAGGGCGTCCCCTGAGGTCTCGTCGGACGAGGATGACGGGGCTGACGGGGAGGACGGCCTTCTGGGACTCACACGAGGGAGAAGAGGTGAGTTGGTGGGAGGACCCACCCCCTGTTCTCCTTCTCCATCCCCGGGGCCCGACGCATCGGGGACCGGGGACCTCCTCGATCTGGAGGACCACGACGAGGGCCCTTCCACCTCACGGGCCGCCGCGGAGGTATTGCGGTCTGTCCGGGACCGAGGTGAGGAGCCGAGAGACGAGACCACCACCGAGAGAAGGGGAGGTCGCAGGGTCAGGGTGCACCCACATACGGCACGTAAGTTGTTGGACTGGAACCCTCAACGTGGGCTCTAAGTGGCTCATTATGGGTGACTCTAACCTTGCTAGCCTCCCTGAACATGACATCCAGGACCTGCAGGTAGACTGTTTCCCTGAATCCCATTTCAGGCACGCGCAGGCCCTGATGGAGAAGACCACCCCTATTGAGGGGCTGGTCGTAGAAAAAATAATCATGTCGTTTGGTATCTATAGCAGGGCCAACAAGTCAAAAGAGACAACGATTAAGAATGCCCAGGCTGCGTTGAGAGCGGCCAGGAAGCGGTTCCCTGGAGCGGAGGTGTTGATCCAGCAGGTCAACTTCTCCACGGCCCTCCCTACAGAGGAGCAGGAGAACCTCGCCGTCCTCAACCAGCAGTTGGAGAGGAACATGCCCACATCCCCCTCCTGCCGCAAAGCCAGTTCTCCACTGAGGAGGACAACATCAGCTGGACAGCGGAGACTGGCGACGCTTTCTTCCATCACTGGAGGGGGGTGTTAAACGCCGGGTCCCCTTGAGCCCGACACCGGCAGGGGTAAAGGACGTTCCCTCCTTAGGGGGTAAGACAATTGTCAATTTGACCAAGGACCTACGCTTAACAGCGCCACAGACAACCCTCTTGAACAGAGGTTTGTCTTTTATCCCTACTCACTGTTTAGAACGGGAGCTTAAAAAACAATTGAAATGTGATGTTTATAATTACCATAGGAGGCTCAAATTAATCAGCTTTTTCCAGGATAGTACTGGTACTGCACCGCCTTTCGGGGGCCCTTCCCTTTGGACGCCCCCATCGGGGGCCCTCCCGGAGGCGTTGCACAGACTCATAACATGTGACCTTTCAACACTCAAAAAACAGTACAGGACGCCCAGCGAGAAGCCCAACCTATCGCCTGGCGAACTAGAGGCCCTTACCCAACTAAAACAAAACAGGGAGATTGTTATTAAACCCGCTGACAAGGGATCTGCAGTGGTCGTCCTCAGCAGGGACCAATATGTCCTAGAGGCAGAGCGCCAGCTCAGGGATGAGGTCTACTATCGGAAATTAGACGGACCTATTTACCTTGACACCATTAAAGAGGTCATAAACATCATTGACTCCCTCTTTAGAGCTAAATTTATTAATTCTAAACAACGCCGTTATCTAATCGGGGGGGATGAGGAACCGAGGGCCAGACGCTTTTTATATACTGCCAAAAATACATAAGGACCCCGCCACCTGGACGGTCCCCTTTGAGGTCCCTCCGGGTAGGCCCATAGTTTCAGACTGTGGCAGTGAGACGTACCGGACAGCAGAATACATCGACCACTTCCTTAACCCCCTCTCGACCAGACACCCCTCCTATATTAAGGATACCTACCACTTTGTGGGGATCGTCAAGGGCCTCAAGGTGCCACCGGGGGCCCTACTGTTTTCCATGGATGTCAAGAGCCTCTACACCAACATCCCTATAGAGGCCGGCATCCAGTGTGTAAGACGATTCTTCAACAGGTATCCCGACCCGACCCGACCCGACATGCAGCTCTTAAAGCTGCTAGACATTAACCTGACTAAAAACGATTTCATTTTCAATGGGGACTTTTATCTCCAAACTAAAGGCACGGCTATGGGCAAGAAATTCGCCCCGGCCTACGCCAATATTTATATGGCCAATTGGGAGGAGGAGGCCCTGGCCACTTGTCCCCTAAGGCCCCTACACTACTACAGATATTTGGATGACATATGGGGAATTTGGCCGGGCTCCAAAATTCAATTCACACAATTTGTACTAACACTAAACGCTTACGACCCTTCTATCCAATTGACCTATGAACTCAACTCCCAGACCATAGACTTCCTTGACACCACGACTTACAAGGGACCGGACTTTCTGACCGATTTAAAATTAAACATCAAAGTCTTCTTTAAGAAGACTGACACCCACGCCCTCTTGCATAAAAGCAGCTTCCACCCGAAGCACACCTACAAGGGACTGGTGAAATCCCAGATCCTTAGATTCAGGAGGATTTGTACAAGGGACGGGGACTTTGGGCAGGCGGTCGCCATTCTCTTTAGGGCCTTGAGGGATAGGGGTTATTCCAGGTCCTTCCTCAGGTTCTGTCTGAAGACTTTCTCGGACAGGACTGAGAGGTGCCTGGACAAGCCCATTCCCCTTATCAACACATATAGCTCAATGACGGTTACTCTGAACAGCAGCCTGAAGGCCAACTTCGCGAGGTTCCTGGGGCAGCAGGAGCCCTTTACAGAATATAGGGTCATCTCGGCCTTCAGGCGTAGTAAAAACTTGAGGGACATGTTAGTACGGGCTACCCTGTCCTCATCAGAGGACAGAGCAAGGACGACCATTATAGACACACATTTCATGAAATTGAGATTTATTTCTAATAAGCAAACGCATGCCTGGCACGAGGTCACACAGGCCTCGACCCCAAAAACATCCAACTGCATTTATCTGATTTTCTGCTCCCTTTGTCCAGCGCAGTTTGTTGGCGGCACCGGCGTCCAGGTATCGTCCCACATCAAGCGCCTTAGATTAGAAGTGCACCTCAAGGGGGACCTTGACTCACCGGTGGTGCAGCATTTCCTTATGCATGGTCTGGGTGCCTTTAGGTATGCTGTACTACAGAGCAATGTTACCTGGACCCCTGCACAGAGGAGGGACAGGGTGATGGTTTGGCTCCACCTGCTGGGGGCAAAATCCATCTACCCCTGGTGAGGACTCCTGAGCTGAACCCTCACCCTCACCCCAACCCTAACCTCAATACAATAATTAATTTAATTGTAATATAACATTGTTTCCTTAGGCCTAACCTTAACCTCAGCCTAACATTATAATCCAATTTGACCTAACCCTAACCCAATTTATTCTAATCCTAACCCTAACCCTAACCATAACCCTATTTGTTCTAATCCTAACCCTAACCCTAACCATAACCTAATTTAATTTTACCCTAACCCTAAACCCTAACCATAACCATAACCCTATTTGTTCTAACCCTAACCCTAACCCTAACCATAACCCTATTTGTTCTAATCCTAACCCTAACCCTAACCATAACCTAATTTAATCTTACCCTAACCCTAAACCCTAACCATAACCCAATTTGATCCAACCCTAACCCTAATCCTAACCATAATCAACATTTATTTTCAAAAACCTCAACTTAACCTCAATATAACATTGTTCCTCAGACCTAACCAAAACCCTCACCCCAACCCTAACCTCAATACAATAATTAATTTAATTGCAATATAACATTGTTTTTTTAGGCCTAACCTTAATCTCAGCCTAACATCATAATCCAATTTGACCTAACCTTAACCCAATTTATTCTAATCCTAACCCTAACCCTAACCATAACCCTATTTGTTCTAACCCTAACCCTAACCCTAACCATAACCTAATTTAATCTTACCCTAACCCTAAACCCTAACCATAACCCTATTTGTTCTAACCCTAACCCTAACCCTAATCCTAAACATAACCTAATTTAATCTTACCCTAACCCTAAACCCTAATCATAACCCAATTTGATCCAACCCTAACCCTAATCCTAACCATAATCAACATTCATTTTCAAAAACCTCAATTTAACCTCAATATAACATTGTTCCTCAGACCTAACCATAACCTACCTTAACAGTGACCTCTGACCTCTATTGGAACTGCTTTGGATGACCCTGACCTGGACCCTAATCAACATCATAATTTACAATTCAAGTTTAGATCCAGGATATTTTGGGTGTAGGTGAGTATTGCAAGTATCAATAAAAATAAATATATATGGATGTAATGTTTGGAATTTGATTGCGTGGGGCTTGGACCATGATGTCATTTACTGACTGCTGGCCAATGACATCATGGTAACAGCGATCGCGACTTTTCTAATTGATTCATTTCTTTGTTTGTATTAAATGTTTAGTTTTTATAAAAACACTATAATCAGTTCTATATATAACAACTTTGTTTATTATTATCACTCCACTAATGTTCATTGTTTTTCTTTTTAACTCGTTTGTAGAAGTGACGTTAGTCACATGATCGCCTTACATAAAAAAATATATTTAATTTTTTTTCTACATATATGTTCGCTGTTACCGTGTTCAGTTATTATTTATTTACTTATCTGTGTCTCTTATTACTTGTATTATATTTCAATAAAAGAAAGTTATATTAACTGTTGCACAGGGGTGGGATTGTGGGCTGCCGCGATCTGGAACCAACCTGTTGGCTCCAATCAAATGGGAGGGCGTTCCCTGTTGGAGTCAATTGGGTTGGGGTCCTTGCGATCTCACAGTCTCAACCTTACCTGCCAAGAGAGAGTTCGCCACAACATTTGTGCTTTTTATGTTTTTTATTTTTGTGCAAACCTGAAGAAGGCCAGAATACTGGCCGAAACGTCGTTTTTTGCACTTGTTTTAAATAAATAGTTACTTTGTTAAACTTTTACTCTCGTTCCAATTTTTTATTTAATTTTTTTCGAGACACAGCGTTATCACACTCTCCACTAATACAATGTCCGAGTGGACATTGGTTAGATACGGCAGGCGCCGTTATCGCCGACGCTCGCCATCCTGGGACGGACACGTTTATGCGCCTACGGATAGGCCGCGCACGTGGTCCGATGATCGACGGGCTCCATCAACCCCGGTGGCACGGACGTCCGCCTGGCAGGATGAGGGAGAGACCACGCTCGCCGCAGAGGTACGTGCGGGTTTACTCCCCTCCGATGACGAGACGCCCTCGCTCGCCACCCAGGGCTCGGCGTCCATCACCGCCACCGGGCCCTCCCCGTCGTCCACCCAGGGGGCCTACCAATAGGCGCCCCGCCTCACCATCCAGAGAGAGACGTCGACACCCACACCAGAGGGACCAACGCCCCCTATCATACACCAGGGATACGCACCCCCGATCACCTATGAGAGACGTGGGTCCTCGGGCCGGGTACCGGGGCTATGACCGCCGGGGGTTCCACGGTCGGATGGACCGTGCACCTCCCCTCCGTTATTGGAGGGGTAACCCCCCTAACCTAAACTGGCCAGTGCCTCCGCCTGGGGCTTCTCGGCGGTCTGGCTTTGGGCCTGGTACCGGGACCTACGCTGACGTCGCCAGGGGACCGGATCGCGACCGCGATGGACATGAGGTGAGGCGTATCCCTGCCAATTTGGAATTGAAGCGTCTCATTAAAGAACTGTACGCTGTAATTAAGGTGACCCACCACCTTTCTAACGTGTCATCTGGGGCCCGTGGGGAAGGGCCCCGGACCATTCACAAAATGGTGGCCACGCTGGCCGCCATGATTAAACCAGCGGTCCCTACTCAGACCACGCGCCTCCTGATAGAGGGGGCTGCGAGGGAGTGGGGACACACAATTTGCCTTATATTAAGGCAACACTATGAGGAATGCCTTGAGGACTTGTTTGGGAGACTCAGGGGTCTCCTCAATGAGACCTGGAGGGAGGCCTTCGGTGTGGCGACCCGCTGGGCCCGCAGGAACCTGCCCCGTCTCACTGGGGAGACGCTCGACGCCGCTGAGACCAGGCTCACGACGCTGTGGGAGCAGGAGAGGGACCCCACACCGATCCTGGTCCCTGACGTTCTGCCCCCGAGGTCCAGGGCTCCGTCGGCGTCGCTGTTGCCTTCCGGCCGCGCACTGTCTTCCCCCACCTCATCGCCGGCTCGTCATGCTGGCCCTCACCGCCCACCGCCGGCGACCGGGACCCGGGGCACGCCAGCGAGACCGGCCTCTGCGGGGTCCGGCACCGTGACGGGCTTGGAGGAGCTGTCGCCGGATTGGTTCGTCCCCCCACCGGCGGCCGTCCTCACCCCCTCGCGGCCAATGGCGTGTCCCCCCCTGGAACGGAGGGCCCCCAGGAGGGCCAGGAGGGCGTCCCCTGAGGTCTCGTCGGACGAGGATGACGGGGCTGACGGGGAGGACGGCCTTCTGGGACTCACACGAGGGAGAAGAGGTGAGTTGGTGGGAGGACCCACCCCCTGTTCTCCTTCTCCATCCCCGGGGCCCGACGCATCGGGGACCGGGGACCTCCTCGATCTGGAGGACCACGACGAGGGCCCTTCCACCTCACGGGCCGCCGCGGAGGTATTGCGGTCTGTCCGGGACCGAGGTGAGGAGCCGAGAGACGAGACCACCACCGAGAGAAGGGGAGGTCGCAGGGTCAGGGTGCACCCACATACGGCACGTAAGTTGTTGGACTGGAACCTCAACGTGGGCTCTAAGTGGCTCATTATGGGTGACTCTAACCTTGCTAGCCTCCCTGAACATGACATCCAGGACCTGCAGGTAGACTGTTTCCCTGAATCCCATTTCAGGCACGCGCAGGCCCTGATGGAGAAGACCACCCCTATTGAGGGGCTGGTCGTAGAAAAAATAATCATGTCGTTTGGTATCTATAGCAGGGCCAACAAGTCAAAAGAGACAACGATTAAGAATGCCCAGGCTGCGTTGAGAGCGGCCAGGAAGCGGTTCCCTGGAGCGGAGGTGTTGATCCAGCAGGTCAACTTCTCCACGGCCCTCCCTACAGAGGAGCAGGAGAACCTCGCCGTCCTCAACCAGCAGTTGGAGAGGAACATGCCCCACATCCCCCTCCTGCCGCAAAGCCAGTTCTCCACTGAGGAGGACAACATCAGCTGGACAGCGGAGACTGGCGACGCTTTCTTCCATCACTGGAGGGGGGTGTTAAACGCCGGGTCCCCTTGAGCCCGACACCGGCAGGGGTAAAGGACGTTCCCTCCTTAGGGGGTAAGACAATTGTCAATTTGACCAAGGACCTACGCTTAACAGCGCCACAGACAACCCTCTTGAACAGAGGTTTGTCTTTTATCCCTACTCACTGTTTAGAACGGGAGCTTAAAAAACAATTGAAATGTGATGTTTATAATTACCATAGGAGGCTCAAATTAATCAGCTTTTTCCAGGATAGTACTGGTACTGCACCGCCTTTCGGGGGCCCTTCCCTTTGGACGCCCCCATCGGGGGCCCTCCCGGAGGCGTTGCACAGACTCATAACATGTGACCTTTCAACACTCAAAAAACAGTACAGGACGCCCAGCGAGAAGCCCAACCTATCGCCTGGCGAACTAGAGGCCCTTACCCAACTAAAACAAAACAGGGAGATTGTTATTAAACCCGCTGACAAGGGATCTGCAGTGGTCGTCCTCAGCAGGGACCAATATGTCCTAGAGGCAGAGCGCCAGCTCAGGGATGAGGTCTACTATCGGAAATTAGACGGACCTATTTACCTTGACACCATTAAAGAGGTCATAAACATCATTGACTCCCTCTTTAGAGCTAAATTTATTAATTCTAAACAACGCCGTTATCTAATCGGGGGGGATGAGGAACCGAGGGCCAGACGCTTTTATATACTGCCAAAAATACATAAGGACCCCGCCACCTGGACGGTCCCCTTTGAGGTCCCTCCGGGTAGGCCCATAGTTTCAGACTGTGGCAGTGAGACGTACCGGACAGCAGAATACATCGACCACTTCCTTAACCCCCTCTCGACCAGACACCCCTCCTATATTAAGGATACCTACCACTTTGTGGGGATCGTCAAGGGCCTCAAGGTGCCACCGGGGGCCCTACTGTTTTCCAAGGATGTCAAGAGCCTCTACACCAACATCCCTATAGAGGCCGGCATCCAGTGTGTAAGACGATTCTTCAACAGGTATCCCGACCCGACCCGACCCGACATGCAGCTCTTAAAGCTGCTAGACATTAACCTGACTAAAAACGATTTCATTTTCAATGGGGACTTTTATCTCCAAACTAAAGGCACGGCTATGGGCAAGAAATTCGCCCCGGCCTACGCCAATATTTATATGGCCAATTGGGAGGAGGAGGCCCTGGCCACTTGTCCCCTAAGGCCCCTACACTACTACAGATATTTGGATGACATATGGGGAATTTGGCCGGGCTCCAAAATTCAATTCACACAATTTGTACTAACACTAAACGCTTACGACCCTTCTATCCAATTGACCTATGAACTCAACTCCCAGACCATAGACTTCCTTGACACCACGACTTACAAGGGACCGGACTTTCTGACCGATTTAAAATTAAACATCAAAGTCTTCTTTAAGAAGACTGACACCCACGCCCTCTTGCATAAAAGCAGCTTCCACCCGAAGCACACCTACAAGGGACTGGTGAAATCCCAGATCCTTAGATTCAGGAGGATTTGTACAAGGGACGGGGACTTTGGGCAGGCGGTCGCCATTCTCTTTAGGGCCTTGAGGGATAGGGGTTATTCCAGGTCCTTCCTCAGGTTCTGTCTGAAGACTTTCTCGGACAGGACTGAGAGGTGCCTGGACAAGCCCATTCCCCTTATCAACACATATAGCTCAATGACGGTTACTCTGAACAGCAGCCTGAAGGCCAACTTCGCGAGGTTCCTGGGGCAGCAGGAGCCCTTTACAGAATATAGGGTCATCTCGGCCTTCAGGCGTAGTAAAAACTTGAGGGACATGTTAGTACGGGCTACCCTGTCCTCATCAGAGGACAGAGCAAGGACGACCATTATAGACACACATTTCATGAAATTGAGATTTATTTCTAATAAGCAAACGCATGCCTGGCACGAGGTCACACAGGCCTCGACCCCAAAAACATCCAACTGCATTTATCTGATTTTCTGCTCCCTTTGTCCAGCGCAGTTTGTTGGCGGCACCGGCGTCCAGGTATCGTCCCACATCAAGCGCCTTAGATTAGAAGTGCACCTCAAGGGGGACCTTGACTCACCGGTGGTGCAGCATTTCCTTATGCATGGTCTGGGTGCCTTTAGGTATGCTGTACTACAGAGCAATGTTACCTGGACCCCTGCACAGAGGAGGGACAGGGTGATGGTTTGGCTCCACCTGCTGGGGGCAAAATCCATCTACCCCTGGTGAGGACTCCTGAGCTGAACCCTCACCCTCACCCCAACCCTAACCTCAATACAATAATTAATTTAATTGTAATATAACATTGTTTCCTTAGGCCTAACCTTAACCTCAGCCTAACATTATAATCCAATTTGACCTAACCCTAACCCAATTTATTCTAATCCTAACCCTAACCCTAACCATAACCCTATTTGTTCTAATCCTAACCCTAACCCTAACCATAACCTAATTTAATTTTACCCTAACCCTAAACCCTAACCATAACCATAACCCTATTTGTTCTAACCCTAACCCTAACCCTAACCATAACCCTATTTGTTCTAATCCTAACCCTAACCCTAACCATAACCTAATTTAATCTTACCCTAACCCTAAACCCTAACCATAACCCAATTTGATCCAACCCTAACCCTAATCCTAACCATAATCAACATTTATTTTCAAAAACCTCAACTTAACCTCAATATAACATTGTTCCTCAGACCTAACCAAAACCCTCACCCCAACCCTAACCTCAATACAATAATTAATTTAATTGCAATATAACATTGTTTTTTTAGGCCTAACCTTAATCTCAGCCTAACATCATAATCCAATTTGACCTAACCTTAACCCAATTTATTCTAATCCTAACCCTAACCCTAACCATAACCCTATTTGTTCTAACCCTAACCCTAACCCTAACCATAACCTAATTTAATCTTACCCTAACCCTAAACCCTAACCATAACCCTATTTGTTCTAACCCTAACCCTAACCCTAATCCTAAACATAACCTAATTTAATCTTACCCTAACCCTAAACCCTAATCATAACCCAATTTGATCCAACCCTAACCCTAATCCTAACCATAATCAACATTCATTTTCAAAAACCTCAATTTAACCTCAATATAACATTGTTCCTCAGACCTAACCATAACCTACCTTAACAGTGACCTCTGACCTCTATTGGAACTGCTTTGGATGACCCTGACCTGGACCCTAATCAACATCATAATTTACAATTCAAGTTTAGATCCAGGATATTTTGGGTGTAGGTGAGTATTGCAAGTATCAATAAAAATAAATATATATGGATGTAATGTTTGGAATTTGATTGCGTGGGGCTTGGACCATGATGTCATTTACTGACTGCTGGCCAATGACATCATGGTAACAGCGATCGCGACTTTTCTAATTGATTCATTTCTTTGTTTGTATTAAATGTTTAGTTTTTATAAAAACACTATAATCAGTTCTATATATAACAACTTTGTTTATTATTATCAACTCCACTAATGTTCATTGTTTTTCTTTTTAACTCGTTTGTAGAAGTGACGTTAGTCACATGATCGCCTTACATAAAAAAATATATTTAATTTTTTTTCTACATATATGTTCGCTGTTACCGTGTTCAGTTATTATTTATTTACTTATCTGTGTCTCTTATTACTTGTATTATATTTCAATAAAAGAAAGTTATATTAACTGTTGCACAGGGGGTGGGATTGTGGGCTGCCGCGATCTGGAACCAACCTGTTGGCTCCAATCAAATGGGAGGGCGTTCCCTGTTGGAGTCAATTGGGTTGGGGTCCTTGCGATCTCACAGTCTCAACCTTACCTGCCAAGAGAGAGTTCGCCACAACATTTGTGCTTTTTATGTTTTTTATTTTTGTGCAAACCTGAAGAAGGCCAGAATACTGGCCGAAACGTCGTTTTTTGCACTTGTTTTAAATAAATAGTTACTTTGTTAAACTTTTACTCTCGTTCCAATTTTTTATTTAATTTTTTTCGAGACACAGCGTTATCACACTCTCCACTAATACAATGTCCGAGTGGACATTGGTTAGATACGGCAGGCGCCGTTATCGCCGACGCTCGCCATCCTGGGACGGACACGTTTATGCGCCTACGGATAGGCCGCGCACGTGGTCCGATGATCGACGGGCTCCATCACCCCGGTGGCACGGACGTCCGCCTGGCAGGATGAGGGAGAGACCACGCTCGCCGCAGAGGTACGTGCGGGTTTACTCCCCTCCGATGACGAGACGCCCTCGCTCGCCACCCAGGGCTCGGCGTCCATCACCGCCACCGGGCCCTCCCCGTCGTCCACCCAGGGGGCCTACCAATAGGCGCCCCGCCTCACCATCCAGAGAGAGACGTCGACACCCACACCAGAGGGACCAACGCCCCCTATCATACACCAGGGATACGCACCCCCGATCACCTATGAGAGACGTGGGTCCTCGGGCCGGGTACCGGGGCTATGACCGCCGGGGGTTCCACGGTCGGATGGACCGTGCACCTCCCCTCCGTTATTGGAGGGGTAACCCCCCTAACCTAAACTGGCCAGTGCCTCCGCCTGGGGCTTCTCGGCGGTCTGGCTTTGGGCCTGGTACCGGGACCTACGCTGACGTCGCCAGGGGACCGGATCGCGACCGCGATGGACATGAGGTGAGGCGTATCCCTGCCAATTTGGAATTGAAGCGTCTCATTAAAGAACTGTACGCTGTAATTAAGGTGACCCACCACCTTTCTAACGTGTCATCTGGGGCCCGTGGGGAAGGGCCCCGGACCATTCACAAAATGGTGGCCACGCTGGCCGCCATGATTAAACCAGCGGTCCCTACTCAGACCACGCGCCTCCTGATAGAGGGGGCTGCGAGGGAGTGGGGACACACAATTTGCCTTATATTAAGGCAACACTATGAGGAATGCCTTGAGGACTTGTTTGGGAGACTCAGGGGTCTCCTCAATGAGACCTGGAGGGAGGCCTTCGGTGTGGCGACCCGCTGGGCCCGCAGGAACCTGCCCCGTCTCACTGGGGAGACGCTCGACGCCGCTGAGACCAGGCTCACGACGCTGTGGGAGCAGGAGAGGGACCCCACACCGATCCTGGTCCCTGACGTTCTGCCCCCGAGGTCCAGGGCTCCGTCGGCGTCGCTGTTGCCTTCCGGCCGCGCACTGTCTTCCCCCACCTCATCGCCGGCTCGTCATGCTGGCCCTCACCGCCCACCGCCGGCGACCGGGACCCGGGGCACGCCAGCGAGACCGGCCTCTGCGGGGTCCGGCACCGTGACGGGCTTGGAGGAGCTGTCGCCGGATTGGTTCGTCCCCCCACCGGCGGCCGTCCTCACCCCCTCGCGGCCAATGGCGTGTCCCCCCCTGGAACGGAGGGCCCCCAGGAGGGCCAGGAGGGCGTCCCCTGAGGTCTCGTCGGACGAGGATGACGGGGCTGACGGGGAGGACGGCCTTCTGGGACTCACACGAGGGAGAAGAGGTGAGTTGGTGGGAGGACCCACCCCCTGTTCTCCTTCTCCATCCCCGGGGCCCGACGCATCGGGGACCGGGGACCTCCTCGATCTGGAGGACCACGACGAGGGCCCTTCCACCTCACGGGCCGCCGCGGAGGTATTGCGGTCTGTCCGGGACCGAGGTGAGGAGCCGAGAGACGAGACCACCACCGAGAGAAGGGGAGGTCGCAGGGTCAGGGTGCACCCACATACGGCACGTAAGTTGTTGGACTGGAACCTCAACGTGGGCTCTAAGTGGCTCATTATGGGTGACTCTAACCTTGCTAGCCTCCCTGAACATGACATCCAGGACCTGCAGGTAGACTGTTTCCCTGAATCCCATTTCAGGCACGCGCAGGCCCTGATGGAGAAGACCACCCCTATTGAGGGGCTGGTCGTAGAAAAAATAATCATGTCGTTTGGTATCTATAGCAGGGCCAACAAGTCAAAAGAGACAACGATTAAGAATGCCCAGGCTGCGTTGAGAGCGGCCAGGAAGCGGTTCCCTGGAGCGGAGGTGTTGATCCAGCAGGTCAACTTCTCCACGGCCCTCCCTACAGAGGAGCAGGAGAACCTCGCCGTCCTCAACCAGCAGTTGGAGAGGAACATGCCCCACATCCCCCTCCTGCCGCAAAGCCAGTTCTCCACTGAGGAGGACAACATCAGCTGGACAGCGGAGACTGGCGACGCTTTCTTCCATCACTGGAGGGGGGTGTTAAACGCCGGGTCCCCTTGAGCCCGACACCGGCAGGGGTAAAGGACGTTCCCTCCTTAGGGGGTAAGACAATTGTCAATTTGACCAAGGACCTACGCTTAACAGCGCCACAGACAACCCTCTTGAACAGAGGTTTGTCTTTTATCCCTACTCACTGTTTAGAACGGGAGCTTAAAAAACAATTGAAATGTGATGTTTATAATTACCATAGGAGGCTCAAATTAATCAGCTTTTTCCAGGATAGTACTGGTACTGCACCGCCTTTCGGGGGCCCTTCCCTTTGGACGCCCCCATCGGGGGCCCTCCCGGAGGCGTTGCACAGACTCATAACATGTGACCTTTCAACACTCAAAAAACAGTACAGGACGCCCAGCGAGAAGCCCAACCTATCGCCTGGCGAACTAGAGGCCCTTACCCAACTAAAACAAAACAGGGAGATTGTTATTAAACCCGCTGACAAGGGATCTGCAGTGGTCGTCCTCAGCAGGGACCAATATGTCCTAGAGGCAGAGCGCCAGCTCAGGGATGAGGTCTACTATCGGAAATTAGACGGACCTATTTACCTTGACACCATTAAAGAGGTCATAAACATCATTGACTCCCTCTTTAGAGCTAAATTTATTAATTCTAAACAACGCCGTTATCTAATCGGGGGGGATGAGGAACCGAGGGCCAGACGCTTTTATATACTGCCAAAAATACATAAGGACCCCGCCACCTGGACGGTCCCCTTTGAGGTCCCTCCGGGTAGGCCCATAGTTTCAGACTGTGGCAGTGAGACGTACCGGACAGCAGAATACATCGACCACTTCCTTAACCCCCTCTCGACCAGACACCCCTCCTATATTAAGGATACCTACCACTTTGTGGGGATCGTCAAGGGCCTCAAGGTGCCACCGGGGGCCCTACTGTTTTCCATGGATGTCAAGAGCCTCTACACCAACATCCCTATAGAGGCCGGCATCCAGTGTGTAAGACGATTCTTCAACAGGTATCCCGACCCGACCCGACCCGACATGCAGCTCTTAAAGCTGCTAGACATTAACCTGACTAAAAACGATTTCATTTTCAATGGGGACTTTTATCTCCAAACTAAAGGCACGGCTATGGGCAAGAAATTCGCCCCGGCCTACGCCAATATTTATATGGCCAATTGGGAGGAGGAGGCCCTGGCCACTTGTCCCCTAAGGCCCCTACACTACTACAGATATTTGGATGACATATGGGGAATTTGGCCGGGCTCCAAAATTCAATTCACACAATTTGTACTAACACTAAACGCTTACGACCCTTCTATCCAATTGACCTATGAACTCAACTCCCAGACCATAGACTTCCTTGACACCACGACTTACAAGGGACCGGACTTTCTGACCGATTTAAAATTAAACATCAAAGTCTTCTTTAAGAAGACTGACACCCACGCCCTCTTGCATAAAAGCAGCTTCCACCCGAAGCACACCTACAAGGGACTGGTGAAATCCCAGATCCTTAGATTCAGGAGGATTTGTACAAGGGACGGGGACTTTGGGCAGGCGGTCGCCATTCTCTTTAGGGCCTTGAGGGATAGGGGTTATTCCAGGTCCTTCCTCAGGTTCTGTCTGAAGACTTTCTCGGACAGGACTGAGAGGTGCCTGGACAAGCCCATTCCCCTTATCAACACATATAGCTCAATGACGGTTACTCTGAACAGCAGCCTGAAGGCCAACTTCGCGAGGTTCCTGGGGCAGCAGGAGCCCTTTACAGAATATAGGGTCATCTCGGCCTTCAGGCGTAGTAAAAACTTGAGGGACATGTTAGTACGGGCTACCCTGTCCTCATCAGAGGACAGAGCAAGGACGACCATTATAGACACACATTTCATGAAATTGAGATTTATTTCTAATAAGCAAACGCATGCCTGGCACGAGGTCACACAGGCCTCGACCCCAAAAACATCCAACTGCATTTATCTGATTTTCTGCTCCCTTTGTCCAGCGCAGTTTGTTGGCGGCACCGGCGTCCAGGTATCGTCCCACATCAAGCGCCTTAGATTAGAAGTGCACCTCAAGGGGGACCTTGACTCACCGGTGGTGCAGCATTTCCTTATGCATGGTCTGGGTGCCTTTAGGTATGCTGTACTACAGAGCAATGTTACCTGGACCCCTGCACAGAGGAGGGACAGGGTGATGGTTTGGCTCCACCTGCTGGGGGCAAAATCCATCTACCCCTGGTGAGGACTCCTGAGCTGAACCCTCACCCTCACCCCAACCCTAACCTCAATACAATAATTAATTTAATTGTAATATAACATTGTTTCCTTAGGCCTAACCTTAACCTCAGCCTAACATTATAATCCAATTTGACCTAACCCTAACCCAATTTATTCTAATCCTAACCCTAACCCTAACCATAACCCTATTTGTTCTAATCCTAACCCTAACCCTAACCATAACCTAATTTAATTTTACCCTAACCCTAAACCCTAACCATAACCATAACCCTATTTGTTCTAACCCTAACCCTAACCCTAACCATAACCCTATTTGTTCTAATCCTAACCCTAACCCTAACCATAACCTAATTTAATCTTACCCTAACCCTAAACCCTAACCATAACCCAATTTGATCCAACCCTAACCCTAATCCTAACCATAATCAACATTTATTTTCAAAAACCTCAACTTAACCTCAATATAACATTGTTCCTCAGACCTAACCAAAACCCTCACCCCAACCCTAACCTCAATACAATAATTAATTTAATTGCAATATAACATTGTTTTTTTAGGCCTAACCTTAATCTCAGCCTAACATCATAATCCAATTTGACCTAACCTTAACCCAATTTATTCTAATCCTAACCCTAACCCTAACCATAACCCTATTTGTTCTAACCCTAACCCTAACCCTAACCATAACCTAATTTAATCTTACCCTAACCCTAAACCCTAACCATAACCCTATTTGTTCTAACCCTAACCCTAACCCTAATCCTAAACATAACCTAATTTAATCTTACCCTAACCCTAAACCCTAATCATAACCCAATTTGATCCAACCCTAACCCTAATCCTAACCATAATCAACATTCATTTTCAAAAACCTCAATTTAACCTCAATATAACATTGTTCCTCAGACCTAACCATAACCTACCTTAACAGTGACCTCTGACCTCTATTGGAACTGCTTTGGATGACCCTGACCTGGACCCTAATCAACATCATAATTTACAATTCAAGTTTAGATCCAGGATATTTTGGGTGTAGGTGAGTATTGCAAGTATCAATAAAAATAAATATATATGGATGTAATGTTTGGAATTTGATTGCGTGGGGCTTGGACCATGATGTCATTTACTGACTGCTGGCCAATGACATCATGGTAACAGCGATCGCGACTTTTCTAATTGATTCATTTCTTTGTTTGTATTAAATGTTTAGTTTTTATAAAAACACTATAATCAGTTCTATATATAACAACTTTGTTTATTATTATCAACTCCACTAATGTTCATTGTTTTTCTTTTTAACTCGTTTGTAGAAGTGACGTTAGTCACATGATCGCCTTACATAAAAAAATATATTTAATTTTTTTTCTACATATATGTTCGCTGTTACCGTGTTCAGTTATTATTTATTTACTTATCTGTGTCTCTTATTACTTGTATTATATTTCAATAAAAGAAAGTTATATTAACTGTTGCACAGGGGGTGGGATTGTGGGCTGCCGCGATCTGGAACCAACCTGTTGGCTCCAATCAAATGGGAGGGCGTTCCCTGTTGGAGTCAATTGGGTTGGGGTCCTTGCGATCTCACAGTCTCAACCTTACCTGCCAAGAGAGAGTTCGCCACAACATTTGTGCTTTTTATGTTTTTTATTTTTGTGCAAACCTGAAGAAGGCCAGAATACTGGCCGAAACGTCGTTTTTTGCACTTGTTTTAAATAAATAGTTACTTTGTTAAACTTTTACTCTCGTTCCAATTTTTTATTTAATTTTTTTCGAGACACAGCGTTATCACACTCTCCACTAATACAATGTCCGAGTGGACATTGGTTAGATACGGCAGGCGCCGTTATCGCCGACGCTCGCCATCCTGGGACGGACACGTTTATGCGCCTACGGATAGGCCGCGCACGTGGTCCGATGATCGACGGGCTCCATCACCCCGGTGGCACGGACGTCCGCCTGGCAGGATGAGGGAGAGACCACGCTCGCCGCAGAGGTACGTGCGGGTTTACTCCCCTCCGATGACGAGACGCCCTCGCTCGCCACCCAGGGCTCGGCGTCCATCACCGCCACCGGGCCCTCCCCGTCGTCCACCCAGGGGGCCTACCAATAGGCGCCCCGCCTCACCATCCAGAGAGAGACGTCGACACCCACACCAGAGGGACCAACGCCCCCTATCATACACCAGGGATACGCACCCCCGATCACCTATGAGAGACGTGGGTCCTCGGGCCGGGTACCGGGGCTATGACCGCCGGGGGTTCCACGGTCGGATGGACCGTGCACCTCCCCTCCGTTATTGGAGGGGTAACCCCCCTAACCTAAACTGGCCAGTGCCTCCGCCTGGGGCTTCTCGGCGGTCTGGCTTTGGGCCTGGTACCGGGACCTACGCTGACGTCGCCAGGGGACCGGATCGCGACCGCGATGGACATGAGGTGAGGCGTATCCCTGCCAATTTGGAATTGAAGCGTCTCATTAAAGAACTGTACGCTGTAATTAAGGTGACCCACCACCTTTCTAACGTGTCATCTGGGGCCCGTGGGGAAGGGCCCCGGACCATTCACAAAATGGTGGCCACGCTGGCCGCCATGATTAAACCAGCGGTCCCTACTCAGACCACGCGCCTCCTGATAGAGGGGGCTGCGAGGGAGTGGGGACACACAATTTGCCTTATATTAAGGCAACACTATGAGGAATGCCTTGAGGACTTGTTTGGGAGACTCAGGGGTCTCCTCAATGAGACCTGGAGGGAGGCCTTCGGTGTGGCGACCCGCTGGGCCCGCAGGAACCTGCCCCGTCTCACTGGGGAGACGCTCGACGCCGCTGAGACCAGGCTCACGACGCTGTGGGAGCAGGAGAGGGACCCCACACCGATCCTGGTCCCTGACGTTCTGCCCCCGAGGTCCAGGGCTCCGTCGGCGTCGCTGTTGCCTTCCGGCCGCGCACTGTCTTCCCCCACCTCATCGCCGGCTCGTCATGCTGGCCCTCACCGCCCACCGCCGGCGACCGGGACCCGGGGCACGCCAGCGAGACCGGCCTCTGCGGGGTCCGGCACCGTGACGGGCTTGGAGGAGCTGTCGCCGGATTGGTTCGTCCCCCCACCGGCGGCCGTCCTCACCCCCTCGCGGCCAATGGCGTGTCCCCCCCTGGAACGGAGGGCCCCCAGGAGGGCCAGGAGGGCGTCCCCTGAGGTCTCGTCGGACGAGGATGACGGGGCTGACGGGGAGGACGGCCTTCTGGGACTCACACGAGGGAGAAGAGGTGAGTTGGTGGGAGGACCCACCCCCTGTTCTCCTTCTCCATCCCCGGGGCCCGACGCATCGGGGACCGGGGACCTCCTCGATCTGGAGGACCACGACGAGGGCCCTTCCACCTCACGGGCCGCCGCGGAGGTATTGCGGTCTGTCCGGGACCGAGGTGAGGAGCCGAGAGACGAGACCACCACCGAGAGAAGGGGAGGTCGCAGGGTCAGGGTGCACCCACATACGGCACGTAAGTTGTTGGACTGGAACCTCAACGTGGGCTCTAAGTGGCTCATTATGGGTGACTCTAACCTTGCTAGCCTCCCTGAACATGACATCCAGGACCTGCAGGTAGACTGTTTCCCTGAATCCCATTTCAGGCACGCGCAGGCCCTGATGGAGAAGACCACCCCTATTGAGGGGCTGGTCGTAGAAAAAATAATCATGTCGTTTGGTATCTATAGCAGGGCCAACAAGTCAAAAGAGACAACGATTAAGAATGCCCAGGCTGCGTTGAGAGCGGCCAGGAAGCGGTTCCCTGGAGCGGAGGTGTTGATCCAGCAGGTCAACTTCTCCACGGCCCTCCCTACAGAGGAGCAGGAGAACCTCGCCGTCCTCAACCAGCAGTTGGAGAGGAACATGCCCCACATCCCCCTCCTGCCGCAAAGCCAGTTCTCCACTGAGGAGGACAACATCAGCTGGACAGCGGAGACTGGCGACGCTTTCTTCCATCACTGGAGGGGGGTGTTAAACGCCGGGTCCCCTTGAGCCCGACACCGGCAGGGGTAAAGGACGTTCCCTCCTTAGGGGGTAAGACAATTGTCAATTTGACCAAGGACCTACGCTTAACAGCGCCACAGACAACCCTCTTGAACAGAGGTTTGTCTTTTATCCCTACTCACTGTTTAGAACGGGAGCTTAAAAAACAATTGAAATGTGATGTTTATAATTACCATAGGAGGCTCAAATTAATCAGCTTTTTCCAGGATAGTACTGGTACTGCACCGCCTTTCGGGGGCCCTTCCCTTTGGACGCCCCCATCGGGGGCCCTCCCGGAGGCGTTGCACAGACTCATAACATGTGACCTTTCAACACTCAAAAAACAGTACAGGACGCCCAGCGAGAAGCCCAACCTATCGCCTGGCGAACTAGAGGCCCTTACCCAACTAAAACAAAACAGGGAGATTGTTATTAAACCCGCTGACAAGGGATCTGCAGTGGTCGTCCTCAGCAGGGACCAATATGTCCTAGAGGCAGAGCGCCAGCTCAGGGATGAGGTCTACTATCGGAAATTAGACGGACCTATTTACCTTGACACCATTAAAGAGGTCATAAACATCATTGACTCCCTCTTTAGAGCTAAATTTATTAATTCTAAACAACGCCGTTATCTAATCGGGGGGGATGAGGAACCGAGGGCCAGACGCTTTTATATACTGCCAAAAATACATAAGGACCCCGCCACCTGGACGGTCCCCTTTGAGGTCCCTCCGGGTAGGCCCATAGTTTCAGACTGTGGCAGTGAGACGTACCGGACAGCAGAATACATCGACCACTTCCTTAACCCCCTCTCGACCAGACACCCCTCCTATATTAAGGATACCTACCACTTTGTGGGGATCGTCAAGGGCCTCAAGGTGCCACCGGGGGCCCTACTGTTTTCCATGGATGTCAAGAGCCTCTACACCAACATCCCTATAGAGGCCGGCATCCAGTGTGTAAGACGATTCTTCAACAGGTATCCCGACCCGACCCGACCCGACATGCAGCTCTTAAAGCTGCTAGACATTAACCTGACTAAAAACGATTTCATTTTCAATGGGGACTTTTATCTCCAAACTAAAGGCACGGCTATGGGCAAGAAATTCGCCCCGGCCTACGCCAATATTTATATGGCCAATTGGGAGGAGGAGGCCCTGGCCACTTGTCCCCTAAGGCCCCTACACTACTACAGATATTTGGATGACATATGGGGAATTTGGCCGGGCTCCAAAATTCAATTCACACAATTTGTACTGACACTTAACGCTTACGACCCTTCTATCCAATTGACCTATGAACTCAACTCCCAGACCATAGACTTCCTTGACACCACGACTTACAAGGGACCGGACTTTCTGACCGATTTAAAATTAAACATCAAAGTCTTCTTTAAGAAGACTGACACCCACGCCCTCTTGCATAAAAGCAGCTTCCACCCGAAGCACACCTACAAGGGACTGGTGAAATCCCAGATCCTTAGATTCAGGAGGATTTGTACAAGGGACGGGGACTTTGGGCAGGCGGTCGCCATTCTCTTTAGGGCCTTGAGGGATAGGGGTTATTCCAGGTCCTTCCTCAGGTTCTGTCTGAAGACTTTCTCGGACAGGACTGAGAGGTGCCTGGACAAGCCCATTCCCCTTATCAACACATATAGCTCAATGACGGTTACTCTGAACAGCAGCCTGAAGGCCAACTTCGCGAGGTTCCTGGGGCAGCAGGAGCCCTTTACAGAATATAGGGTCATCTCGGCCTTCAGGCGTAGTAAAAACTTGAGGGACATGTTAGTACGGGCTACCCTGTCCTCATCAGAGGACAGAGCAAGGACGACCATTATAGACACACATTTCATGAAATTGAGATTTATTTCTAATAAGCAAACGCATGCCTGGCACGAGGTCACACAGGCCTCGACCCCAAAAACATCCAACTGCATTTATCTGATTTTCTGCTCCCTTTGTCCAGCGCAGTTTGTTGGCGGCACCGGCGTCCAGGTATCGTCCCACATCAAGCGCCTTAGATTAGAAGTGCACCTCAAGGGGGACCTTGACTCACCGGTGGTGCAGCATTTCCTTATGCATGGTCTGGGTGCCTTTAGGTATGCTGTACTACAGAGCAATGTTACCTGGACCCCTGCACAGAGGAGGGACAGGGTGATGGTTTGGCTCCACCTGCTGGGGGCAAAATCCATCTACCCCTGGTGAGGACTCCTGAGCTGAACCCTCACCCTCACCCCAACCCTAACCTCAATACAATAATTAATTTAATTGTAATATAACATTGTTTCCTTAGGCCTAACCTTAACCTCAGCCTAACATTATAATCCAATTTGACCTAACCCTAACCCAATTTATTCTAATCCTAACCCTAACCCTAACCATAACCCTATTTGTTCTAATCCTAACCCTAACCCTAACCATAACCTAATTTAATTTTACCCTAACCCTAAACCCTAACCATAACCATAACCCTATTTGTTCTAACCCTAACCCTAACCCTAACCATAACCCTATTTGTTCTAATCCTAACCCTAACCCTAACCATAACCTAATTTAATCTTACCCTAACCCTAAACCCTAACCATAACCCAATTTGATCCAACCCTAACCCTAATCCTAACCATAATCAACATTTATTTTCAAAAACCTCAACTTAACCTCAATATAACATTGTTCCTCAGACCTAACCAAAACCCTCACCCCAACCCTAACCTCAATACAATAATTAATTTAATTGCAATATAACATTGTTTTTTTAGGCCTAACCTTAATCTCAGCCTAACATCATAATCCAATTTGACCTAACCTTAACCCAATTTATTCTAATCCTAACCCTAACCCTAACCATAACCCTATTTGTTCTAACCCTAACCCTAACCCTAACCATAACCTAATTTAATCTTACCCTAACCCTAAACCCTAACCATAACCCTATTTGTTCTAACCCTAACCCTAACCCTAATCCTAAACATAACCTAATTTAATCTTACCCTAACCCTAAACCCTAATCATAACCCAATTTGATCCAACCCTAACCCTAATCCTAACCATAATCAACATTCATTTTCAAAAACCTCAATTTAACCTCAATATAACATTGTTCCTCAGACCTAACCATAACCTACCTTAACAGTGACCTCTGACCTCTATTGGAACTGCTTTGGATGACCCTGACCTGGACCCTAATCAACATCATAATTTACAATTCAAGTTTAGATCCAGGATATTTTGGGTGTAGGTGAGTATTGCAAGTATCAATAAAAATAAATATATATGGATGTAATGTTTGGAATTTGATTGCGTGGGGCTTGGACCATGATGTCATTTACTGACTGCTGGCCAATGACATCATGGTAACAGCGATCGCGACTTTTCTAATTGATTCATTTCTTTGTTTGTATTAAATGTTTAGTTTTTATAAAAACACTATAATCAGTTCTATATATAACAACTTTGTTTATTATTATCAACTCCACTAATGTTCATTGTTTTTCTTTTTAACTCGTTTGTAGAAGTGACGTTAGTCACATGATCGCCTTACATAAAAAAATATATTTAATTTTTTTTCTACATATATGTTCGCTGTTACCGTGTTCAGTTATTATTTATTTACTTATCTGTGTCTCTTATTACTTGTATTATATTTCAATAAAAGAAAGTTATATTAACTGTTGCACAGGGGGTGGGATTGTGGGCTGCCGCGATCTGGAACCAACCTGTTGGCTCCAATCAAATGGGAGGGCGTTCCCTGTTGGAGTCAATTGGGTTGGGGTCCTTGCGATCTCACAGTCTCAACCTTACCTGCCAAGAGAGAGTTCGCCACAACATTTGTGCTTTTTATGTTTTTTATTTTTGTGCAAACCTGAAGAAGGCCAGAATACTGGCCGAAACGTCGTTTTTTGCACTTGTTTTAAATAAATAGTTACTTTGTTAAACTTTTACTCTCGTTCCAATTTTTTATTTAATTTTTTTCGAGACACAGCGTTATCACACTCTCCACTAATACAATGTCCGAGTGGACATTGGTTAGATACGGCAGGCGCCGTTATCGCCGACGCTCGCCATCCTGGGACGGACACGTTTATGCGCCTACGGATAGGCCGCGCACGTGGTCCGATGATCGACGGGCTCCATCACCCCGGTGGCACGGACGTCCGCCTGGCAGGATGAGGGAGAGACCACGCTCGCCGCAGAGGTACGTGCGGGTTTACTCCCCTCCGATGACGAGACGCCCTCGCTCGCCACCCAGGGCTCGGCGTCCATCACCGCCACCGGGCCCTCCCCGTCGTCCACCCAGGGGGCCTACCAATAGGCGCCCCGCCTCACCATCCAGAGAGAGACGTCGACACCCACACCAGAGGGACCAACGCCCCCTATCATACACCAGGGATACGCACCCCCGATCACCTATGAGAGACGTGGGTCCTCGGGCCGGGTACCGGGGCTATGACCGCCGGGGGTTCCACGGTCGGATGGACCGTGCACCTCCCCTCCGTTATTGGAGGGGTAACCCCCCTAACCTAAACTGGCCAGTGCCTCCGCCTGGGGCTTCTCGGCGGTCTGGCTTTGGGCCTGGTACCGGGACCTACGCTGACGTCGCCAGGGGACCGGATCGCGACCGCGATGGACATGAGGTGAGGCGTATCCCTGCCAATTTGGAATTGAAGCGTCTCATTAAAGAACTGTACGCTGTAATTAAGGTGACCCACCACCTTTCTAACGTGTCATCTGGGGCCCGTGGGGAAGGGCCCCGGACCATTCACAAAATGGTGGCCACGCTGGCCGCCATGATTAAACCAGCGGTCCCTACTCAGACCACGCGCCTCCTGATAGAGGGGGCTGCGAGGGAGTGGGGACACACAATTTGCCTTATATTAAGGCAACACTATGAGGAATGCCTTGAGGACTTGTTTGGGAGACTCAGGGGTCTCCTCAATGAGACCTGGAGGGAGGCCTTCGGTGTGGCGACCCGCTGGGCCCGCAGGAACCTGCCCCGTCTCACTGGGGAGACGCTCGACGCCGCTGAGACCAGGCTCACGACGCTGTGGGAGCAGGAGAGGGACCCCACACCGATCCTGGTCCCTGACGTTCTGCCCCCGAGGTCCAGGGCTCCGTCGGCGTCGCTGTTGCCTTCCGGCCGCGCACTGTCTTCCCCCACCTCATCGCCGGCTCGTCATGCTGGCCCTCACCGCCCACCGCCGGCGACCGGGACCCGGGGCACGCCAGCGAGACCGGCCTCTGCGGGGTCCGGCACCGTGACGGGCTTGGAGGAGCTGTCGCCGGATTGGTTCGTCCCCCCACCGGCGGCCGTCCTCACCCCCTCGCGGCCAATGGCGTGTCCCCCCCTGGAACGGAGGGCCCCCAGGAGGGCCAGGAGGGCGTCCCCTGAGGTCTCGTCGGACGAGGATGACGGGGCTGACGGGGAGGACGGCCTTCTGGGACTCACACGAGGGAGAAGAGGTGAGTTGGTGGGAGGACCCACCCCCTGTTCTCCTTCTCCATCCCCGGGGCCCGACGCATCGGGGACCGGGGACCTCCTCGATCTGGAGGACCACGACGAGGGCCCTTCCACCTCACGGGCCGCCGCGGAGGTATTGCGGTCTGTCCGGGACCGAGGTGAGGAGCCGAGAGACGAGACCACCACCGAGAGAAGGGGAGGTCGCAGGGTCAGGGTGCACCCACATACGGCACGTAAGTTGTTGGACTGGAACCTCAACGTGGGCTCTAAGTGGCTCATTATGGGTGACTCTAACCTTGCTAGCCTCCCTGAACATGACATCCAGGACCTGCAGGTAGACTGTTTCCCTGAATCCCATTTCAGGCACGCGCAGGCCCTGATGGAGAAGACCACCCCTATTGAGGGGCTGGTCGTAGAAAAAATAATCATGTCGTTTGGTATCTATAGCAGGGCCAACAAGTCAAAAGAGACAACGATTAAGAATGCCCAGGCTGCGTTGAGAGCGGCCAGGAAGCGGTTCCCTGGAGCGGAGGTGTTGATCCAGCAGGTCAACTTCTCCACGGCCCTCCCTACAGAGGAGCAGGAGAACCTCGCCGTCCTCAACCAGCAGTTGGAGAGGAACATGCCCCACATCCCCCTCCTGCCGCAAAGCCAGTTCTCCACTGAGGAGGACAACATCAGCTGGACAGCGGAGACTGGCGACGCTTTCTTCCATCACTGGAGGGGGGTGTTAAACGCCGGGTCCCCTTGAGCCCGACACCGGCAGGGGTAAAGGACGTTCCCTCCTTAGGGGGTAAGACAATTGTCAATTTGACCAAGGACCTACGCTTAACAGCGCCACAGACAACCCTCTTGAACAGAGGTTTGTCTTTTATCCCTACTCACTGTTTAGAACGGGAGCTTAAAAAACAATTGAAATGTGATGTTTATAATTACCATAGGAGGCTCAAATTAATCAGCTTTTTCCAGGATAGTACTGGTACTGCACCGCCTTTCGGGGGCCCTTCCCTTTGGACGCCCCCATCGGGGGCCCTCCCGGAGGCGTTGCACAGACTCATAACATGTGACCTTTCAACACTCAAAAAACAGTATAGGACGCCCAGCGAGAAGCCCAACCTATCGCCTGGCGAACTAGAGGCCCTTACCCAACTAAAACAAAACAGGGAGATTGTTATTAAACCCGCTGACAAGGGATCTGCAGTGGTTGTCCTCAGCAGGGACCAATATGTCCTAGAGGCAGAGCGCCAGCTCAGGGATGAGGTCTACTATCGGAAATTAGACGGACCTATTTACCTTGACACCATTAAAGAGGTCATAAACATCATTGACTCCCTCTTTAGAGCTAAATTCATCAATTCTAAACAACGCCGTTATCTAATCGGGGGGGATGAGGAACCGAGGGCCAGACGCTTTTATATACTGCCAAAAATACATAAGGACCCCGCCACCTGGACGGTCCCCTTTGAGGTCCCTCCGGGTAGGCCCATAGTTTCAGACTGTGGCAGTGAGACGTACCGGACAGCAGAATACATCGACCACTTCCTTAACCCCCTCTCGACCAGACACCCCTCCTATATTAAGGATACCTACCACTTTGTGGGGATCGTCAAGGGCCTCAAGGTGCCACCGGGGGCCCTACTGTTTTCCATGGATGTCAAGAGCCTCTACACCAACATCCCTATAGAGGCCGGCATCCAGTGTGTAAGACGATTCTTCAACAGGTATCCCGACCCGACCCGACCCGACATGCAGCTCTTAAAGCTGCTAGACATTAACCTGACTAAAAACGATTTCATTTTCAATGGGGACTTTTATCTCCAAACTAAAGGCACGGCTATGGGCAAGAAATTCGCCCCGGCCTACGCCAATATTTATATGGCCAATTGGGAGGAGGAGGCCCTGGCCACTTGTCCCCTAAGGCCCCTACACTACTACAGATATTTGGATGACATATGGGGAATTTGGCCGGGCTCCAAAATTCAATTCACACAATTTGTACTGACACTTAACGCTTACGACCCTTCTATCCAATTGACCTATGAACTCAACTCCCAGACCATAGACTTCCTTGACACCACGACTTACAAGGGACCGGACTTTCTGACCGATTTAAAATTAAACATCAAAGTCTTCTTTAAGAAGACTGACACCCACGCCCTCTTGCATAAAAGCAGCTTCCACCCGAAGCACACCTACAAGGGACTGGTGAAATCCCAGATCCTTAGATTCAGGAGGATTTGTACAAGGGACGGGGACTTTGGGCAGGCGGTCGCCATTCTCTTTAGGGCCTTGAGGGATAGGGGTTATTCCAGGTCCTTCCTCAGGCTCTGTCTGAAGACTTTCTCGGACAGGACTGAGAGGGGCCTGGACAAGCCCATTCCCCTTATCAACACATATAGCTCAATGACGGTTACTCTGAACAGCAGCCTGAAGGCCAACTTCGCGAGGTTCCTGGGGCAGCAGGAGCCCTTTACAGAATATAGGGTCATCTCGGCCTTCAGGCGTAGTAAAAACTTGAGGGACATGTTAGTACGGGCTACCCTGTCCTCATCAGAGGACAGAGCAAGGACGACCATTATAGACACACATTTCATGAAATTGAGATTTATTTCTAATAAGCAAACGCATGCCTGGCACGAGGTCACACAGGCCTCGACCCCAAAAACATCCAACTGCATTTATCTGATTTTCTGCTCCCTTTGTCCAGCGCAGTTTGTTGGCGGCACCGGCGTCCAGGTATCGTCCCACATCAAGCGCCTTAGATTAGAAGTGCACCTCAAGGGGGACCTTGACTCACCGGTGGTGCAGCATTTCCTTATGCATGGTCTGGGTGCCTTTAGGTATACTGTACTACAGAGCAATGTTACCTGGACCCCTGCACAGAGGAGGGACAGGGTGATGGTTTGGCTCCACCTGCTGGGGGCAAAATCCATCTACCCCTGGTGAGGACTCCTGAGCTGAACCCTCACCCTCACCCCAACCCTAACCTCAATACAATAATTAATTTAATTGTAATATAACATTGTTTCCTTAGGCCTAACCTTAACCTCAGCCTAACATCATAATCCAATTTGACCTAACCCTAACCCAATTTATTCTAATCCTAACCCTAACCCTAACCATAACCCTATTTGTTCTAATCCTAACCCTAACCCTAACCATAACCTAATTTAATCTTACCCTAACCCTAAACCCTAACCATAACCCAATTTGATCCAACCCTAACCCTAATCCTAACCATAATCAACATTTATTTTCAAAAACCTCAACTTAACCTCAATATAACATTGTTCCTCAGACCTAACCAAAACCCTCACCCCAACCCTAACCTCAATACAATAATTAATTTAATTGCAATATAACATTGTTTTTTTAGGCCTAACCTTAATCTCAGCCTAACATCATAATCCAATTTGACCTAATCTTAACCCAATTTATTCTAATCCTAACCCTAACCCTAACCATAACCCTATTTGTTCTAACCCTAACCCTAACCCTAACCATAACCTAATTTAATCTTACCCTAACCCTAAACCCTAACCATAACCCTATTTGTTCTAACCCTAACCCTAACCCTAATCCTAAACATAACCTAATTTAATCTTACCCTAACCCTAAACCCTAATCATAACCCAATTTGATCCAACCCTAACCCTAATCCTAACCATAATCAACATTCATTTTCAAAAACCTCAATTTAACCTCAATATAACATTGTTCCTCAGACCTAACCATAACCTACCTTAACAGTGACCTCTGACCTCTATTGGAACTGCTTTGGATGACCCTGACCTGGACCCTAATCAACATCATAATTTACAATTCAAGTTTAGATCCAGGATATTTTGGGTGTAGGTGAGTATTGCAAGTATCAATAAAAATAAATATATATGGATGTAATGTTTGGAATTTGATTGCGTGGGGCTTGGACCATGATGTCATTTACTGACTGCTGGCCAATGACATCATGGTAACAGCGATCGCGACTTTTCTAATTGATTCATTTCTTTGTTTGTATTAAATGTTTAGTTTTTATAAAAACACTATAATCAGTTCTATATATAACAACTTTGTTTATTATTATCAACTCCACTAATGTTCATTGTTTTTCTTTTTAACTCGTTTGTAGAAGTGACGTTAGTCACATGATCGCCTTACATAAAAAAATATATTTAATTTTTTTCTACATATATGTTCGCTGTTACCGTGTTCAGTTATTATTTATTTACTTATCTGTGTCTCTTATTACTTGTATTATATTTCAATAAAAGAAAGTTATATTAACTGTTGCACAGGGGGTGGGATTGTGGGCTGCCGCGATCTGGAACCAACCTGTTGGCTCCAATCAAATGGGAGGGCGTTCCCTGTTCGAGTCAATTGGGTTGGGGTCCTTGCGATCTCACAGTCTCAACCTTACCTGCCAAGAGAGAGTTCGCCACAACATTTGTGCTTTTTATGTTTTTTATTTTTGTGCAAACCTGAAGAAGGCCAGAATACTGGCCGAAACGTCGTTTTTTGCACTTGTTTTAAATAAATAGTTACTTTGTTAAACTTTTACTCTCGTTCCAATTTTTTATTTAATTTTTTTCGAGACACAGCGTTATCACACTCTCCACTAATACAATGTCCGAGTGGACATTGGTTAGATACGGCAGGCGCCGTTATCGCCGACGCTCGCCATCCTGGGACGGACACGTTTATGCGCCTACGGATAGGCCGCGCACGTGGTCCGATGATCGACGGGCTCCATCACCCCGGTGGCACGGACGTCCGCCTGGCAGGATGAGGGAGAGACCACGCTCGCCGCAGAGGTACGTGCGGGTTTACTCCCCTCCGATGACGAGACGCCCTCGCTCGCCACCCAGGGCTCGGCGTCCATCACCGCCACCGGGCCCTCCCCGTCGTCCACCCAGGGGGCCTACCAATAGGCGCCCCGCCTCACCATCCAGAGAGAGACGTCGACACCCACACCAGAGGGACCAACGCCCCCTATCATACACCAGGGATACGCACCCCCGATCACCTATGAGAGACGTGGGTCCTCGGGCCGGGTACCGGGGCTATGACCGCCGGGGGTTCCACGGTCGGATGGACCGTGCACCTCCCCTCCGTTATTGGAGGGGTAACCCCCCTAACCTAAACTGGCCAGTGCCTCCGCCTGGGGCTTCTCGGCGGTCTGGCTTTGGGCCTGGTACCGGGACCTACGCTGACGTCGCCAGAGGACCGGATCGCGACCGCGATGGACATGAGGTGAGGCGTATCCCTGCCAATTTGGAATTGAAGCGTCTCATTAAAGAACTGTACGCTGTAATTAAGGTGACCCACCACCTTTCTAACGTGTCATCTGGGGCCCGTGGGGAAGGGCCCCGGACCATTCACAAAATGGTGGCCACGCTGGCCGCCATGATTAAACCAGCGGTCCCTACTCAGACCACGCGCCTCCTGATAGAGGGGGCTGCGAGGGAGTGGGGACACACAATTTGCCTTATATTAAGGCAACACTATGAGGAATGCCTTGAGGACTTGTTTGGGAGACTCAGGGGTCTCCTCAATGAGACCTGGAGGGAGGCCTTCGGTGTGGCGACCCGCTGGGCCCGCAGGAACCTGCCCCGTCTCACTGGGGAGACGCTCGACGCCGCTGAGACCAGGCTCACGACGCTGTGGGAGCAGGAGAGGGACCCCACACCGATCCTGGTCCCTGACGTTCTGCCCCCGAGGTCCAGGGCTCCGTCGGCGTCTCTGTTGCCTTCCGGCCGCGCACTGTCTTCCCCCACCTCATCGCCGGCTCGTCATGCTGGCCCTCACCGCCCACCTCCGGCGACCGGGACCCGGGGCACGCCAGCGAGACCGGCCTCTGCGGGGTCCGGCACCGTGACGGGCTTGGAGGAGCTGTCGCCGGATTGGTTCGTCCCCCCGACGGCGGCCGTCCTCACCCCCTCGCGGCCAATGGCGTGTCCCCCCCTGGAACGGAGGGCCCCCAGGAGGGCCAGGAGGGCGTCCCCTGAGGTCTCGTCGGACGAGGATGACGGGGCTGACGGGGAGGACGGCCTTCTGGGACTCACACGAGGGAGAAGAGGTGAGTTGGTGGGAGGACCCACCCCCTGTTCTCCTTCTCCATCCCCGGGGCCCGACGCATCGGGGACCGGGGACCTCCTCGATCTGGAGGACCACGACGAGGGCCCTTCCACCTCACGGGCCGCCGCGGAGGTATTGCGGTCTGTCCGGGACCGAGGTGAGGAGCCGAGAGACGAGACCACCACCGAGAGAAGGGGAGGTCGCAGGGTCAGGGTGCACCCACATACGGCACGTAAGTTGTTGGACTGGAACCTCAACGTGGGCTCTAAGTGGCTCATTATGGGTGACTCTAACCTTGCTAGCCTCCCTGAACATGACATCCAGGACCTGCAGGTGGACTGTTTCCCTGAATCCCATTTCAGGCACGCGCAGGCCCTGATGGAGAAGACCACCCCTATTGAGGGGCTGGTCGTAGAAAAAATAATCATGTCGTTTGGTATCTATAGCAGGGCCAACAAGTCAAAAGAGACAACGATTAAGAATGCCCAGGCTGCGTTGAGAGCGGCCAGGAAGCGGTTCCCTGGAGCGGAGGTGTTGATCCAGCAGGTCAACTTCTCCACGGCCCTCCCTACAGAGGAGCAGGAGAACCTCGCCGTCCTCAACCAGCAGTTGGAGAGGAACATGCCCCACATCCCCCTCCTGCCGCAAAGCCAGTTCTCCACTGAGGAGGACAACATCAGCTGGACAGCGGAGACTGGCGACGCTTTCTTCCATCACTGGAGGGGGGTGTTAAACGCCGGGTCCCCTTGAGCCCGACACCGGCAGGGGTAAAGGACGTTCCCTCCTTAGGGGGTAAGACAATTGTCAATTTGACCAAGGACCTACGCTTAACAGCGCCACAGACAACCCTCTTGAACAGAGGTTTGTCTTTTATCCCTACTCACTGTTTAGAACGGGAGCTTAAAAAACAATTGAAATGTGATGTTTATAATTACCATAGGAGGCTCAAATTAATCAGCTTTTTCCAGGATAGTACTGGTACTGCACCGCCTTTCGGGGGCCCTTCCCTTTGGACGCCCCCATCGGGGGCCCTCCCGGAGGCGTTGCACAGACTCATAACATGTGACCTTTCAACACTCAAAAAACAGTATAGGACGCCCAGCGAGAAGCCCAACCTATCGCCTGGCGAACTAGAGGCCCTTACCCAACTAAAACAAAACAGGGAGATTGTTATTAAACCCGCTGACAAGGGATCTGCAGTGGTTGTCCTCAGCAGGGACCAATATGTCCTAGAGGCAGAGCGCCAGCTCAGGGATGAGGTCTACTATCGGAAATTAGACGGACCTATTTACCTTGACACCATTAAAGAGGTCATAAACATCATTGACTCCCTCTTTAGAGCTAAATTCATCAATTCTAAACAACGCCGTTATCTAATCGGGGGGGATGAGGAACCGAGGGCCAGACGCTTTTATATACTGCCAAAAATACATAAGGACCCCGCCACCTGGACGGTCCCCTTTGAGGTCCCTCCGGGTAGGCCCATAGTTTCAGACTGTGGCAGTGAGACGTACCGGACAGCAGAATACATCGACCACTTCCTTAACCCCCTCTCGACCAGACACCCCTCCTATATTAAGGATACCTACCACTTTGTGGGGATCGTCAAGGGCCTCAAGGTGCCACCGGGGGCCCTACTGTTTTCCATGGATGTCAAGAGCCTCTACACCAACATCCCTATAGAGGCCGGCATCCAGTGTGTAAGACGATTCTTCAACAGGTATCCCGACCCGACCCGACCCGACATGCAGCTCTTAAAGCTGCTAGACATTAACCTGACTAAAAACGATTTCATTTTCAATGGGGACTTTTATCTCCAAACTAAAGGCACGGCTATGGGCAAGAAATTCGCCCCGGCCTACGCCAATATTTATATGGCCAATTGGGAGGAGGAGGCCCTGGCCACTTGTCCCCTAAGGCCCCTACACTACTACAGATATTTGGATGACATATGGGGAATTTGGCCGGGCTCCAAAATTCAATTCACACAATTTGTACTGACACTTAACGCTTACGACCCTTCTATCCAATTGACCTATGAACTCAACTCCCAGACCATAGACTTCCTTGACACCACGACTTACAAGGGACCGGACTTTCTGACCGATTTAAAATTAAACATCAAAGTCTTCTTTAAGAAGACTGACACCCACGCCCTCTTGCATAAAAGCAGCTTCCACCCGAAGCACACCTACAAGGGACTGGTGAAATCCCAGATCCTTAGATTCAGGAGGATTTGTACAAGGGACGGGGACTTTGGGCAGGCGGTCGCCATTCTCTTTAGGGCCTTGAGGGATAGGGGTTATTCCAGGTCCTTCCTCAGGCTCTGTCTGAAGACTTTCTCGGACAGGACTGAGAGGGGCCTGGACAAGCCCATTCCCCTTATCAACACATATAGCTCAATGACGGTTACTCTGAACAGCAGCCTGAAGGCCAACTTCGCGAGGTTCCTGGGGCAGCAGGAGCCCTTTACAGAATATAGGGTCATCTCGGCCTTCAGGCGTAGTAAAAACTTGAGGGACATGTTAGTACGGGCTACCCTGTCCTCATCAGAGGACAGAGCAAGGACGACCATTATAGACACACATTTCATGAAATTGAGATTTATTTCTAATAAGCAAACGCATGCCTGGCACGAGGTCACACAGGCCTCGACCCCAAAAACATCCAACTGCATTTATCTGATTTTCTGCTCCCTTTGTCCAGCGCAGTTTGTTGGCGGCACCGGCGTCCAGGTATCGTCCCACATCAAGCGCCTTAGATTAGAAGTGCACCTCAAGGGGGACCTTGACTCACCGGTGGTGCAGCATTTCCTTATGCATGGTCTGGGTGCCTTTAGGTATACTGTACTACAGAGCAATGTTACCTGGACCCCTGCACAGAGGAGGGACAGGGTGATGGTTTGGCTCCACCTGCTGGGGGCAAAATCCATCTACCCCTGGTGAGGACTCCTGAGCTGAACCCTCACCCTCACCCCAACCCTAACCTCAATACAATAATTAATTTAATTGTAATATAACATTGTTTCCTTAGGCCTAACCTTAACCTCAGCCTAACATCATAATCCAATTTGACCTAACCCTAACCCAATTTATTCTAATCCTAACCCTAACCCTAACCATAACCCTATTTGTTCTAATCCTAACCCTAACCCTAACCATAACCTAATTTAATCTTACCCTAACCCTAAACCCTAACCATAACCCAATTTGATCCAACCCTAACCCTAATCCTAACCATAATCAACATTTATTTTCAAAAACCTCAACTTAACCTCAATATAACATTGTTCCTCAGACCTAACCAAAACCCTCACCCCAACCCTAACCTCAATACAATAATTAATTTAATTGCAATATAACATTGTTTTTTTAGGCCTAACCTTAATCTCAGCCTAACATCATAATCCAATTTGACCTAATCTTAACCCAATTTATTCTAATCCTAACCCTAACCCTAACCATAACCCTATTTGTTCTAACCCTAACCCTAACCCTAACCATAACCTAATTTAATCTTACCCTAACCCTAAACCCTAACCATAACCCTATTTGTTCTAACCCTAACCCTAACCCTAATCCTAAACATAACCTAATTTAATCTTACCCTAACCCTAAACCCTAATCATAACCCAATTTGATCCAACCCTAACCCTAATCCTAACCATAATCAACATTCATTTTCAAAAACCTCAATTTAACCTCAATATAACATTGTTCCTCAGACCTAACCATAACCTACCTTAACAGTGACCTCTGACCTCTATTGGAACTGCTTTGGATGACCCTGACCTGGACCCTAATCAACATCATAATTTACAATTCAAGTTTAGATCCAGGATATTTTGGGTGTAGGTGAGTATTGCAAGTATCAATAAAAATAAATATATATGGATGTAATGTTTGGAATTTGATTGCGTGGGGCTTGGACCATGATGTCATTTACTGACTGCTGGCCAATGACATCATGGTAACAGCGATCGCGACTTTTCTAATTGATTCATTTCTTTGTTTGTATTAAATGTTTAGTTTTTATAAAAACACTATAATCAGTTCTATATATAACAACTTTGTTTATTATTATCAACTCCACTAATGTTCATTGTTTTTCTTTTTAACTCGTTTGTAGAAGTGACGTTAGTCACATGATCGCCTTACATAAAAAAATATATTTAATTTTTTTCTACATATATGTTCGCTGTTACCGTGTTCAGTTATTATTTATTTACTTATCTGTGTCTCTTATTACTTGTATTATATTTCAATAAAAGAAAGTTATATTAACTGTTGCACAGGGGGTGGGATTGTGGGCTGCCGCGATCTGGAACCAACCTGTTGGCTCCAATCAAATGGGAGGGCGTTCCCTGTTGGAGTCAATTGGGTTGGGGTCCTTGCGATCTCACAGTCTCAACCTTACCTGCCAAGAGAGAGTTCGCCACAACATTTGTGCTTTTTATGTTTTTTATTTTTGTGCAAACCTGAAGAAGGCCAGAATACTGGCCGAAACGTCGTTTTTTGCACTTGTTTTAAATAAATAGTTACTTTGTTAAACTTTTACTCTCGTTCCAATTTTTTATTTAATTTTTTTCGAGACACAGCGTTATCACACTCTCCACTAATACAATGTCCGAGTGGACATTGGTTAGATACGGCAGGCGCCGTTATCGCCGACGCTCGCCATCCTGGGACGGACACGTTTATGCGCCTACGGATAGGCCGCGCACGTGGTCCGATGATCGACGGGCTCCATCACCCCGGTGGCACGGACGTCCGCCTGGCAGGATGAGGGAGAGACCACGCTCGCCGCAGAGGTACGTGCGGGTTTACTCCCCTCCGATGACGAGACGCCCTCGCTCGCCACCCAGGGCTCGGCGTCCATCACCGCCACCGGGCCCTCCCCGTCGTCCACCCAGGGGGCCTACCAATAGGCGCCCCGCCTCACCATCCAGAGAGAGACGTCGACACCCACACCAGGGGGACCAACGCCCCCTATCATACACCAGGGATACGCACCCCCGATCACCTATGAGAGACGTGGGTCCTCGGGCCGGGTACCGGGGCTATGACCGCCGGGGGTTCCACGGTCGGATGGACCGTGCACCTCCCCTCCGTTATTGGAGGGGTAACCCCCCTAACCTAAACTGGCCAGTGCCTCCGCCTGGGGCTTCTCGGCGGTCTGGCTTTGGGCCTGGTACCGGGACCTACGCTGACGTCGCCAGAGGACCGGATCGCGACCGCGATGGACATGAGGTGAGGCGTATCCCTGCCAATTTGGAATTGAAGCGTCTCATTAAAGAACTGTACGCTGTAATTAAGGTGACCCACCACCTTTCTAACGTGTCATCTGGGGCCCGTGGGGAAGGGCCCCGGACCATTCACAAAATGGTGGCCACGCTGGCCGCCATGATTAAACCAGCGGTCCCTACTCAGACCACGCGCCTCCTGATAGAGGGGGCTGCGAGGGAGTGGGGACACACAATTTGCCTTATATTAAGGCAACACTATGAGGAATGCCTTGAGGACTTGTTTGGGAGACTCAGGGGTCTCCTCAATGAGACCTGGAGGGAGGCCTTCGGTGTGGCGACCCGCTGGGCCCGCAGGAACCTGCCCCGTCTCACTGGGGAGACGCTCGACGCCGCTGAGACCAGGCTCACGACGCTGTGGGAGCAGGAGAGGGACCCCACACCGATCCTGGTCCCTGACGTTCTGCCCCCGAGGTCCAGGGCTCCGTCGGCGTCTCTGTTGCCTTCCGGCCGCGCACTGTCTTCCCCCACCTCATCGCCGGCTCGTCATGCTGGCCCTCACCGCCCACCTCCGGCGACCGGGACCCGGGGCACGCCAGCGAGACCGGCCTCTGCGGGGTCCGGCACCGTGACGGGCTTGGAGGAGCTGTCGCCGGATTGGTTCGTCCCCCCGACGGCGGCCGTCCTCACCCCCTCGCGGCCAATGGCGTGTCCCCCCCTGGAACGGAGGGCCCCCAGGAGGGCCAGGAGGGCGTCCCCTGAGGTCTCGTCGGACGAGGATGACGGGGCTGACGGGGAGGACGGCCTTCTGGGACTCACACGAGGGAGAAGAGGTGAGTTGGTGGGAGGACCCACCCCCTGTTCTCCTTCTCCATCCCCGGGGCCCGACGCATCGGGGACCGGGGACCTCCTCGATCTGGAGGACCACGACGAGGGCCCTTCCACCTCACGGGCCGCCGCGGAGGTATTGCGGTCTGTCCGGGACCGAGGTGAGGAGCCGAGAGACGAGACCACCACCGAGAGAAGGGGAGGTCGCAGGGTCAGGGTGCACCCACATACGGCACGTAAGTTGTTGGACTGGAACCTCAACGTGGGCTCTAAGTGGCTCATTATGGGTGACTCTAACCTTGCTAGCCTCCCTGAACATGACATCCAGGACCTGCAGGTGGACTGTTTCCCTGAATCCCATTTCAGGCACGCGCAGGCCCTGATGGAGAAGACCACCCCTATTGAGGGGCTGGTCGTAGAAAAAATAATCATGTCGTTTGGTATCTATAGCAGGGCCAACAAGTCAAAAGAGACAACGATTAAGAATGCCCAGGCTGCGTTGAGAGCGGCCAGGAAGCGGTTCCCTGGAGCGGAGGTGTTGATCCAGCAGGTCAACTTCTCCACGGCCCTCCCTACAGAGGAGCAGGAGAACCTCGCCGTCCTCAACCAGCAGTTGGAGAGGAACATGCCCCACATCCCCCTCCTGCCGCAAAGCCAGTTCTCCACTGAGGAGGACAACATCAGCTGGACAGCGGAGACTGGCGACGCTTTCTTCCATCACTGGAGGGGGGTGTTAAACGCCGGGTCCCCTTGAGCCCGACACCGGCAGGGGTAAAGGACGTTCCCTCCTTAGGGGGTAAGACAATTGTCAATTTGACCAAGGACCTACGCTTAACAGCGCCACAGACAACCCTCTTGAACAGAGGTTTGTCTTTTATCCCTACTCACTGTTTAGAACGGGAGCTTAAAAAACAATTGAAATGTGATGTTTATAATTACCATAGGAGGCTCAAATTAATCAGCTTTTTCCAGGATAGTACTGGTACTGCACCGCCTTTCGGGGGCCCTTCCCTTTGGACGCCCCCATCGGGGGCCCTCCCGGAGGCGTTGCACAGACTCATAACATGTGACCTTTCAACACTCAAAAAACAGTATAGGACGCCCAGCGAGAAGCCCAACCTATCGCCTGGCGAACTAGAGGCCCTTACCCAACTAAAACAAAACAGGGAGATTGTTATTAAACCCGCTGACAAGGGATCTGCAGTGGTTGTCCTCAGCAGGGACCAATATGTCCTAGAGGCAGAGCGCCAGCTCAGGGATGAGGTCTACTATCGGAAATTAGACGGACCTATTTACCTTGACACCATTAAAGAGGTCATAAACATCATTGACTCCCTCTTTAGAGCTAAATTCATCAATTCTAAACAACGCCGTTATCTAATCGGGGGGGATGAGGAACCGAGGGCCAGACGCTTTTATATACTGCCAAAAATACATAAGGACCCCGCCACCTGGACGGTCCCCTTTGAGGTCCCTCCGGGTAGGCCCATAGTTTCAGACTGTGGCAGTGAGACGTACCGGACAGCAGAATACATCGACCACTTCCTTAACCCCCTCTCGACCAGACACCCCTCCTATATTAAGGATACCTACCACTTTGTGGGGATCGTCAAGGGCCTCAAGGTGCCACCGGGGGCCCTACTGTTTTCCATGGATGTCAAGAGCCTCTACACCAACATCCCTATAGAGGCCGGCATCCAGTGTGTAAGACGATTCTTCAACAGGTATCCCGACCCGACCCGACCCGACATGCAGCTCTTAAAGCTGCTAGACATTAACCTGACTAAAAACGATTTCATTTTCAATGGGGACTTTTATCTCCAAACTAAAGGCACGGCTATGGGCAAGAAATTCGCCCCGGCCTACGCCAATATTTATATGGCCAATTGGGAGGAGGAGGCCCTGGCCACTTGTCCCCTAAGGCCCCTACACTACTACAGATATTTGGATGACATATGGGGAATTTGGCCGGGCTCCAAAATTCAATTCACACAATTTGTACTGACACTTAACGCTTACGACCCTTCTATCCAATTGACCTATGAACTCAACTCCCAGACCATAGACTTCCTTGACACCACGACTTACAAGGGACCGGACTTTCTGACCGATTTAAAATTAAACATCAAAGTCTTCTTTAAGAAGACTGACACCCACGCCCTCTTGCATAAAAGCAGCTTCCACCCGAAGCACACCTACAAGGGACTGGTGAAATCCCAGATCCTTAGATTCAGGAGGATTTGTACAAGGGACGGGGACTTTGGGCAGGCGGTCGCCATTCTCTTTAGGGCCTTGAGGGATAGGGGTTATTCCAGGTCCTTCCTCAGGCTCTGTCTGAAGACTTTCTCGGACAGGACTGAGAGGGGCCTGGACAAGCCCATTCCCCTTATCAACACATATAGCTCAATGACGGTTACTCTGAACAGCAGCCTGAAGGCCAACTTCGCGAGGTTCCTGGGGCAGCAGGAGCCCTTTACAGAATATAGGGTCATCTCGGCCTTCAGGCGTAGTAAAAACTTGAGGGACATGTTAGTACGGGCTACCCTGTCCTCATCAGAGGACAGAGCAAGGACGACCATTATAGACACACATTTCATGAAATTGAGATTTATTTCTAATAAGCAAACGCATGCCTGGCACGAGGTCACACAGGCCTCGACCCCAAAAACATCCAACTGCATTTATCTGATTTTCTGCTCCCTTTGTCCAGCGCAGTTTGTTGGCGGCACCGGCGTCCAGGTATCGTCCCACATCAAGCGCCTTAGATTAGAAGTGCACCTCAAGGGGGACCTTGACTCACCGGTGGTGCAGCATTTCCTTATGCATGGTCTGGGTGCCTTTAGGTATACTGTACTACAGAGCAATGTTACCTGGACCCCTGCACAGAGGAGGGACAGGGTGATGGTTTGGCTCCACCTGCTGGGGGCAAAATCCATCTACCCCTGGTGAGGACTCCTGAGCTGAACCCTCACCCTCACCCCAACCCTAACCTCAATACAATAATTAATTTAATTGTAATATAACATTGTTTCCTTAGGCCTAACCTTAACCTCAGCCTAACATCATAATCCAATTTGACCTAACCCTAACCCAATTTATTCTAATCCTAACCCTAACCCTAACCATAACCCTATTTGTTCTAATCCTAACCCTAACCCTAACCATAACCTAATTTAATCTTACCCTAACCCTAAACCCTAACCATAACCCAATTTGATCCAACCCTAACCCTAATCCTAACCATAATCAACATTTATTTTCAAAAACCTCAACTTAACCTCAATATAACATTGTTCCTCAGACCTAACCAAAACCCTCACCCCAACCCTAACCTCAATACAATAATTAATTTAATTGCAATATAACATTGTTTTTTTAGGCCTAACCTTAATCTCAGCCTAACATCATAATCCAATTTGACCTAATCTTAACCCAATTTATTCTAATCCTAACCCTAACCCTAACCATAACCCTATTTGTTCTAACCCTAACCCTAACCCTAACCATAACCTAATTTAATCTTACCCTAACCCTAAACCCTAACCATAACCCTATTTGTTCTAACCCTAACCCTAACCCTAATCCTAAACATAACCTAATTTAATCTTACCCTAACCCTAAACCCTAATCATAACCCAATTTGATCCAACCCTAACCCTAATCCTAACCATAATCAACATTCATTTTCAAAAACCTCAATTTAACCTCAATATAACATTGTTCCTCAGACCTAACCATAACCTACCTTAACAGTGACCTCTGACCTCTATTGGAACTGCTTTGGATGACCCTGACCTGGACCCTAATCAACATCATAATTTACAATTCAAGTTTAGATCCAGGATATTTTGGGTGTAGGTGAGTATTGCAAGTATCAATAAAAATAAATATATATGGATGTAATGTTTGGAATTTGATTGCGTGGGGCTTGGACCATGATGTCATTTACTGACTGCTGGCCAATGACATCATGGTAACAGCGATCGCGACTTTTCTAATTGATTCATTTCTTTGTTTGTATTAAATGTTTAGTTTTTATAAAAACACTATAATCAGTTCTATATATAACAACTTTGTTTATTATTATCAACTCCACTAATGTTCATTGTTTTTCTTTTTAACTCGTTTGTAGAAGTGACGTTAGTCACATGATCGCCTTACATAAAAAAATATATTTAATTTTTTTCTACATATATGTTCGCTGTTACCGTGTTCAGTTATTATTTATTTACTTATCTGTGTCTCTTATTACTTGTATTATATTTCAATAAAAGAAAGTTATATTAACTGTTGCACAGGGGGTGGGATTGTGGGCTGCCGCGATCTGGAACCAACCTGTTGGCTCCAATCAAATGGGAGGGCGTTCCCTGTTGGAGTCAATTGGGTTGGGGTCCTTGCGATCTCACAGTCTCAACCTTACCTGCCAAGAGAGAGTTCGCCACAACATTTGTGCTTTTTATGTTTTTTATTTTTGTGCAAACCTGAAGAAGGCCAGAATACTGGCCGAAACGTCGTTTTTTGCACTTGTTTTAAATAAATAGTTACTTTGTTAAACTTTTACTCTCGTTCCAATTTTTTATTTAATTTTTTTCGAGACACAGCGTTATCACACTCTCCACTAATACAATGTCCGAGTGGACATTGGTTAGATACGGCAGGCGCCGTTATCGCCGACGCTCGCCATCCTGGGACGGACACGTTTATGCGCCTACGGATAGGCCGCGCACGTGGTCCGATGATCGACGGGCTCCATCACCCCGGTGGCACGGACGTCCGCCTGGCAGGATGAGGGAGAGACCACGCTCGCCGCAGAGGTACGTGCGGGTTTACTCCCCTCCGATGACGAGACGCCCTCGCTCGCCACCCAGGGCTCGGCGTCCATCACCGCCACCGGGCCCTCCCCGTCGTCCACCCAGGGGGCCTACCAATAGGCGCCCCGCCTCACCATCCAGAGAGAGACGTCGACACCCACACCAGAGGGACCAACGCCCCCTATCATACACCAGGGATACGCACCCCCGATCACCTATGAGAGACGTGGGTCCTCGGGCCGGGTACCGGGGCTATGACCGCCGGGGGTTCCACGGTCGGATGGACCGTGCACCTCCCCTCCGTTATTGGAGGGGTAACCCCCCTAACCTAAACTGGCCAGTGCCTCCGCCTGGGGCTTCTCGGCGGTCTGGCTTTGGGCCTGGTACCGGGACCTACGCTGACGTCGCCAGAGGACCGGATCGCGACCGCGATGGACATGAGGTGAGGCGTATCCCTGCCAATTTGGAATTGAAGCGTCTCATTAAAGAACTGTACGCTGTAATTAAGGTGACCCACCACCTTTCTAACGTGTCATCTGGGGCCCGTGGGGAAGGGCCCCGGACCATTCACAAAATGGTGGCCACGCTGGCCGCCATGATTAAACCAGCGGTCCCTACTCAGACCACGCGCCTCCTGATAGAGGGGGCTGCGAGGGAGTGGGGACACACAATTTGCCTTATATTAAGGCAACACTATGAGGAATGCCTTGAGGACTTGTTTGGGAGACTCAGGGGTCTCCTCAATGAGACCTGGAGGGAGGCCTTCGGTGTGGCGACCCGCTGGGCCCGCAGGAACCTGCCCCGTCTCACTGGGGAGACGCTCGACGCCGCTGAGACCAGGCTCACGACGCTGTGGGAGCAGGAGAGGGACCCCACACCGATCCTGGTCCCTGACGTTCTGCCCCCGAGGTCCAGGGCTCCGTCGGCGTCTCTGTTGCCTTCCGGCCGCGCACTGTCTTCCCCCACCTCATCGCCGGCTCGTCATGCTGGCCCTCACCGCCCACCTCCGGCGACCGGGACCCGGGGCACGCCAGCGAGACCGGCCTCTGCGGGGTCCGGCACCGTGACGGGCTTGGAGGAGCTGTCGCCGGATTGGTTCGTCCCCCCGACGGCGGCCGTCCTCACCCCCTCGCGGCCAATGGCGTGTCCCCCCCTGGAACGGAGGGCCCCCAGGAGGGCCAGGAGGGCGTCCCCTGAGGTCTCGTCGGACGAGGATGACGGGGCTGACGGGGAGGACGGCCTTCTGGGACTCACACGAGGGAGAAGAGGTGAGTTGGTGGGAGGACCCACCCCCTGTTCTCCTTCTCCATCCCCGGGGCCCGACGCATCGGGGACCGGGGACCTCCTCGATCTGGAGGACCACGACGAGGGCCCTTCCACCTCACGGGCCGCCGCGGAGGTATTGCGGTCTGTCCGGGACCGAGGTGAGGAGCCGAGAGACGAGACCACCACCGAGAGAAGGGGAGGTCGCAGGGTCAGGGTGCACCCACATACGGCACGTAAGTTGTTGGACTGGAACCTCAACGTGGGCTCTAAGTGGCTCATTATGGGTGACTCTAACCTTGCTAGCCTCCCTGAACATGACATCCAGGACCTGCAGGTGGACTGTTTCCCTGAATCCCATTTCAGGCACGCGCAGGCCCTGATGGAGAAGACCACCCCTATTGAGGGGCTGGTCGTAGAAAAAATAATCATGTCGTTTGGTATCTATAGCAGGGCCAACAAGTCAAAAGAGACAACGATTAAGAATGCCCAGGCTGCGTTGAGAGCGGCCAGGAAGCGGTTCCCTGGAGCGGAGGTGTTGATCCAGCAGGTCAACTTCTCCACGGCCCTCCCTACAGAGGAGCAGGAGAACCTCGCCGTCCTCAACCAGCAGTTGGAGAGGAACATGCCCCACATCCCCCTCCTGCCGCAAAGCCAGTTCTCCACTGAGGAGGACAACATCAGCTGGACAGCGGAGACTGGCGACGCTTTCTTCCATCACTGGAGGGGGGTGTTAAACGCCGGGTCCCCTTGAGCCCGACACCGGCAGGGGTAAAGGACGTTCCCTCCTTAGGGGGTAAGACAATTGTCAATTTGACCAAGGACCTACGCTTAACAGCGCCACAGACAACCCTCTTGAACAGAGGTTTGTCTTTTATCCCTACTCACTGTTTAGAACGGGAGCTTAAAAAACAATTGAAATGTGATGTTTATAATTACCATAGGAGGCTCAAATTAATCAGCTTTTTCCAGGATAGTACTGGTACTGCACCGCCTTTCGGGGGCCCTTCCCTTTGGACGCCCCCATCGGGGGCCCTCCCGGAGGCGTTGCACAGACTCATAACATGTGACCTTTCAACACTCAAAAAACAGTATAGGACGCCCAGCGAGAAGCCCAACCTATCGCCTGGCGAACTAGAGGCCCTTACCCAACTAAAACAAAACAGGGAGATTGTTATTAAACCCGCTGACAAGGGATCTGCAGTGGTTGTCCTCAGCAGGGACCAATATGTCCTAGAGGCAGAGCGCCAGCTCAGGGATGAGGTCTACTATCGGAAATTAGACGGACCTATTTACCTTGACACCATTAAAGAGGTCATAAACATCATTGACTCCCTCTTTAGAGCTAAATTCATCAATTCTAAACAACGCCGTTATCTAATCGGGGGGGATGAGGAACCGAGGGCCAGACGCTTTTATATACTGCCAAAAATACATAAGGACCCCGCCACCTGGACGGTCCCCTTTGAGGTCCCTCCGGGTAGGCCCATAGTTTCAGACTGTGGCAGTGAGACGTACCGGACAGCAGAATACATCGACCACTTCCTTAACCCCCTCTCGACCAGACACCCCTCCTATATTAAGGATACCTACCACTTTGTGGGGATCGTCAAGGGCCTCAAGGTGCCACCGGGGGCCCTACTGTTTTCCATGGATGTCAAGAGCCTCTACACCAACATCCCTATAGAGGCCGGCATCCAGTGTGTAAGACGATTCTTCAACAGGTATCCCGACCCGACCCGACCCGACATGCAGCTCTTAAAGCTGCTAGACATTAACCTGACTAAAAACGATTTCATTTTCAATGGGGACTTTTATCTCCAAACTAAAGGCACGGCTATGGGCAAGAAATTCGCCCCGGCCTACGCCAATATTTATATGGCCAATTGGGAGGAGGAGGCCCTGGCCACTTGTCCCCTAAGGCCCCTACACTACTACAGATATTTGGATGACATATGGGGAATTTGGCCGGGCTCCAAAATTCAATTCACACAATTTGTACTGACACTTAACGCTTACGACCCTTCTATCCAATTGACCTATGAACTCAACTCCCAGACCATAGACTTCCTTGACACCACGACTTACAAGGGACCGGACTTTCTGACCGATTTAAAATTAAACATCAAAGTCTTCTTTAAGAAGACTGACACCCACGCCCTCTTGCATAAAAGCAGCTTCCACCCGAAGCACACCTACAAGGGACTGGTGAAATCCCAGATCCTTAGATTCAGGAGGATTTGTACAAGGGACGGGGACTTTGGGCAGGCGGTCGCCATTCTCTTTAGGGCCTTGAGGGATAGGGGTTATTCCAGGTCCTTCCTCAGGCTCTGTCTGAAGACTTTCTCGGACAGGACTGAGAGGGGCCTGGACAAGCCCATTCCCCTTATCAACACATATAGCTCAATGACGGTTACTCTGAACAGCAGCCTGAAGGCCAACTTCGCGAGGTTCCTGGGGCAGCAGGAGCCCTTTACAGAATATAGGGTCATCTCGGCCTTCAGGCGTAGTAAAAACTTGAGGGACATGTTAGTACGGGCTACCCTGTCCTCATCAGAGGACAGAGCAAGGACGACCATTATAGACACACATTTCATGAAATTGAGATTTATTTCTAATAAGCAAACGCATGCCTGGCACGAGGTCACACAGGCCTCGACCCCAAAAACATCCAACTGCATTTATCTGATTTTCTGCTCCCTTTGTCCAGCGCAGTTTGTTGGCGGCACCGGCGTCCAGGTATCGTCCCACATCAAGCGCCTTAGATTAGAAGTGCACCTCAAGGGGGACCTTGACTCACCGGTGGTGCAGCATTTCCTTATGCATGGTCTGGGTGCCTTTAGGTATACTGTACTACAGAGCAATGTTACCTGGACCCCTGCACAGAGGAGGGACAGGGTGATGGTTTGGCTCCACCTGCTGGGGGCAAAATCCATCTACCCCTGGTGAGGACTCCTGAGCTGAACCCTCACCCTCACCCCAACCCTAACCTCAATACAATAATTAATTTAATTGTAATATAACATTGTTTCCTTAGGCCTAACCTTAACCTCAGCCTAACATCATAATCCAATTTGACCTAACCCTAACCCAATTTATTCTAATCCTAACCCTAACCCTAACCATAACCCTATTTGTTCTAATCCTAACCCTAACCCTAACCATAACCTAATTTAATCTTACCCTAACCCTAAACCCTAACCATAACCCAATTTGATCCAACCCTAACCCTAATCCTAACCATAATCAACATTTATTTTCAAAAACCTCAACTTAACCTCAATATAACATTGTTCCTCAGACCTAACCAAAACCCTCACCCCAACCCTAACCTCAATACAATAATTAATTTAATTGCAATATAACATTGTTTTTTTAGGCCTAACCTTAATCTCAGCCTAACATCATAATCCAATTTGACCTAATCTTAACCCAATTTATTCTAATCCTAACCCTAACCCTAACCATAACCCTATTTGTTCTAACCCTAACCCTAACCCTAACCATAACCTAATTTAATCTTACCCTAACCCTAAACCCTAACCATAACCCTATTTGTTCTAACCCTAACCCTAACCCTAATCCTAAACATAACCTAATTTAATCTTACCCTAACCCTAAACCCTAATCATAACCCAATTTGATCCAACCCTAACCCTAATCCTAACCATAATCAACATTCATTTTCAAAAACCTCAATTTAACCTCAATATAACATTGTTCCTCAGACCTAACCATAACCTACCTTAACAGTGACCTCTGACCTCTATTGGAACTGCTTTGGATGACCCTGACCTGGACCCTAATCAACATCATAATTTACAATTCAAGTTTAGATCCAGGATATTTTGGGTGTAGGTGAGTATTGCAAGTATCAATAAAAATAAATATATATGGATGTAATGTTTGGAATTTGATTGCGTGGGGCTTGGACCATGATGTCATTTACTGACTGCTGGCCAATGACATCATGGTAACAGCGATCGCGACTTTTCTAATTGATTCATTTCTTTGTTTGTATTAAATGTTTAGTTTTTATAAAAACACTATAATCAGTTCTATATATAACAACTTTGTTTATTATTATCAACTCCACTAATGTTCATTGTTTTTCTTTTTAACTCGTTTGTAGAAGTGACGTTAGTCACATGATCGCCTTACATAAAAAAATATATTTAATTTTTTTCTACATATATGTTCGCTGTTACCGTGTTCAGTTATTATTTATTTACTTATCTGTGTCTCTTATTACTTGTATTATATTTCAATAAAAGAAAGTTATATTAACTGTTGCACAGGGGGTGGGATTGTGGGCTGCCGCGATCTGGAACCAACCTGTTGGCTCCAATCAAATGGGAGGGCGTTCCCTGTTGGAGTCAATTGGGTTGGGGTCCTTGCGATCTCACAGTCTCAACCTTACCTGCCAAGAGAGAGTTCGCCACAACATTTGTGCTTTTTATGTTTTTTATTTTTGTGCAAACCTGAAGAAGGCCAGAATACTGGCCGAAACGTCGTTTTTTGCACTTGTTTTAAATAAATAGTTACTTTGTTAAACTTTTACTCTCGTTCCAATTTTTTATTTAATTTTTTTCGAGACACAGCGTTATCACACTCTCCACTAATACAATGTCCGAGTGGACATTGGTTAGATACGGCAGGCGCCGTTATCGCCGACGCTCGCCATCCTGGGACGGACACGTTTATGCGCCTACGGATAGGCCGCGCACGTGGTCCGATGATCGACGGGCTCCATCACCCCGGTGGCACGGACGTCCGCCTGGCAGGATGAGGGAGAGACCACGCTCGCCGCAGAGGTACGTGCGGGTTTACTCCCCTCCGATGACGAGACGCCCTCGCTCGCCACCCAGGGCTCGGCGTCCATCACCGCCACCGGGCCCTCCCCGTCGTCCACCCAGGGGGCCTACCAATAGGCGCCCCGCCTCACCATCCAGAGAGAGACGTCGACACCCACACCAGGGGGACCAACGCCCCCTATCATACACCAGGGATACGCACCCCCGATCACCTATGAGAGACGTGGGTCCTCGGGCCGGGTACCGGGGCTATGACCGCCGGGGGTTCCACGGTCGGATGGACCGTGCACCTCCCCTCCGTTATTGGAGGGGTAACCCCCCTAACCTAAACTGGCCAGTGCCTCCGCCTGGGGCTTCTCGGCGGTCTGGCTTTGGGCCTGGTACCGGGACCTACGCTGACGTCGCCAGAGGACCGGATCGCGACCGCGATGGACATGAGGTGAGGCGTATCCCTGCCAATTTGGAATTGAAGCGTCTCATTAAAGAACTGTACGCTGTAATTAAGGTGACCCACCACCTTTCTAACGTGTCATCTGGGGCCCGTGGGGAAGGGCCCCGGACCATTCACAAAATGGTGGCCACGCTGGCCGCCATGATTAAACCAGCGGTCCCTACTCAGACCACGCGCCTCCTGATAGAGGGGGCTGCGAGGGAGTGGGGACACACAATTTGCCTTATATTAAGGCAACACTATGAGGAATGCCTTGAGGACTTGTTTGGGAGACTCAGGGGTCTCCTCAATGAGACCTGGAGGGAGGCCTTCGGTGTGGCGACCCGCTGGGCCCGCAGGAACCTGCCCCGTCTCACTGGGGAGACGCTCGACGCCGCTGAGACCAGGCTCACGACGCTGTGGGAGCAGGAGAGGGACCCCACACCGATCCTGGTCCCTGACGTTCTGCCCCCGAGGTCCAGGGCTCCGTCGGCGTCTCTGTTGCCTTCCGGCCGCGCACTGTCTTCCCCCACCTCATCGCCGGCTCGTCATGCTGGCCCTCACCGCCCACCTCCGGCGACCGGGACCCGGGGCACGCCAGCGAGACCGGCCTCTGCGGGGTCCGGCACCGTGACGGGCTTGGAGGAGCTGTCGCCGGATTGGTTCGTCCCCCCGACGGCGGCCGTCCTCACCCCCTCGCGGCCAATGGCGTGTCCCCCCCTGGAACGGAGGGCCCCCAGGAGGGCCAGGAGGGCGTCCCCTGAGGTCTCGTCGGACGAGGATGACGGGGCTGACGGGGAGGACGGCCTTCTGGGACTCACACGAGGGAGAAGAGGTGAGTTGGTGGGAGGACCCACCCCCTGTTCTCCTTCTCCATCCCCGGGGCCCGACGCATCGGGGACCGGGGACCTCCTCGATCTGGAGGACCACGACGAGGGCCCTTCCACCTCACGGGCCGCCGCGGAGGTATTGCGGTCTGTCCGGGACCGAGGTGAGGAGCCGAGAGACGAGACCACCACCGAGAGAAGGGGAGGTCGCAGGGTCAGGGTGCACCCACATACGGCACGTAAGTTGTTGGACTGGAACCTCAACGTGGGCTCTAAGTGGCTCATTATGGGTGACTCTAACCTTGCTAGCCTCCCTGAACATGACATCCAGGACCTGCAGGTGGACTGTTTCCCTGAATCCCATTTCAGGCACGCGCAGGCCCTGATGGAGAAGACCACCCCTATTGAGGGGCTGGTCGTAGAAAAAATAATCATGTCGTTTGGTATCTATAGCAGGGCCAACAAGTCAAAAGAGACAACGATCAAGAATGCCCAGGCTGCGTTGAGAGCGGCCAGGAAGCGGTTCCCTGGAGCGGAGGTGTTGATCCAGCAGGTCAACTTCTCCACGGCCCTCCCTACAGAGGAGCAGGAGAACCTCGCCGTCCTCAACCAGCAGTTGGAGAGGAACATGCCCCACATCCCCCTCCTGCCGCAAAGCCAGTTCTCCACTGAGGAGGACAACATCAGCTGGACAGCGGAGACTGGCGACGCTTTCTTCCATCACTGGAGGGGGGTGTTAAACGCCGGGTCCCCTTGAGCCCGACACCGGCAGGGGTAAAGGACGTTCCCTCCTTAGGGGGTAAGACAATTGTCAATTTGACCAAGGACCTACGCTTAACAGCGCCACAGACAACCCTCTTGAACAGAGGTTTGTCTTTTATCCCTACTCACTGTTTAGAACGGGAGCTTAAAAAACAATTGAAATGTGATGTTTATAATTACCATAGGAGGCTCAAATTAATCAGCTTTTTCCAGGATAGTACTGGTACTGCACCGCCTTTCGGGGGCCCTTCCCTTTGGACGCCCCCATCGGGGGCCCTCCCGGAGGCGTTGCACAGACTCATAACATGTGACCTTTCAACACTCAAAAAACAGTATAGGACGCCCAGCGAGAAGCCCAACCTATCGCCTGGCGAACTAGAGGCCCTTACCCAACTAAAACAAAACAGGGAGATTGTTATTAAACCCGCTGACAAGGGATCTGCAGTGGTTGTCCTCAGCAGGGACCAATATGTCCTAGAGGCAGAGCGCCAGCTCAGGGATGAGGTCTACTATCGGAAATTAGACGGACCTATTTACCTTGACACCATTAAAGAGGTCATAAACATCATTGACTCCCTCTTTAGAGCTAAATTCATCAATTCTAAACAACGCCGTTATCTAATCGGGGGGGATGAGGAACCGAGGGCCAGACGCTTTTATATACTGCCAAAAATACATAAGGACCCCGCCACCTGGACGGTCCCCTTTGAGGTCCCTCCGGGTAGGCCCATAGTTTCAGACTGTGGCAGTGAGACGTACCGGACAGCAGAATACATCGACCACTTCCTTAACCCCCTCTCGACCAGACACCCCTCCTATATTAAGGATACCTACCACTTTGTGGGGATCGTCAAGGGCCTCAAGGTGCCACCGGGGGCCCTACTGTTTTCCATGGATGTCAAGAGCCTCTACACCAACATCCCTATAGAGGCCGGCATCCAGTGTGTAAGACGATTCTTCAACAGGTATCCCGACCCGACCCGACCCGACATGCAGCTCTTAAAGCTGCTAGACATTAACCTGACTAAAAACGATTTCATTTTCAATGGGGACTTTTATCTCCAAACTAAAGGCACGGCTATGGGCAAGAAATTCGCCCCGGCCTACGCCAATATTTATATGGCCAATTGGGAGGAGGAGGCCCTGGCCACTTGTCCCCTAAGGCCCCTACACTACTACAGATATTTGGATGACATATGGGGAATTTGGCCGGGCTCCAAAATTCAATTCACACAATTTGTACTGACACTTAACGCTTACGACCCTTCTATCCAATTGACCTATGAACTCAACTCCCAGACCATAGACTTCCTTGACACCACGACTTACAAGGGACCGGACTTTCTGACCGATTTAAAATTAAACATCAAAGTCTTCTTTAAGAAGACTGACACCCACGCCCTCTTGCATAAAAGCAGCTTCCACCCGAAGCACACCTACAAGGGACTGGTGAAATCCCAGATCCTTAGATTCAGGAGGATTTGTACAAGGGACGGGGACTTTGGGCAGGCGGTCGCCATTCTCTTTAGGGCCTTGAGGGATAGGGGTTATTCCAGGTCCTTCCTCAGGCTCTGTCTGAAGACTTTCTCGGACAGGACTGAGAGGGGCCTGGACAAGCCCATTCCCCTTATCAACACATATAGCTCAATGACGGTTACTCTGAACAGCAGCCTGAAGGCCAACTTCGCGAGGTTCCTGGGGCAGCAGGAGCCCTTTACAGAATATAGGGTCATCTCGGCCTTCAGGCGTAGTAAAAACTTGAGGGACATGTTAGTACGGGCTACCCTGTCCTCATCAGAGGACAGAGCAAGGACGACCATTATAGACACACATTTCATGAAATTGAGATTTATTTCTAATAAGCAAACGCATGCCTGGCACGAGGTCACACAGGCCTCGACCCCAAAAACATCCAACTGCATTTATCTGATTTTCTGCTCCCTTTGTCCAGCGCAGTTTGTTGGCGGCACCGGCGTCCAGGTATCGTCCCACATCAAGCGCCTTAGATTAGAAGTGCACCTCAAGGGGGACCTTGACTCACCGGTGGTGCAGCATTTCCTTATGCATGGTCTGGGTGCCTTTAGGTATACTGTACTACAGAGCAATGTTACCTGGACCCCTGCACAGAGGAGGGACAGGGTGATGGTTTGGCTCCACCTGCTGGGGGCAAAATCCATCTACCCCTGGTGAGGACTCCTGAGCTGAACCCTCACCCTCACCCCAACCCTAACCTCAATACAATAATTAATTTAATTGTAATATAACATTGTTTCCTTAGGCCTAACCTTAACCTCAGCCTAACATCATAATCCAATTTGACCTAACCCTAACCCAATTTATTCTAATCCTAACCCTAACCCTAACCATAACCCTATTTGTTCTAATCCTAACCCTAACCCTAACCATAACCTAATTTAATCTTACCCTAACCCTAAACCCTAACCATAACCCAATTTGATCCAACCCTAACCCTAATCCTAACCATAATCAACATTTATTTTCAAAAACCTCAACTTAACCTCAATATAACATTGTTCCTCAGACCTAACCAAAACCCTCACCCCAACCCTAACCTCAATACAATAATTAATTTAATTGCAATATAACATTGTTTTTTTAGGCCTAACCTTAATCTCAGCCTAACATCATAATCCAATTTGACCTAATCTTAACCCAATTTATTCTAATCCTAACCCTAACCCTAACCATAACCCTATTTGTTCTAACCCTAACCCTAACCCTAACCATAACCTAATTTAATCTTACCCTAACCCTAAACCCTAACCATAACCCTATTTGTTCTAACCCTAACCCTAACCCTAATCCTAAACATAACCTAATTTAATCTTACCCTAACCCTAAACCCTAATCATAACCCAATTTGATCCAACCCTAACCCTAATCCTAACCATAATCAACATTCATTTTCAAAAACCTCAATTTAACCTCAATATAACATTGTTCCTCAGACCTAACCATAACCTACCTTAACAGTGACCTCTGACCTCTATTGGAACTGCTTTGGATGACCCTGACCTGGACCCTAATCAACATCATAATTTACAATTCAAGTTTAGATCCAGGATATTTTGGGTGTAGGTGAGTATTGCAAGTATCAATAAAAATAAATATATATGGATGTAATGTTTGGAATTTGATTGCGTGGGGCTTGGACCATGATGTCATTTACTGACTGCTGGCCAATGACATCATGGTAACAGCGATCGCGACTTTTCTAATTGATTCATTTCTTTGTTTGTATTAAATGTTTAGTTTTTATAAAAACACTATAATCAGTTCTATATATAACAACTTTGTTTATTATTATCAACTCCACTAATGTTCATTGTTTTTCTTTTTAACTCGTTTGTAGAAGTGACGTTAGTCACATGATCGCCTTACATAAAAAAATATATTTAATTTTTTTCTACATATATGTTCGCTGTTACCGTGTTCAGTTATTATTTATTTACTTATCTGTGTCTCTTATTACTTGTATTATATTTCAATAAAAGAAAGTTATATTAACTGTTGCACAGGGGGTGGGATTGTGGGCTGCCGCGATCTGGAACCAACCTGTTGGCTCCAATCAAATGGGAGGGCGTTCCCTGTTGGAGTCAATTGGGTTGGGGTCCTTGCGATCTCACAGTCTCAACCTTACCTGCCAAGAGAGAGTTCGCCACAACATTTGTGCTTTTTATGTTTTTTATTTTTGTGCAAACCTGAAGAAGGCCAGAATACTGGCCGAAACGTCGTTTTTTGCACTTGTTTTAAATAAATAGTTACTTTGTTAAACTTTTACTCTCGTTCCAATTTTTTATTTAATTTTTTTCGAGACACAGCGTTATCACACTCTCCACTAATACAATGTCCGAGTGGACATTGGTTAGATACGGCAGGCGCCGTTATCGCCGACGCTCGCCATCCTGGGACGGACACGTTTATGCGCCTACGGATAGGCCGCGCACGTGGTCCGATGATCGACGGGCTCCATCACCCCGGTGGCACGGACGTCCGCCTGGCAGGATGAGGGAGAGACCACGCTCGCCGCAGAGGTACGTGCGGGTTTACTCCCCTCCGATGACGAGACGCCCTCGCTCGCCACCCAGGGCTCGGCGTCCATCACCGCCACCGGGCCCTCCCCGTCGTCCACCCAGGGGGCCTACCAATAGGCGCCCCGCCTCACCATCCAGAGAGAGACGTCGACACCCACACCAGGGGGACCAACGCCCCCTATCATACACCAGGGATACGCACCCCCGATCACCTATGAGAGACGTGGGTCCTCGGGCCGGGTACCGGGGCTATGACCGCCGGGGGTTCCACGGTCGGATGGACCGTGCACCTCCCCTCCGTTATTGGAGGGGTAACCCCCCTAACCTAAACTGGCCAGTGCCTCCGCCTGGGGCTTCTCGGCGGTCTGGCTTTGGGCCTGGTACCGGGACCTACGCTGACGTCGCCAGAGGACCGGATCGCGACCGCGATGGACATGAGGTGAGGCGTATCCCTGCCAATTTGGAATTGAAGCGTCTCATTAAAGAACTGTACGCTGTAATTAAGGTGACCCACCACCTTTCTAACGTGTCATCTGGGGCCCGTGGGGAAGGGCCCCGGACCATTCACAAAATGGTGGCCACGCTGGCCGCCATGATTAAACCAGCGGTCCCTACTCAGACCACGCGCCTCCTGATAGAGGGGGCTGCGAGGGAGTGGGGACACACAATTTGCCTTATATTAAGGCAACACTATGAGGAATGCCTTGAGGACTTGTTTGGGAGACTCAGGGGTCTCCTCAATGAGACCTGGAGGGAGGCCTTCGGTGTGGCGACCCGCTGGGCCCGCAGGAACCTGCCCCGTCTCACTGGGGAGACGCTCGACGCCGCTGAGACCAGGCTCACGACGCTGTGGGAGCAGGAGAGGGACCCCACACCGATCCTGGTCCCTGACGTTCTGCCCCCGAGGTCCAGGGCTCCGTCGGCGTCTCTGTTGCCTTCCGGCCGCGCACTGTCTTCCCCCACCTCATCGCCGGCTCGTCATGCTGGCCCTCACCGCCCACCTCCGGCGACCGGGACCCGGGGCACGCCAGCGAGACCGGCCTCTGCGGGGTCCGGCACCGTGACGGGCTTGGAGGAGCTGTCGCCGGATTGGTTCGTCCCCCCGACGGCGGCCGTCCTCACCCCCTCGCGGCCAATGGCGTGTCCCCCCCTGGAACGGAGGGCCCCCAGGAGGGCCAGGAGGGCGTCCCCTGAGGTCTCGTCGGACGAGGATGACGGGGCTGACGGGGAGGACGGCCTTCTGGGACTCACACGAGGGAGAAGAGGTGAGTTGGTGGGAGGACCCACCCCCTGTTCTCCTTCTCCATCCCCGGGGCCCGACGCATCGGGGACCGGGGACCTCCTCGATCTGGAGGACCACGACGAGGGCCCTTCCACCTCACGGGCCGCCGCGGAGGTATTGCGGTCTGTCCGGGACCGAGGTGAGGAGCCGAGAGACGAGACCACCACCGAGAGAAGGGGAGGTCGCAGGGTCAGGGTGCACCCACATACGGCACGTAAGTTGTTGGACTGGAACCTCAACGTGGGCTCTAAGTGGCTCATTATGGGTGACTCTAACCTTGCTAGCCTCCCTGAACATGACATCCAGGACCTGCAGGTGGACTGTTTCCCTGAATCCCATTTCAGGCACGCGCAGGCCCTGATGGAGAAGACCACCCCTATTGAGGGGCTGGTCGTAGAAAAAATAATCATGTCGTTTGGTATCTATAGCAGGGCCAACAAGTCAAAAGAGACAACGATTAAGAATGCCCAGGCTGCGTTGAGAGCGGCCAGGAAGCGGTTCCCTGGAGCGGAGGTGTTGATCCAGCAGGTCAACTTCTCCACGGCCCTCCCTACAGAGGAGCAGGAGAACCTCGCCGTCCTCAACCAGCAGTTGGAGAGGAACATGCCCCACATCCCCCTCCTGCCGCAAAGCCAGTTCTCCACTGAGGAGGACAACATCAGCTGGACAGCGGAGACTGGCGACGCTTTCTTCCATCACTGGAGGGGGGTGTTAAACGCCGGGTCCCCTTGAGCCCGACACCGGCAGGGGTAAAGGACGTTCCCTCCTTAGGGGGTAAGACAATTGTCAATTTGACCAAGGACCTACGCTTAACAGCGCCACAGACAACCCTCTTGAACAGAGGTTTGTCTTTTATCCCTACTCACTGTTTAGAACGGGAGCTTAAAAAACAATTGAAATGTGATGTTTATAATTACCATAGGAGGCTCAAATTAATCAGCTTTTTCCAGGATAGTACTGGTACTGCACCGCCTTTCGGGGGCCCTTCCCTTTGGACGCCCCCATCGGGGGCCCTCCCGGAGGCGTTGCACAGACTCATAACATGTGACCTTTCAACACTCAAAAAACAGTATAGGACGCCCAGCGAGAAGCCCAACCTATCGCCTGGCGAACTAGAGGCCCTTACCCAACTAAAACAAAACAGGGAGATTGTTATTAAACCCGCTGACAAGGGATCTGCAGTGGTTGTCCTCAGCAGGGACCAATATGTCCTAGAGGCAGAGCGCCAGCTCAGGGATGAGGTCTACTATCGGAAATTAGACGGACCTATTTACCTTGACACCATTAAAGAGGTCATAAACATCATTGACTCCCTCTTTAGAGCTAAATTCATCAATTCTAAACAACGCCGTTATCTAATCGGGGGGGATGAGGAACCGAGGGCCAGACGCTTTTATATACTGCCAAAAATACATAAGGACCCCGCCACCTGGACGGTCCCCTTTGAGGTCCCTCCGGGTAGGCCCATAGTTTCAGACTGTGGCAGTGAGACGTACCGGACAGCAGAATACATCGACCACTTCCTTAACCCCCTCTCGACCAGACACCCCTCCTATATTAAGGATACCTACCACTTTGTGGGGATCGTCAAGGGCCTCAAGGTGCCACCGGGGGCCCTACTGTTTTCCATGGATGTCAAGAGCCTCTACACCAACATCCCTATAGAGGCCGGCATCCAGTGTGTAAGACGATTCTTCAACAGGTATCCCGACCCGACCCGACCCGACATGCAGCTCTTAAAGCTGCTAGACATTAACCTGACTAAAAACGATTTCATTTTCAATGGGGACTTTTATCTCCAAACTAAAGGCACGGCTATGGGCAAGAAATTCGCCCCGGCCTACGCCAATATTTATATGGCCAATTGGGAGGAGGAGGCCCTGGCCACTTGTCCCCTAAGGCCCCTACACTACTACAGATATTTGGATGACATATGGGGAATTTGGCCGGGCTCCAAAATTCAATTCACACAATTTGTACTGACACTTAACGCTTACGACCCTTCTATCCAATTGACCTATGAACTCAACTCCCAGACCATAGACTTCCTTGACACCACGACTTACAAGGGACCGGACTTTCTGACCGATTTAAAATTAAACATCAAAGTCTTCTTTAAGAAGACTGACACCCACGCCCTCTTGCATAAAAGCAGCTTCCACCCGAAGCACACCTACAAGGGACTGGTGAAATCCCAGATCCTTAGATTCAGGAGGATTTGTACAAGGGACGGGGACTTTGGGCAGGCGGTCGCCATTCTCTTTAGGGCCTTGAGGGATAGGGGTTATTCCAGGTCCTTCCTCAGGCTCTGTCTGAAGACTTTCTCGGACAGGACTGAGAGGGGCCTGGACAAGCCCATTCCCCTTATCAACACATATAGCTCAATGACGGTTACTCTGAACAGCAGCCTGAAGGCCAACTTCGCGAGGTTCCTGGGGCAGCAGGAGCCCTTTACAGAATATAGGGTCATCTCGGCCTTCAGGCGTAGTAAAAACTTGAGGGACATGTTAGTACGGGCTACCCTGTCCTCATCAGAGGACAGAGCAAGGACGACCATTATAGACACACATTTCATGAAATTGAGATTTATTTCTAATAAGCAAACGCATGCCTGGCACGAGGTCACACAGGCCTCGACCCCAAAAACATCCAACTGCATTTATCTGATTTTCTGCTCCCTTTGTCCAGCGCAGTTTGTTGGCGGCACCGGCGTCCAGGTATCGTCCCACATCAAGCGCCTTAGATTAGAAGTGCACCTCAAGGGGGACCTTGACTCACCGGTGGTGCAGCATTTCCTTATGCATGGTCTGGGTGCCTTTAGGTATACTGTACTACAGAGCAATGTTACCTGGACCCCTGCACAGAGGAGGGACAGGGTGATGGTTTGGCTCCACCTGCTGGGGGCAAAATCCATCTACCCCTGGTGAGGACTCCTGAGCTGAACCCTCACCCTCACCCCAACCCTAACCTCAATACAATAATTAATTTAATTGTAATATAACATTGTTTCCTTAGGCCTAACCTTAACCTCAGCCTAACATCATAATCCAATTTGACCTAACCCTAACCCAATTTATTCTAATCCTAACCCTAACCCTAACCATAACCCTATTTGTTCTAATCCTAACCCTAACCCTAACCATAACCTAATTTAATCTTACCCTAACCCTAAACCCTAACCATAACCCAATTTGATCCAACCCTAACCCTAATCCTAACCATAATCAACATTTATTTTCAAAAACCTCAACTTAACCTCAATATAACATTGTTCCTCAGACCTAACCAAAACCCTCACCCCAACCCTAACCTCAATACAATAATTAATTTAATTGCAATATAACATTGTTTTTTTAGGCCTAACCTTAATCTCAGCCTAACATCATAATCCAATTTGACCTAATCTTAACCCAATTTATTCTAATCCTAACCCTAACCCTAACCATAACCCTATTTGTTCTAACCCTAACCCTAACCCTAACCATAACCTAATTTAATCTTACCCTAACCCTAAACCCTAACCATAACCCTATTTGTTCTAACCCTAACCCTAACCCTAATCCTAAACATAACCTAATTTAATCTTACCCTAACCCTAAACCCTAATCATAACCCAATTTGATCCAACCCTAACCCTAATCCTAACCATAATCAACATTCATTTTCAAAAACCTCAATTTAACCTCAATATAACATTGTTCCTCAGACCTAACCATAACCTACCTTAACAGTGACCTCTGACCTCTATTGGAACTGCTTTGGATGACCCTGACCTGGACCCTAATCAACATCATAATTTACAATTCAAGTTTAGATCCAGGATATTTTGGGTGTAGGTGAGTATTGCAAGTATCAATAAAAATAAATATATATGGATGTAATGTTTGGAATTTGATTGCGTGGGGCTTGGACCATGATGTCATTTACTGACTGCTGGCCAATGACATCATGGTAACAGCGATCGCGACTTTTCTAATTGATTCATTTCTTTGTTTGTATTAAATGTTTAGTTTTTATAAAAACACTATAATCAGTTCTATATATAACAACTTTGTTTATTATTATCAACTCCACTAATGTTCATTGTTTTTCTTTTTAACTCGTTTGTAGAAGTGACGTTAGTCACATGATCGCCTTACATAAAAAAATATATTTAATTTTTTTCTACATATATGTTCGCTGTTACCGTGTTCAGTTATTATTTATTTACTTATCTGTGTCTCTTATTACTTGTATTATATTTCAATAAAAGAAAGTTATATTAACTGTTGCACAGGGGGTGGGATTGTGGGCTGCCGCGATCTGGAACCAACCTGTTGGCTCCAATCAAATGGGAGGGCGTTCCCTGTTGGAGTCAATTGGGTTGGGGTCCTTGCGATCTCACAGTCTCAACCTTACCTGCCAAGAGAGAGTTCGCCACAACATTTGTGCTTTTTATGTTTTTTATTTTTGTGCAAACCTGAAGAAGGCCAGAATACTGGCCGAAACGTCGTTTTTTGCACTTGTTTTAAATAAATAGTTACTTTGTTAAACTTTTACTCTCGTTCCAATTTTTTATTTAATTTTTTTCGAGACACAGCGTTATCACACTCTCCACTAATACAATGTCCGAGTGGACATTGGTTAGATACGGCAGGCGCCGTTATCGCCGACGCTCGCCATCCTGGGACGGACACGTTTATGCGCCTACGGATAGGCCGCGCACGTGGTCCGATGATCGACGGGCTCCATCACCCCGGTGGCACGGACGTCCGCCTGGCAGGATGAGGGAGAGACCACGCTCGCCGCAGAGGTACGTGCGGGTTTACTCCCCTCCGATGACGAGACGCCCTCGCTCGCCACCCAGGGCTCGGCGTCCATCACCGCCACCGGGCCCTCCCCGTCGTCCACCCAGGGGGCCTACCAATAGGCGCCCCGCCTCACCATCCAGAGAGAGACGTCGACACCCACACCAGAGGGACCAACGCCCCCTATCATACACCAGGGATACGCACCCCCGATCACCTATGAGAGACGTGGGTCCTCGGGCCGGGTACCGGGGCTATGACCGCCGGGGGTTCCACGGTCGGATGGACCGTGCACCTCCCCTCCGTTATTGGAGGGGTAACCCCCCTAACCTAAACTGGCCAGTGCCTCCGCCTGGGGCTTCTCGGCGGTCTGGCTTTGGGCCTGGTACCGGGACCTACGCTGACGTCGCCAGAGGACCGGATCGCGACCGCGATGGACATGAGGTGAGGCGTATCCCTGCCAATTTGGAATTGAAGCGTCTCATTAAAGAACTGTACGCTGTAATTAAGGTGACCCACCACCTTTCTAACGTGTCATCTGGGGCCCGTGGGGAAGGGCCCCGGACCATTCACAAAATGGTGGCCACGCTGGCCGCCATGATTAAACCAGCGGTCCCTACTCAGACCACGCGCCTCCTGATAGAGGGGGCTGCGAGGGAGTGGGGACACACAATTTGCCTTATATTAAGGCAACACTATGAGGAATGCCTTGAGGACTTGTTTGGGAGACTCAGGGGTCTCCTCAATGAGACCTGGAGGGAGGCCTTCGGTGTGGCGACCCGCTGGGCCCGCAGGAACCTGCCCCGTCTCACTGGGGAGACGCTCGACGCCGCTGAGACCAGGCTCACGACGCTGTGGGAGCAGGAGAGGGACCCCACACCGATCCTGGTCCCTGACGTTCTGCCCCCGAGGTCCAGGGCTCCGTCGGCGTCTCTGTTGCCTTCCGGCCGCGCACTGTCTTCCCCCACCTCATCGCCGGCTCGTCATGCTGGCCCTCACCGCCCACCTCCGGCGACCGGGACCCGGGGCACGCCAGCGAGACCGGCCTCTGCGGGGTCCGGCACCGTGACGGGCTTGGAGGAGCTGTCGCCGGATTGGTTCGTCCCCCCGACGGCGGCCGTCCTCACCCCCTCGCGGCCAATGGCGTGTCCCCCCCTGGAACGGAGGGCCCCCAGGAGGGCCAGGAGGGCGTCCCCTGAGGTCTCGTCGGACGAGGATGACGGGGCTGACGGGGAGGACGGCCTTCTGGGACTCACACGAGGGAGAAGAGGTGAGTTGGTGGGAGGACCCACCCCCTGTTCTCCTTCTCCATCCCCGGGGCCCGACGCATCGGGGACCGGGGACCTCCTCGATCTGGAGGACCACGACGAGGGCCCTTCCACCTCACGGGCCGCCGCGGAGGTATTGCGGTCTGTCCGGGACCGAGGTGAGGAGCCGAGAGACGAGACCACCACCGAGAGAAGGGGAGGTCGCAGGGTCAGGGTGCACCCACATACGGCACGTAAGTTGTTGGACTGGAACCTCAACGTGGGCTCTAAGTGGCTCATTATGGGTGACTCTAACCTTGCTAGCCTCCCTGAACATGACATCCAGGACCTGCAGGTGGACTGTTTCCCTGAATCCCATTTCAGGCACGCGCAGGCCCTGATGGAGAAGACCACCCCTATTGAGGGGCTGGTCGTAGAAAAAATAATCATGTCGTTTGGTATCTATAGCAGGGCCAACAAGTCAAAAGAGACAACGATTAAGAATGCCCAGGCTGCGTTGAGAGCGGCCAGGAAGCGGTTCCCTGGAGCGGAGGTGTTGATCCAGCAGGTCAACTTCTCCACGGCCCTCCCTACAGAGGAGCAGGAGAACCTCGCCGTCCTCAACCAGCAGTTGGAGAGGAACATGCCCCACATCCCCCTCCTGCCGCAAAGCCAGTTCTCCACTGAGGAGGACAACATCAGCTGGACAGCGGAGACTGGCGACGCTTTCTTCCATCACTGGAGGGGGGTGTTAAACGCCGGGTCCCCTTGAGCCCGACACCGGCAGGGGTAAAGGACGTTCCCTCCTTAGGGGGTAAGACAATTGTCAATTTGACCAAGGACCTACGCTTAACAGCGCCACAGACAACCCTCTTGAACAGAGGTTTGTCTTTTATCCCTACTCACTGTTTAGAACGGGAGCTTAAAAAACAATTGAAATGTGATGTTTATAATTACCATAGGAGGCTCAAATTAATCAGCTTTTTCCAGGATAGTACTGGTACTGCACCGCCTTTCGGGGGCCCTTCCCTTTGGACGCCCCCATCGGGGGCCCTCCCGGAGGCGTTGCACAGACTCATAACATGTGACCTTTCAACACTCAAAAAACAGTATAGGACGCCCAGCGAGAAGCCCAACCTATCGCCTGGCGAACTAGAGGCCCTTACCCAACTAAAACAAAACAGGGAGATTGTTATTAAACCCGCTGACAAGGGATCTGCAGTGGTTGTCCTCAGCAGGGACCAATATGTCCTAGAGGCAGAGCGCCAGCTCAGGGATGAGGTCTACTATCGGAAATTAGACGGACCTATTTACCTTGACACCATTAAAGAGGTCATAAACATCATTGACTCCCTCTTTAGAGCTAAATTCATCAATTCTAAACAACGCCGTTATCTAATCGGGGGGGATGAGGAACCGAGGGCCAGACGCTTTTATATACTGCCAAAAATACATAAGGACCCCGCCACCTGGACGGTCCCCTTTGAGGTCCCTCCGGGTAGGCCCATAGTTTCAGACTGTGGCAGTGAGACGTACCGGACAGCAGAATACATCGACCACTTCCTTAACCCCCTCTCGACCAGACACCCCTCCTATATTAAGGATACCTACCACTTTGTGGGGATCGTCAAGGGCCTCAAGGTGCCACCGGGGGCCCTACTGTTTTCCATGGATGTCAAGAGCCTCTACACCAACATCCCTATAGAGGCCGGCATCCAGTGTGTAAGACGATTCTTCAACAGGTATCCCGACCCGACCCGACCCGACATGCAGCTCTTAAAGCTGCTAGACATTAACCTGACTAAAAACGATTTCATTTTCAATGGGGACTTTTATCTCCAAACTAAAGGCACGGCTATGGGCAAGAAATTCGCCCCGGCCTACGCCAATATTTATATGGCCAATTGGGAGGAGGAGGCCCTGGCCACTTGTCCCCTAAGGCCCCTACACTACTACAGATATTTGGATGACATATGGGGAATTTGGCCGGGCTCCAAAATTCAATTCACACAATTTGTACTGACACTTAACGCTTACGACCCTTCTATCCAATTGACCTATGAACTCAACTCCCAGACCATAGACTTCCTTGACACCACGACTTACAAGGGACCGGACTTTCTGACCGATTTAAAATTAAACATCAAAGTCTTCTTTAAGAAGACTGACACCCACGCCCTCTTGCATAAAAGCAGCTTCCACCCGAAGCACACCTACAAGGGACTGGTGAAATCCCAGATCCTTAGATTCAGGAGGATTTGTACAAGGGACGGGGACTTTGGGCAGGCGGTCGCCATTCTCTTTAGGGCCTTGAGGGATAGGGGTTATTCCAGGTCCTTCCTCAGGCTCTGTCTGAAGACTTTCTCGGACAGGACTGAGAGGGGCCTGGACAAGCCCATTCCCCTTATCAACACATATAGCTCAATGACGGTTACTCTGAACAGCAGCCTGAAGGCCAACTTCGCGAGGTTCCTGGGGCAGCAGGAGCCCTTTACAGAATATAGGGTCATCTCGGCCTTCAGGCGTAGTAAAAACTTGAGGGACATGTTAGTACGGGCTACCCTGTCCTCATCAGAGGACAGAGCAAGGACGACCATTATAGACACACATTTCATGAAATTGAGATTTATTTCTAATAAGCAAACGCATGCCTGGCACGAGGTCACACAGGCCTCGACCCCAAAAACATCCAACTGCATTTATCTGATTTTCTGCTCCCTTTGTCCAGCGCAGTTTGTTGGCGGCACCGGCGTCCAGGTATCGTCCCACATCAAGCGCCTTAGATTAGAAGTGCACCTCAAGGGGGACCTTGACTCACCGGTGGTGCAGCATTTCCTTATGCATGGTCTGGGTGCCTTTAGGTATACTGTACTACAGAGCAATGTTACCTGGACCCCTGCACAGAGGAGGGACAGGGTGATGGTTTGGCTCCACCTGCTGGGGGCAAAATCCATCTACCCCTGGTGAGGACTCCTGAGCTGAACCCTCACCCTCACCCCAACCCTAACCTCAATACAATAATTAATTTAATTGTAATATAACATTGTTTCCTTAGGCCTAACCTTAACCTCAGCCTAACATCATAATCCAATTTGACCTAACCCTAACCCAATTTATTCTAATCCTAACCCTAACCCTAACCATAACCCTATTTGTTCTAATCCTAACCCTAACCCTAACCATAACCTAATTTAATCTTACCCTAACCCTAAACCCTAACCATAACCCAATTTGATCCAACCCTAACCCTAATCCTAACCATAATCAACATTTATTTTCAAAAACCTCAACTTAACCTCAATATAACATTGTTCCTCAGACCTAACCAAAACCCTCACCCCAACCCTAACCTCAATACAATAATTAATTTAATTGCAATATAACATTGTTTTTTTAGGCCTAACCTTAATCTCAGCCTAACATCATAATCCAATTTGACCTAATCTTAACCCAATTTATTCTAATCCTAACCCTAACCCTAACCATAACCCTATTTGTTCTAACCCTAACCCTAACCCTAACCATAACCTAATTTAATCTTACCCTAACCCTAAACCCTAACCATAACCCTATTTGTTCTAACCCTAACCCTAACCCTAATCCTAAACATAACCTAATTTAATCTTACCCTAACCCTAAACCCTAATCATAACCCAATTTGATCCAACCCTAACCCTAATCCTAACCATAATCAACATTCATTTTCAAAAACCTCAATTTAACCTCAATATAACATTGTTCCTCAGACCTAACCATAACCTACCTTAACAGTGACCTCTGACCTCTATTGGAACTGCTTTGGATGACCCTGACCTGGACCCTAATCAACATCATAATTTACAATTCAAGTTTAGATCCAGGATATTTTGGGTGTAGGTGAGTATTGCAAGTATCAATAAAAATAAATATATATGGATGTAATGTTTGGAATTTGATTGCGTGGGGCTTGGACCATGATGTCATTTACTGACTGCTGGCCAATGACATCATGGTAACAGCGATCGCGACTTTTCTAATTGATTCATTTCTTTGTTTGTATTAAATGTTTAGTTTTTATAAAAACACTATAATCAGTTCTATATATAACAACTTTGTTTATTATTATCAACTCCACTAATGTTCATTGTTTTTCTTTTTAACTCGTTTGTAGAAGTGACGTTAGTCACATGATCGCCTTACATAAAAAAATATATTTAATTTTTTTCTACATATATGTTCGCTGTTACCGTGTTCAGTTATTATTTATTTACTTATCTGTGTCTCTTATTACTTGTATTATATTTCAATAAAAGAAAGTTATATTAACTGTTGCACAGGGGGTGGGATTGTGGGCTGCCGCGATCTGGAACCAACCTGTTGGCTCCAATCAAATGGGAGGGCGTTCCCTGTTGGAGTCAATTGGGTTGGGGTCCTTGCGATCTCACAGTCTCAACCTTACCTGCCAAGAGAGAGTTCGCCACAACATTTGTGCTTTTTATGTTTTTTATTTTTGTGCAAACCTGAAGAAGGCCAGAATACTGGCCGAAACGTCGTTTTTTGCACTTGTTTTAAATAAATAGTTACTTTGTTAAACTTTTACTCTCGTTCCAATTTTTTATTTAATTTTTTTCGAGACACAGCGTTATCACACTCTCCACTAATACAATGTCCGAGTGGACATTGGTTAGATACGGCAGGCGCCGTTATCGCCGACGCTCGCCATCCTGGGACGGACACGTTTATGCGCCTACGGATAGGCCGCGCACGTGGTCCGATGATCGACGGGCTCCATCACCCCGGTGGCACGGACGTCCGCCTGGCAGGATGAGGGAGAGACCACGCTCGCCGCAGAGGTACGTGCGGGTTTACTCCCCTCCGATGACGAGACGCCCTCGCTCGCCACCCAGGGCTCGGCGTCCATCACCGCCACCGGGCCCTCCCCGTCGTCCACCCAGGGGGCCTACCAATAGGCGCCCCGCCTCACCATCCAGAGAGAGACGTCGACACCCACACCAGGGGGACCAACGCCCCCTATCATACACCAGGGATACGCACCCCCGATCACCTATGAGAGACGTGGGTCCTCGGGCCGGGTACCGGGGCTATGACCGCCGGGGGTTCCACGGTCGGATGGACCGTGCACCTCCCCTCCGTTATTGGAGGGGTAACCCCCCTAACCTAAACTGGCCAGTGCCTCCGCCTGGGGCTTCTCGGCGGTCTGGCTTTGGGCCTGGTACCGGGACCTACGCTGACGTCGCCAGAGGACCGGATCGCGACCGCGATGGACATGAGGTGAGGCGTATCCCTGCCAATTTGGAATTGAAGCGTCTCATTAAAGAACTGTACGCTGTAATTAAGGTGACCCACCACCTTTCTAACGTGTCATCTGGGGCCCGTGGGGAAGGGCCCCGGACCATTCACAAAATGGTGGCCACGCTGGCCGCCATGATTAAACCAGCGGTCCCTACTCAGACCACGCGCCTCCTGATAGAGGGGGCTGCGAGGGAGTGGGGACACACAATTTGCCTTATATTAAGGCAACACTATGAGGAATGCCTTGAGGACTTGTTTGGGAGACTCAGGGGTCTCCTCAATGAGACCTGGAGGGAGGCCTTCGGTGTGGCGACCCGCTGGGCCCGCAGGAACCTGCCCCGTCTCACTGGGGAGACGCTCGACGCCGCTGAGACCAGGCTCACGACGCTGTGGGAGCAGGAGAGGGACCCCACACCGATCCTGGTCCCTGACGTTCTGCCCCCGAGGTCCAGGGCTCCGTCGGCGTCTCTGTTGCCTTCCGGCCGCGCACTGTCTTCCCCCACCTCATCGCCGGCTCGTCATGCTGGCCCTCACCGCCCACCTCCGGCGACCGGGACCCGGGGCACGCCAGCGAGACCGGCCTCTGCGGGGTCCGGCACCGTGACGGGCTTGGAGGAGCTGTCGCCGGATTGGTTCGTCCCCCCGACGGCGGCCGTCCTCACCCCCTCGCGGCCAATGGCGTGTCCCCCCCTGGAACGGAGGGCCCCCAGGAGGGCCAGGAGGGCGTCCCCTGAGGTCTCGTCGGACGAGGATGACGGGGCTGACGGGGAGGACGGCCTTCTGGGACTCACACGAGGGAGAAGAGGTGAGTTGGTGGGAGGACCCACCCCCTGTTCTCCTTCTCCATCCCCGGGGCCCGACGCATCGGGGACCGGGGACCTCCTCGATCTGGAGGACCACGACGAGGGCCCTTCCACCTCACGGGCCGCCGCGGAGGTATTGCGGTCTGTCCGGGACCGAGGTGAGGAGCCGAGAGACGAGACCACCACCGAGAGAAGGGGAGGTCGCAGGGTCAGGGTGCACCCACATACGGCACGTAAGTTGTTGGACTGGAACCTCAACGTGGGCTCTAAGTGGCTCATTATGGGTGACTCTAACCTTGCTAGCCTCCCTGAACATGACATCCAGGACCTGCAGGTGGACTGTTTCCCTGAATCCCATTTCAGGCACGCGCAGGCCCTGATGGAGAAGACCACCCCTATTGAGGGGCTGGTCGTAGAAAAAATAATCATGTCGTTTGGTATCTATAGCAGGGCCAACAAGTCAAAAGAGACAACGATCAAGAATGCCCAGGCTGCGTTGAGAGCGGCCAGGAAGCGGTTCCCTGGAGCGGAGGTGTTGATCCAGCAGGTCAACTTCTCCACGGCCCTCCCTACAGAGGAGCAGGAGAACCTCGCCGTCCTCAACCAGCAGTTGGAGAGGAACATGCCCCACATCCCCCTCCTGCCGCAAAGCCAGTTCTCCACTGAGGAGGACAACATCAGCTGGACAGCGGAGACTGGCGACGCTTTCTTCCATCACTGGAGGGGGGTGTTAAACGCCGGGTCCCCTTGAGCCCGACACCGGCAGGGGTAAAGGACGTTCCCTCCTTAGGGGGTAAGACAATTGTCAATTTGACCAAGGACCTACGCTTAACAGCGCCACAGACAACCCTCTTGAACAGAGGTTTGTCTTTTATCCCTACTCACTGTTTAGAACGGGAGCTTAAAAAACAATTGAAATGTGATGTTTATAATTACCATAGGAGGCTCAAATTAATCAGCTTTTTCCAGGATAGTACTGGTACTGCACCGCCTTTCGGGGGCCCTTCCCTTTGGACGCCCCCATCGGGGGCCCTCCCGGAGGCGTTGCACAGACTCATAACATGTGACCTTTCAACACTCAAAAAACAGTATAGGACGCCCAGCGAGAAGCCCAACCTATCGCCTGGCGAACTAGAGGCCCTTACCCAACTAAAACAAAACAGGGAGATTGTTATTAAACCCGCTGACAAGGGATCTGCAGTGGTTGTCCTCAGCAGGGACCAATATGTCCTAGAGGCAGAGCGCCAGCTCAGGGATGAGGTCTACTATCGGAAATTAGACGGACCTATTTACCTTGACACCATTAAAGAGGTCATAAACATCATTGACTCCCTCTTTAGAGCTAAATTCATCAATTCTAAACAACGCCGTTATCTAATCGGGGGGGATGAGGAACCGAGGGCCAGACGCTTTTATATACTGCCAAAAATACATAAGGACCCCGCCACCTGGACGGTCCCCTTTGAGGTCCCTCCGGGTAGGCCCATAGTTTCAGACTGTGGCAGTGAGACGTACCGGACAGCAGAATACATCGACCACTTCCTTAACCCCCTCTCGACCAGACACCCCTCCTATATTAAGGATACCTACCACTTTGTGGGGATCGTCAAGGGCCTCAAGGTGCCACCGGGGGCCCTACTGTTTTCCATGGATGTCAAGAGCCTCTACACCAACATCCCTATAGAGGCCGGCATCCAGTGTGTAAGACGATTCTTCAACAGGTATCCCGACCCGACCCGACCCGACATGCAGCTCTTAAAGCTGCTAGACATTAACCTGACTAAAAACGATTTCATTTTCAATGGGGACTTTTATCTCCAAACTAAAGGCACGGCTATGGGCAAGAAATTCGCCCCGGCCTACGCCAATATTTATATGGCCAATTGGGAGGAGGAGGCCCTGGCCACTTGTCCCCTAAGGCCCCTACACTACTACAGATATTTGGATGACATATGGGGAATTTGGCCGGGCTCCAAAATTCAATTCACACAATTTGTACTGACACTTAACGCTTACGACCCTTCTATCCAATTGACCTATGAACTCAACTCCCAGACCATAGACTTCCTTGACACCACGACTTACAAGGGACCGGACTTTCTGACCGATTTAAAATTAAACATCAAAGTCTTCTTTAAGAAGACTGACACCCACGCCCTCTTGCATAAAAGCAGCTTCCACCCGAAGCACACCTACAAGGGACTGGTGAAATCCCAGATCCTTAGATTCAGGAGGATTTGTACAAGGGACGGGGACTTTGGGCAGGCGGTCGCCATTCTCTTTAGGGCCTTGAGGGATAGGGGTTATTCCAGGTCCTTCCTCAGGCTCTGTCTGAAGACTTTCTCGGACAGGACTGAGAGGGGCCTGGACAAGCCCATTCCCCTTATCAACACATATAGCTCAATGACGGTTACTCTGAACAGCAGCCTGAAGGCCAACTTCGCGAGGTTCCTGGGGCAGCAGGAGCCCTTTACAGAATATAGGGTCATCTCGGCCTTCAGGCGTAGTAAAAACTTGAGGGACATGTTAGTACGGGCTACCCTGTCCTCATCAGAGGACAGAGCAAGGACGACCATTATAGACACACATTTCATGAAATTGAGATTTATTTCTAATAAGCAAACGCATGCCTGGCACGAGGTCACACAGGCCTCGACCCCAAAAACATCCAACTGCATTTATCTGATTTTCTGCTCCCTTTGTCCAGCGCAGTTTGTTGGCGGCACCGGCGTCCAGGTATCGTCCCACATCAAGCGCCTTAGATTAGAAGTGCACCTCAAGGGGGACCTTGACTCACCGGTGGTGCAGCATTTCCTTATGCATGGTCTGGGTGCCTTTAGGTATACTGTACTACAGAGCAATGTTACCTGGACCCCTGCACAGAGGAGGGACAGGGTGATGGTTTGGCTCCACCTGCTGGGGGCAAAATCCATCTACCCCTGGTGAGGACTCCTGAGCTGAACCCTCACCCTCACCCCAACCCTAACCTCAATACAATAATTAATTTAATTGTAATATAACATTGTTTCCTTAGGCCTAACCTTAACCTCAGCCTAACATCATAATCCAATTTGACCTAACCCTAACCCAATTTATTCTAATCCTAACCCTAACCCTAACCATAACCCTATTTGTTCTAATCCTAACCCTAACCCTAACCATAACCTAATTTAATCTTACCCTAACCCTAAACCCTAACCATAACCCAATTTGATCCAACCCTAACCCTAATCCTAACCATAATCAACATTTATTTTCAAAAACCTCAACTTAACCTCAATATAACATTGTTCCTCAGACCTAACCAAAACCCTCACCCCAACCCTAACCTCAATACAATAATTAATTTAATTGCAATATAACATTGTTTTTTTAGGCCTAACCTTAATCTCAGCCTAACATCATAATCCAATTTGACCTAACCTTAACCCAATTTATTCTAATCCTAACCCTAACCCTAACCATAACCCTATTTGTTCTAACCCTAACCCTAACCATAACCTAATTTAATCTTACCCTAACCCTAAACCCTAACCATAACCCTATTTGTTCTAACCCTAACCCTAACCCTAATCCTAAACATAACCTAATTTAATCTTACCCTAACCCTAAACCCTAATCATAACCCAATTTGATCCAACCCTAACCCTAATCCTAACCATAATCAACATTCATTTTCAAAAACCTCAATTTAACCTCAATATAACATTGTTCCTCAGACCTAACCATAACCTACCTTAACAGTGACCTCTGACCTCTATTGGAACTGCTTTGGATGACCCTGACCTGGACCCTAATCAACATCATAATTTACAATTCAAGTTTAGATCCAGGATATTTTGGGTGTAGGTGAGTATTGCAAGTATCAATAAAAATAAATATATATGGATGTAATGTTTGGAATTTGATTGCGTGGGGCTTGGACCATGATGTCATTTACTGACTGCTGGCCAATGACATCATGGTAACAGCGATCGCGACTTTTCTAATTGATTCATTTCTTTGTTTGTATTAAATGTTTAGTTTTTATAAAAACACTATAATCAGTTCTATATATAACAACTTTGTTTATTATTATCAACTCCACTAATGTTCATTGTTTTTCTTTTTAACTCGTTTGTAGAAGTGACGTTAGTCACATGATCGCCTTACATAAAAAAATATATTTAATTTTTTTCTACATATATGTTCGCTGTTACCGTGTTCAGTTATTATTTATTTACTTATCTGTGTCTCTTATTACTTGTATTATATTTCAATAAAAGAAAGTTATATTAACTGTTGCACAGGGGGTGGGATTGTGGGCTGCCGCGATCTGGAACCAACCTGTTGGCTCCAATCAAATGGGAGGGCGTTCCCTGTTGGAGTCAATTGGGTTGGGGTCCTTGCGATCTCACAGTCTCAACCTTACCTGCCAAGAGAGAGTTCGCCACAACATTTGTGCTTTTTATGTTTTTTATTTTTGTGCAAACCTGAAGAAGGCCAGAATACTGGCCGAAACGTCGTTTTTTGCACTTGTTTTAAATAAATAGTTACTTTGTTAAACTTTTACTCTCGTTCCAATTTTTTATTTAATTTTTTTCGAGACACAGCGTTATCACACTCTCCACTAATACAATGTCCGAGTGGACATTGGTTAGATACGGCAGGCGCCGTTATCGCCGACGCTCGCCATCCTGGGACGGACACGTTTATGCGCCTACGGATAGGCCGCGCACGTGGTCCGATGATCGACGGGCTCCATCACCCCGGTGGCACGGACGTCCGCCTGGCAGGATGAGGGAGAGACCACGCTCGCCGCAGAGGTACGTGCGGGTTTACTCCCCTCCGATGACGAGACGCCCTCGCTCGCCACCCAGGGCTCGGCGTCCATCACCGCCACCGGGCCCTCCCCGTCGTCCACCCAGGGGGCCTACCAATAGGCGCCCCGCCTCACCATCCAGAGAGAGACGTCGACACCCACACCAGAGGGACCAACGCCCCCTATCATACACCAGGGATACGCACCCCCGATCACCTATGAGAGACGTGGGTCCTCGGGCCGGGTACCGGGGCTATGACCGCCGGGGGTTCCACGGTCGGATGGACCGTGCACCTCCCCTCCGTTATTGGAGGGGTAACCCCCCTAACCTAAACTGGCCAGTGCCTCCGCCTGGGGCTTCTCGGCGGTCTGGCTTTGGGCCTGGTACCGGGACCTACGCTGACGTCGCCAGAGGACCGGATCGCGACCGCGATGGACATGAGGTGAGGCGTATCCCTGCCAATTTGGAATTGAAGCGTCTCATTAAAGAACTGTACGCTGTAATTAAGGTGACCCACCACCTTTCTAACGTGTCATCTGGGGCCCGTGGGGAAGGGCCCCGGACCATTCACAAAATGGTGGCCACGCTGGCCGCCATGATTAAACCAGCGGTCCCTACTCAGACCACGCGCCTCCTGATAGAGGGGGCTGCGAGGGAGTGGGGACACACAATTTGCCTTATATTAAGGCAACACTATGAGGAATGCCTTGAGGACTTGTTTGGGAGACTCAGGGGTCTCCTCAATGAGACCTGGAGGGAGGCCTTCGGTGTGGCGACCCGCTGGGCCCGCAGGAACCTGCCCCGTCTCACTGGGGAGACGCTCGACGCCGCTGAGACCAGGCTCACGACGCTGTGGGAGCAGGAGAGGGACCCCACACCGATCCTGGTCCCTGACGTTCTGCCCCCGAGGTCCAGGGCTCCGTCGGCGTCGCTGTTGCCTTCCGGCCGCGCACTGTCTTCCCCCACCTCATCGCCGGCTCGTCATGCTGGCCCTCACCGCCCACCTCCGGCGACCGGGACCCGGGGCACGCCAGCGAGACCGGCCTCTGCGGGGTCCGGCACCGTGACGGGCTTGGAGGAGCTGTCGCCGGATTGGTTCGTCCCCCCGACGGCGGCCGTCCTCACCCCCTCGCGGCCAATGGCGTGTCCCCCCCTGGAACGGAGGGCCCCCAGGAGGGCCAGGAGGGCGTCCCCTGAGGTCTCGTCGGACGAGGATGACGGGGCTGACGGGGAGGACGGCCTTCTGGGACTCACACGAGGGAGAAGAGGTGAGTTGGTGGGAGGACCCACCCCCTGTTCTCCTTCTCCATCCCCGGGGCCCGACGCATCGGGGACCGGGGACCTCCTCGATCTGGAGGACCACGACGAGGGCCCTTCCACCTCACGGGCCGCCGCGGAGGTATTGCGGTCTGTCCGGGACCGAGGTGAGGAGCCGAGAGACGAGACCACCACCGAGAGAAGGGGAGGTCGCAGGGTCAGGGTGCACCCACATACGGCACGTAAGTTGTTGGACTGGAACCTCAACGTGGGCTCTAAGTGGCTCATTATGGGTGACTCTAACCTTGCTAGCCTCCCTGAACATGACATCCAGGACCTGCAGGTGGACTGTTTCCCTGAATCCCATTTCAGGCACGCGCAGGCCCTGATGGAGAAGACCACCCCTATTGAGGGGCTGGTCGTAGAAAAAATAATCATGTCGTTTGGTATCTATAGCAGGGCCAACAAGTCAAAAGAGACAACGATCAAGAATGCCCAGGCTGCGTTGAGAGCGGCCAGGAAGCGGTTCCCTGGAGCGGAGGTGTTGATCCAGCAGGTCAACTTCTCCACGGCCCTCCCTACAGAGGAGCAGGAGAACCTCGCCGTCCTCAACCAGCAGTTGGAGAGGAACATGCCCCACATCCCCCTCCTGCCGCAAAGCCAGTTCTCCACTGAGGAGGACAACATCAGCTGGACAGCGGAGACTGGCGACGCTTTCTTCCATCACTGGAGGGGGGTGTTAAACGCCGGGTCCCCTTGAGCCCGACACCGGCAGGGGTAAAGGACGTTCCCTCCTTAGGGGGTAAGACAATTGTCAATTTGACCAAGGACCTACGCTTAACAGCGCCACAGACAACCCTCTTGAACAGAGGTTTGTCTTTTATCCCTACTCACTGTTTAGAACGGGAGCTTAAAAAACAATTGAAATGTGATGTTTATAATTACCATAGGAGGCTCAAATTAATCAGCTTTTTCCAGGATAGTACTGGTACTGCACCGCCTTTCGGGGGCCCTTCCCTTTGGACGCCCCCATCGGGGGCCCTCCCGGAGGCGTTGCACAGACTCATAACATGTGACCTTTCAACACTCAAAAAACAGTATAGGACGCCCAGCGAGAAGCCCAACCTATCGCCTGGCGAACTAGAGGCCCTTACCCAACTAAAACAAAACAGGGAGATTGTTATTAAACCCGCTGACAAGGGATCTGCAGTGGTTGTCCTCAGCAGGGACCAATATGTCCTAGAGGCAGAGCGCCAGCTCAGGGATGAGGTCTACTATCGGAAATTAGACGGACCTATTTACCTTGACACCATTAAAGAGGTCATAAACATCATTGACTCCCTCTTTAGAGCTAAATTCATCAATTCTAAACAACGCCGTTATCTAATCGGGGGGGATGAGGAACCGAGGGCCAGACGCTTTTATATACTGCCAAAAATACATAAGGACCCCGCCACCTGGACGGTCCCCTTTGAGGTCCCTCCGGGTAGGCCCATAGTTTCAGACTGTGGCAGTGAGACGTACCGGACAGCAGAATACATCGACCACTTCCTTAACCCCCTCTCGACCAGACACCCCTCCTATATTAAGGATACCTACCACTTTGTGGGGATCGTCAAGGGCCTCAAGGTGCCACCGGGGGCCCTACTGTTTTCCATGGATGTCAAGAGCCTCTACACCAACATCCCTATAGAGGCCGGCATCCAGTGTGTAAGACGATTCTTCAACAGGTATCCCGACCCGACCCGACCCGACATGCAGCTCTTAAAGCTGCTAGACATTAACCTGACTAAAAACGATTTCATTTTCAATGGGGACTTTTATCTCCAAACTAAAGGCACGGCTATGGGCAAGAAATTCGCCCCGGCCTACGCCAATATTTATATGGCCAATTGGGAGGAGGAGGCCCTGGCCACTTGTCCCCTAAGGCCCCTACACTACTACAGATATTTGGATGACATATGGGGAATTTGGCCGGGCTCCAAAATTCAATTCACACAATTTGTACTGACACTTAACGCTTACGACCCTTCTATCCAATTGACCTATGAACTCAACTCCCAGACCATAGACTTCCTTGACACCACGACTTACAAGGGACCGGACTTTCTGACCGATTTAAAATTAAACATCAAAGTCTTCTTTAAGAAGACTGACACCCACGCCCTCTTGCATAAAAGCAGCTTCCACCCGAAGCACACCTACAAGGGACTGGTGAAATCCCAGATCCTTAGATTCAGGAGGATTTGTACAAGGGACGGGGACTTTGGGCAGGCGGTCGCCATTCTCTTTAGGGCCTTGAGGGATAGGGGTTATTCCAGGTCCTTCCTCAGGCTCTGTCTGAAGACTTTCTCGGACAGGACTGAGAGGGGCCTGGACAAGCCCATTCCCCTTATCAACACATATAGCTCAATGACGGTTACTCTGAACAGCAGCCTGAAGGCCAACTTCGCGAGGTTCCTGGGGCAGCAGGAGCCCTTTACAGAATATAGGGTCATCTCGGCCTTCAGGCGTAGTAAAAACTTGAGGGACATGTTAGTACGGGCTACCCTGTCCTCATCAGAGGACAGAGCAAGGACGACCATTATAGACACACATTTCATGAAATTGAGATTTATTTCTAATAAGCAAACGCATGCCTGGCACGAGGTCACACAGGCCTCGACCCCAAAAACATCCAACTGCATTTATCTGATTTTCTGCTCCCTTTGTCCAGCGCAGTTTGTTGGCGGCACCGGCGTCCAGGTATCGTCCCACATCAAGCGCCTTAGATTAGAAGTGCACCTCAAGGGGGACCTTGACTCACCGGTGGTGCAGCATTTCCTTATGCATGGTCTGGGTGCCTTTAGGTATACTGTACTACAGAGCAATGTTACCTGGACCCCTGCACAGAGGAGGGACAGGGTGATGGTTTGGCTCCACCTGCTGGGGGCAAAATCCATCTACCCCTGGTGAGGACTCCTGAGCTGAACCCTCACCCTCACCCCAACCCTAACCTCAATACAATAATTAATTTAATTGTAATATAACATTGTTTCCTTAGGCCTAACCTTAACCTCAGCCTAACATCATAATCCAATTTGACCTAACCCTAACCCAATTTATTCTAATCCTAACCCTAACCCTAACCATAACCCTATTTGTTCTAATCCTAACCCTAACCCTAACCATAACCTAATTTAATCTTACCCTAACCCTAAACCCTAACCATAACCCAATTTGATCCAACCCTAACCCTAATCCTAACCATAATCAACATTTATTTTCAAAAACCTCAACTTAACCTCAATATAACATTGTTCCTCAGACCTAACCAAAACCCTCACCCCAACCCTAACCTCAATACAATAATTAATTTAATTGCAATATAACATTGTTTTTTTAGGCCTAACCTTAATCTCAGCCTAACATCATAATCCAATTTGACCTAACCTTAACCCAATTTATTCTAATCCTAACCCTAACCCTAACCATAACCCTATTTGTTCTAACCCTAACCCTAACCATAACCTAATTTAATCTTACCCTAACCCTAAACCCTAACCATAACCCTATTTGTTCTAACCCTAACCCTAACCCTAATCCTAAACATAACCTAATTTAATCTTACCCTAACCCTAAACCCTAATCATAACCCAATTTGATCCAACCCTAACCCTAATCCTAACCATAATCAACATTCATTTTCAAAAACCTCAATTTAACCTCAATATAACATTGTTCCTCAGACCTAACCATAACCTACCTTAACAGTGACCTCTGACCTCTATTGGAACTGCTTTGGATGACCCTGACCTGGACCCTAATCAACATCATAATTTACAATTCAAGTTTAGATCCAGGATATTTTGGGTGTAGGTGAGTATTGCAAGTATCAATAAAAATAAATATATATGGATGTAATGTTTGGAATTTGATTGCGTGGGGCTTGGACCATGATGTCATTTACTGACTGCTGGCCAATGACATCATGGTAACAGCGATCGCGACTTTTCTAATTGATTCATTTCTTTGTTTGTATTAAATGTTTAGTTTTTATAAAAACACTATAATCAGTTCTATATATAACAACTTTGTTTATTATTATCAACTCCACTAATGTTCATTGTTTTTCTTTTTAACTCGTTTGTAGAAGTGACGTTAGTCACATGATCGCCTTACATAAAAAAATATATTTAATTTTTTTCTACATATATGTTCGCTGTTACCGTGTTCAGTTATTATTTATTTACTTATCTGTGTCTCTTATTACTTGTATTATATTTCAATAAAAGAAAGTTATATTAACTGTTGCACAGGGGGTGGGATTGTGGGCTGCCGCGATCTGGAACCAACCTGTTGGCTCCAATCAAATGGGAGGGCGTTCCCTGTTGGAGTCAATTGGGTTGGGGTCCTTGCGATCTCACAGTCTCAACCTTACCTGCCAAGAGAGAGTTCGCCACAACATTTGTGCTTTTTATGTTTTTTATTTTTGTGCAAACCTGAAGAAGGCCAGAATACTGGCCGAAACGTCGTTTTTTGCACTTGTTTTAAATAAATAGTTACTTTGTTAAACTTTTACTCTCGTTCCAATTTTTTATTTAATTTTTTTCGAGACACAGCGTTATCACACTCTCCACTAATACAATGTCCGAGTGGACATTGGTTAGATACGGCAGGCGCCGTTATCGCCGACGCTCGCCATCCTGGGACGGACACGTTTATGCGCCTACGGATAGGCCGCGCACGTGGTCCGATGATCGACGGGCTCCATCACCCCGGTGGCACGGACGTCCGCCTGGCAGGATGAGGGAGAGACCACGCTCGCCGCAGAGGTACGTGCGGGTTTACTCCCCTCCGATGACGAGACGCCCTCGCTCGCCACCCAGGGCTCGGCGTCCATCACCGCCACCGGGCCCTCCCCGTCGTCCACCCAGGGGGCCTACCAATAGGCGCCCCGCCTCACCATCCAGAGAGAGACGTCGACACCCACACCAGAGGGACCAACGCCCCCTATCATACACCAGGGATACGCACCCCCGATCACCTATGAGAGACGTGGGTCCTCGGGCCGGGTACCGGGGCTATGACCGCCGGGGGTTCCACGGTCGGATGGACCGTGCACCTCCCCTCCGTTATTGGAGGGGTAACCCCCCTAACCTAAACTGGCCAGTGCCTCCGCCTGGGGCTTCTCGGCGGTCTGGCTTTGGGCCTGGTACCGGGACCTACGCTGACGTCGCCAGAGGACCGGATCGCGACCGCGATGGACATGAGGTGAGGCGTATCCCTGCCAATTTGGAATTGAAGCGTCTCATTAAAGAACTGTACGCTGTAATTAAGGTGACCCACCACCTTTCTAACGTGTCATCTGGGGCCCGTGGGGAAGGGCCCCGGACCATTCACAAAATGGTGGCCACGCTGGCCGCCATGATTAAACCAGCGGTCCCTACTCAGACCACGCGCCTCCTGATAGAGGGGGCTGCGAGGGAGTGGGGACACACAATTTGCCTTATATTAAGGCAACACTATGAGGAATGCCTTGAGGACTTGTTTGGGAGACTCAGGGGTCTCCTCAATGAGACCTGGAGGGAGGCCTTCGGTGTGGCGACCCGCTGGGCCCGCAGGAACCTGCCCCGTCTCACTGGGGAGACGCTCGACGCCGCTGAGACCAGGCTCACGACGCTGTGGGAGCAGGAGAGGGACCCCACACCGATCCTGGTCCCTGACGTTCTGCCCCCGAGGTCCAGGGCTCCGTCGGCGTCGCTGTTGCCTTCCGGCCGCGCACTGTCTTCCCCCACCTCATCGCCGGCTCGTCATGCTGGCCCTCACCGCCCACCTCCGGCGACCGGGACCCGGGGCACGCCAGCGAGACCGGCCTCTGCGGGGTCCGGCACCGTGACGGGCTTGGAGGAGCTGTCGCCGGATTGGTTCGTCCCCCCGACGGCGGCCGTCCTCACCCCCTCGCGGCCAATGGCGTGTCCCCCCCTGGAACGGAGGGCCCCCAGGAGGGCCAGGAGGGCGTCCCCTGAGGTCTCGTCGGACGAGGATGACGGGGCTGACGGGGAGGACGGCCTTCTGGGACTCACACGAGGGAGAAGAGGTGAGTTGGTGGGAGGACCCACCCCCTGTTCTCCTTCTCCATCCCCGGGGCCCGACGCATCGGGGACCGGGGACCTCCTCGATCTGGAGGACCACGACGAGGGCCCTTCCACCTCACGGGCCGCCGCGGAGGTATTGCGGTCTGTCCGGGACCGAGGTGAGGAGCCGAGAGACGAGACCACCACCGAGAGAAGGGGAGGTCGCAGGGTCAGGGTGCACCCACATACGGCACGTAAGTTGTTGGACTGGAACCTCAACGTGGGCTCTAAGTGGCTCATTATGGGTGACTCTAACCTTGCTAGCCTCCCTGAACATGACATCCAGGACCTGCAGGTGGACTGTTTCCCTGAATCCCATTTCAGGCACGCGCAGGCCCTGATGGAGAAGACCACCCCTATTGAGGGGCTGGTCGTAGAAAAAATAATCATGTCGTTTGGTATCTATAGCAGGGCCAACAAGTCAAAAGAGACAACGATCAAGAATGCCCAGGCTGCGTTGAGAGCGGCCAGGAAGCGGTTCCCTGGAGCGGAGGTGTTGATCCAGCAGGTCAACTTCTCCACGGCCCTCCCTACAGAGGAGCAGGAGAACCTCGCCGTCCTCAACCAGCAGTTGGAGAGGAACATGCCCCACATCCCCCTCCTGCCGCAAAGCCAGTTCTCCACTGAGGAGGACAACATCAGCTGGACAGCGGAGACTGGCGACGCTTTCTTCCATCACTGGAGGGGGGTGTTAAACGCCGGGTCCCCTTGAGCCCGACACCGGCAGGGGTAAAGGACGTTCCCTCCTTAGGGGGTAAGACAATTGTCAATTTGACCAAGGACCTACGCTTAACAGCGCCACAGACAACCCTCTTGAACAGAGGTTTGTCTTTTATCCCTACTCACTGTTTAGAACGGGAGCTTAAAAAACAATTGAAATGTGATGTTTATAATTACCATAGGAGGCTCAAATTAATCAGCTTTTTCCAGGATAGTACTGGTACTGCACCGCCTTTCGGGGGCCCTTCCCTTTGGACGCCCCCATCGGGGGCCCTCCCGGAGGCGTTGCACAGACTCATAACATGTGACCTTTCAACACTCAAAAAACAGTATAGGACGCCCAGCGAGAAGCCCAACCTATCGCCTGGCGAACTAGAGGCCCTTACCCAACTAAAACAAAACAGGGAGATTGTTATTAAACCCGCTGACAAGGGATCTGCAGTGGTTGTCCTCAGCAGGGACCAATATGTCCTAGAGGCAGAGCGCCAGCTCAGGGATGAGGTCTACTATCGGAAATTAGACGGACCTATTTACCTTGACACCATTAAAGAGGTCATAAACATCATTGACTCCCTCTTTAGAGCTAAATTCATCAATTCTAAACAACGCCGTTATCTAATCGGGGGGGATGAGGAACCGAGGGCCAGACGCTTTTATATACTGCCAAAAATACATAAGGACCCCGCCACCTGGACGGTCCCCTTTGAGGTCCCTCCGGGTAGGCCCATAGTTTCAGACTGTGGCAGTGAGACGTACCGGACAGCAGAATACATCGACCACTTCCTTAACCCCCTCTCGACCAGACACCCCTCCTATATTAAGGATACCTACCACTTTGTGGGGATCGTCAAGGGCCTCAAGGTGCCACCGGGGGCCCTACTGTTTTCCATGGATGTCAAGAGCCTCTACACCAACATCCCTATAGAGGCCGGCATCCAGTGTGTAAGACGATTCTTCAACAGGTATCCCGACCCGACCCGACCCGACATGCAGCTCTTAAAGCTGCTAGACATTAACCTGACTAAAAACGATTTCATTTTCAATGGGGACTTTTATCTCCAAACTAAAGGCACGGCTATGGGCAAGAAATTCGCCCCGGCCTACGCCAATATTTATATGGCCAATTGGGAGGAGGAGGCCCTGGCCACTTGTCCCCTAAGGCCCCTACACTACTACAGATATTTGGATGACATATGGGGAATTTGGCCGGGCTCCAAAATTCAATTCACACAATTTGTACTGACACTTAACGCTTACGACCCTTCTATCCAATTGACCTATGAACTCAACTCCCAGACCATAGACTTCCTTGACACCACGACTTACAAGGGACCGGACTTTCTGACCGATTTAAAATTAAACATCAAAGTCTTCTTTAAGAAGACTGACACCCACGCCCTCTTGCATAAAAGCAGCTTCCACCCGAAGCACACCTACAAGGGACTGGTGAAATCCCAGATCCTTAGATTCAGGAGGATTTGTACAAGGGACGGGGACTTTGGGCAGGCGGTCGCCATTCTCTTTAGGGCCTTGAGGGATAGGGGTTATTCCAGGTCCTTCCTCAGGCTCTGTCTGAAGACTTTCTCGGACAGGACTGAGAGGGGCCTGGACAAGCCCATTCCCCTTATCAACACATATAGCTCAATGACGGTTACTCTGAACAGCAGCCTGAAGGCCAACTTCGCGAGGTTCCTGGGGCAGCAGGAGCCCTTTACAGAATATAGGGTCATCTCGGCCTTCAGGCGTAGTAAAAACTTGAGGGACATGTTAGTACGGGCTACCCTGTCCTCATCAGAGGACAGAGCAAGGACGACCATTATAGACACACATTTCATGAAATTGAGATTTATTTCTAATAAGCAAACGCATGCCTGGCACGAGGTCACACAGGCCTCGACCCCAAAAACATCCAACTGCATTTATCTGATTTTCTGCTCCCTTTGTCCAGCGCAGTTTGTTGGCGGCACCGGCGTCCAGGTATCGTCCCACATCAAGCGCCTTAGATTAGAAGTGCACCTCAAGGGGGACCTTGACTCACCGGTGGTGCAGCATTTCCTTATGCATGGTCTGGGTGCCTTTAGGTATACTGTACTACAGAGCAATGTTACCTGGACCCCTGCACAGAGGAGGGACAGGGTGATGGTTTGGCTCCACCTGCTGGGGGCAAAATCCATCTACCCCTGGTGAGGACTCCTGAGCTGAACCCTCACCCTCACCCCAACCCTAACCTCAATACAATAATTAATTTAATTGTAATATAACATTGTTTCCTTAGGCCTAACCTTAACCTCAGCCTAACATCATAATCCAATTTGACCTAACCCTAACCCAATTTATTCTAATCCTAACCCTAACCCTAACCATAACCCTATTTGTTCTAATCCTAACCCTAACCCTAACCATAACCTAATTTAATCTTACCCTAACCCTAAACCCTAACCATAACCCAATTTGATCCAACCCTAACCCTAATCCTAACCATAATCAACATTTATTTTCAAAAACCTCAACTTAACCTCAATATAACATTGTTCCTCAGACCTAACCAAAACCCTCACCCCAACCCTAACCTCAATACAATAATTAATTTAATTGCAATATAACATTGTTTTTTTAGGCCTAACCTTAATCTCAGCCTAACATCATAATCCAATTTGACCTAACCTTAACCCAATTTATTCTAATCCTAACCCTAACCCTAACCATAACCCTATTTGTTCTAACCCTAACCCTAACCATAACCTAATTTAATCTTACCCTAACCCTAAACCCTAACCATAACCCTATTTGTTCTAACCCTAACCCTAACCCTAATCCTAAACATAACCTAATTTAATCTTACCCTAACCCTAAACCCTAATCATAACCCAATTTGATCCAACCCTAACCCTAATCCTAACCATAATCAACATTCATTTTCAAAAACCTCAATTTAACCTCAATATAACATTGTTCCTCAGACCTAACCATAACCTACCTTAACAGTGACCTCTGACCTCTATTGGAACTGCTTTGGATGACCCTGACCTGGACCCTAATCAACATCATAATTTACAATTCAAGTTTAGATCCAGGATATTTTGGGTGTAGGTGAGTATTGCAAGTATCAATAAAAATAAATATATATGGATGTAATGTTTGGAATTTGATTGCGTGGGGCTTGGACCATGATGTCATTTACTGACTGCTGGCCAATGACATCATGGTAACAGCGATCGCGACTTTTCTAATTGATTCATTTCTTTGTTTGTATTAAATGTTTAGTTTTTATAAAAACACTATAATCAGTTCTATATATAACAACTTTGTTTATTATTATCAACTCCACTAATGTTCATTGTTTTTCTTTTTAACTCGTTTGTAGAAGTGACGTTAGTCACATGATCGCCTTACATAAAAAAATATATTTAATTTTTTTCTACATATATGTTCGCTGTTACCGTGTTCAGTTATTATTTATTTACTTATCTGTGTCTCTTATTACTTGTATTATATTTCAATAAAAGAAAGTTATATTAACTGTTGCACAGGGGGTGGGATTGTGGGCTGCCGCGATCTGGAACCAACCTGTTGGCTCCAATCAAATGGGAGGGCGTTCCCTGTTGGAGTCAATTGGGTTGGGGTCCTTGCGATCTCACAGTCTCAACCTTACCTGCCAAGAGAGAGTTCGCCACAACATTTGTGCTTTTTATGTTTTTTATTTTTGTGCAAACCTGAAGAAGGCCAGAATACTGGCCGAAACGTCGTTTTTTGCACTTGTTTTAAATAAATAGTTACTTTGTTAAACTTTTACTCTCGTTCCAATTTTTTATTTAATTTTTTTCGAGACACAGCGTTATCACACTCTCCACTAATACAATGTCCGAGTGGACATTGGTTAGATACGGCAGGCGCCGTTATCGCCGACGCTCGCCATCCTGGGACGGACACGTTTATGCGCCTACGGATAGGCCGCGCACGTGGTCCGATGATCGACGGGCTCCATCACCCCGGTGGCACGGACGTCCGCCTGGCAGGATGAGGGAGAGACCACGCTCGCCGCAGAGGTACGTGCGGGTTTACTCCCCTCCGATGACGAGACGCCCTCGCTCGCCACCCAGGGCTCGGCGTCCATCACCGCCACCGGGCCCTCCCCGTCGTCCACCCAGGGGGCCTACCAATAGGCGCCCCGCCTCACCATCCAGAGAGAGACGTCGACACCCACACCAGAGGGACCAACGCCCCCTATCATACACCAGGGATACGCACCCCCGATCACCTATGAGAGACGTGGGTCCTCGGGCCGGGTACCGGGGCTATGACCGCCGGGGGTTCCACGGTCGGATGGACCGTGCACCTCCCCTCCGTTATTGGAGGGGTAACCCCCCTAACCTAAACTGGCCAGTGCCTCCGCCTGGGGCTTCTCGGCGGTCTGGCTTTGGGCCTGGTACCGGGACCTACGCTGACGTCGCCAGAGGACCGGATCGCGACCGCGATGGACATGAGGTGAGGCGTATCCCTGCCAATTTGGAATTGAAGCGTCTCATTAAAGAACTGTACGCTGTAATTAAGGTGACCCACCACCTTTCTAACGTGTCATCTGGGGCCCGTGGGGAAGGGCCCCGGACCATTCACAAAATGGTGGCCACGCTGGCCGCCATGATTAAACCAGCGGTCCCTACTCAGACCACGCGCCTCCTGATAGAGGGGGCTGCGAGGGAGTGGGGACACACAATTTGCCTTATATTAAGGCAACACTATGAGGAATGCCTTGAGGACTTGTTTGGGAGACTCAGGGGTCTCCTCAATGAGACCTGGAGGGAGGCCTTCGGTGTGGCGACCCGCTGGGCCCGCAGGAACCTGCCCCGTCTCACTGGGGAGACGCTCGACGCCGCTGAGACCAGGCTCACGACGCTGTGGGAGCAGGAGAGGGACCCCACACCGATCCTGGTCCCTGACGTTCTGCCCCCGAGGTCCAGGGCTCCGTCGGCGTCGCTGTTGCCTTCCGGCCGCGCACTGTCTTCCCCCACCTCATCGCCGGCTCGTCATGCTGGCCCTCACCGCCCACCTCCGGCGACCGGGACCCGGGGCACGCCAGCGAGACCGGCCTCTGCGGGGTCCGGCACCGTGACGGGCTTGGAGGAGCTGTCGCCGGATTGGTTCGTCCCCCCGACGGCGGCCGTCCTCACCCCCTCGCGGCCAATGGCGTGTCCCCCCCTGGAACGGAGGGCCCCCAGGAGGGCCAGGAGGGCGTCCCCTGAGGTCTCGTCGGACGAGGATGACGGGGCTGACGGGGAGGACGGCCTTCTGGGACTCACACGAGGGAGAAGAGGTGAGTTGGTGGGAGGACCCACCCCCTGTTCTCCTTCTCCATCCCCGGGGCCCGACGCATCGGGGACCGGGGACCTCCTCGATCTGGAGGACCACGACGAGGGCCCTTCCACCTCACGGGCCGCCGCGGAGGTATTGCGGTCTGTCCGGGACCGAGGTGAGGAGCCGAGAGACGAGACCACCACCGAGAGAAGGGGAGGTCGCAGGGTCAGGGTGCACCCACATACGGCACGTAAGTTGTTGGACTGGAACCTCAACGTGGGCTCTAAGTGGCTCATTATGGGTGACTCTAACCTTGCTAGCCTCCCTGAACATGACATCCAGGACCTGCAGGTGGACTGTTTCCCTGAATCCCATTTCAGGCACGCGCAGGCCCTGATGGAGAAGACCACCCCTATTGAGGGGCTGGTCGTAGAAAAAATAATCATGTCGTTTGGTATCTATAGCAGGGCCAACAAGTCAAAAGAGACAACGATCAAGAATGCCCAGGCTGCGTTGAGAGCGGCCAGGAAGCGGTTCCCTGGAGCGGAGGTGTTGATCCAGCAGGTCAACTTCTCCACGGCCCTCCCTACAGAGGAGCAGGAGAACCTCGCCGTCCTCAACCAGCAGTTGGAGAGGAACATGCCCCACATCCCCCTCCTGCCGCAAAGCCAGTTCTCCACTGAGGAGGACAACATCAGCTGGACAGCGGAGACTGGCGACGCTTTCTTCCATCACTGGAGGGGGGTGTTAAACGCCGGGTCCCCTTGAGCCCGACACCGGCAGGGGTAAAGGACGTTCCCTCCTTAGGGGGTAAGACAATTGTCAATTTGACCAAGGACCTACGCTTAACAGCGCCACAGACAACCCTCTTGAACAGAGGTTTGTCTTTTATCCCTACTCACTGTTTAGAACGGGAGCTTAAAAAACAATTGAAATGTGATGTTTATAATTACCATAGGAGGCTCAAATTAATCAGCTTTTTCCAGGATAGTACTGGTACTGCACCGCCTTTCGGGGGCCCTTCCCTTTGGACGCCCCCATCGGGGGCCCTCCCGGAGGCGTTGCACAGACTCATAACATGTGACCTTTCAACACTCAAAAAACAGTATAGGACGCCCAGCGAGAAGCCCAACCTATCGCCTGGCGAACTAGAGGCCCTTACCCAACTAAAACAAAACAGGGAGATTGTTATTAAACCCGCTGACAAGGGATCTGCAGTGGTTGTCCTCAGCAGGGACCAATATGTCCTAGAGGCAGAGCGCCAGCTCAGGGATGAGGTCTACTATCGGAAATTAGACGGACCTATTTACCTTGACACCATTAAAGAGGTCATAAACATCATTGACTCCCTCTTTAGAGCTAAATTCATCAATTCTAAACAACGCCGTTATCTAATCGGGGGGGATGAGGAA